>CM053585.1:408688779-408792105 GCA_028646515.1 Pseudochirops corinnae
ATATTTATATATATTATTATTATTATTATTATTTACATGCAACTGGGAAATAAGATATACAGGCACTGGGATAGGGAGATCCATCTTGCTCTACCAGAAAGTCAGAGGGGTGATGGGGGAGGATACAGGAGAGAGCAGATTGGGAGAAGGGGTATACATGGGATTGCTATTTTGGGGGGTGGGTAGGGGAAAGATGGGGAGAAAATTTGTAATTCAAAATCTTGTGGAAATCAATGATGTAAACTAAAAATAAACAATAGTTAATTATTTAAAAAAAGATATGGTGATACAGTTGATGTCTGCATTTATCCGTTTCTGATTTTTCAATATGAACGACTTTTTTGAATAGATCACGTCAGACCTAGAGTGTTCAGCTAGGAGCAAGCAGGTGCAAGTCTTCTTATATTTGTCCTTCCATTTTCTTATGGATTTTGGTCTCTATTCTTGCTGTTCAATGACCTGCTTGCACACTGCACATGAGCAGCTAATTCTGAGTTATCCACACATCAATAATTACTCACTTTCTTTCTGTCAGAATATAGTCAGTTTCAGTTCTTATGAATTGTTCAGTGCTTACCCTGACCAGAACCTTCTGATTCTCTGCTTGACCAAAATATTCATGATTTATAGAGTTGAGGTTTTCGTGTAATCAATCTACTAGGCTGGAAACACATTTCTTACTTCTGAATCATATTTTTCAACTTATTTTCTTCCATTCTCCCTTTTACATACATACATATTGAAGTCACTAAATGAGAAGACATTTTCTGGAAGATCGTCAAGTTCTTTGCAGCTTCATCTCTTGAAACAAATTTTGTCACTATCTTCATGGTGATATTTTTGTTTAGTCATCATGAGCCCTGATTGCAAGATGAGATGACTCTGTTCCACGGAATTAATTAACCAACAAACATTTCTTAAATCTCCACCACAATGCAGGATGAGATAACTCTATGTTCCATGGCATTCATTGACCAAAAAGCATTTCTTAAGTCTCCACTATGTTCTAAGTACTATTCTAATCACTGGGGAAATAAAAAACAAAAGTGAAAGAAGAGTCCTTGCCCTCCAAGAGATTACAATGTTTCTTTTTCCTTTTGGGTATATAATAAAATCAACTTTATCAACTTCTTTAGGTGCCCATCAAGGAGAAACGATGAGGTGTCCTTTCATTTAGTTTAAACTTCCTTAGGTCTTCCAGTTCCATGTAGAGTGAGAATGTCAACATTAGTATGGTTCAGTTCCTCCAGCAGCATAGCAACTGAACATTCATGGTAATGTGGTTCTCAGCAACTCTTACCATTGGTAGCAAAAATCAGGCTATGTGGGACTAAAAGTCATTTCGTATTTTTCTGTATATCATAAATTGTCATAGCCATAAAAATCTACCTAAAGGCCTAGTAATGATGCTCTCTGTATTAAATTGAGGTAATCTTTGGACAACAACATAGCATGTCATCAGGGCTATCTTCAAGGTCTTCCCATCTTGTTAGAATCAATTTTGGTTCATTCTCCACTGGTGACAACTCAGGATCACTTTCATGAGACAATAAATCATTGGAGTAGTAATCTAGAAGAAGTCATTAGAATAGCAACTATGTCAAAAAAGACCAGTCAGAGTAAGAGGTAGTACAGGGGCAGGGAAACAGACCAAAGCCAAGTAGACCCAGTGTTAACTGTTATTGCTTTTCTTGGAAACATCTCCAGCAAACCACCTATGTTTGGTCATCTATGGGCAAATTCAAACCTGGATCTCCTTAAGTCTAAGGTCAAAACTCTTTCTCCTATTTACTGCAGGGTAAGGAGCCCCATGGTTCACTTCAGCCTGAAGGGAGGAAAAAAACTAAACAGCTCCACTATTTCCTGTGTGAAATGGCTTTCTCCTAATCAATGCCAGCAGCTTTTGCTTCATAGTTCAGAAGACACAGAATAGACACTCCAAGAGCTATATGTGGGCACGGTAGCTACTCCCATGTAAACAGCTCAAATTATGTTTAGACAACATTAAAGGTCCTGCAAGCAGCAATAAGCTGGTGTTAAGACCCTGCTTACATCTTAGTCTTGCTTGCTCTTCTTGCAAATAAAGAACGGAATGAGCACATGTTTGCTGTTAGCTTCCTGGATTTCACTCTCTTCCCCATTTTCTCTGCACTGTTGCCCCCACCATGAAGATGTCTTTTATTATCTCTTGACATGGCCACAAAGCTCAGTGGAGAGAGCACATGATGAGAAAGGGGAGGGGGCACCCGGTTCTCATACCACTGTGATTGCTTCCATTTTCTTGAATGAAACAAGGACACTCCCCCCCAGGAAGTCAGGTGATCTGAATTTCAGTTCCAGCTCTATAGTTAGTCATGTGACCTCAGGCCAGTCATTCAAGTTCTCTGGTTCTCAATTATCTCATCTGCAAATTAAAGGGGTTGGCTTGTATTCTTTTCCATTCTAACTATCTTCAAGGTCTTTACTAACTCCTTGAATCTTACACTTTTTTAGATAATATAATAACTCAGCTCCTCTCTGACTTCTACCAGTCTGTCCAAGTGGAAGCACAATAACTCAATTTCTGCTGCTGGAGACTGGAATCCAGGTCCAATGGTTTCTAGTGCACTGTTGTTTGCATTATATGAAGCAATATCCACTTGCACCATAGATTTTGTTCATTTTTGGATGCAGTAGAAAGCCTCAGCAGACTTGAATTCTAGTAATAGCTCTAGCACTTAAGAATTCTGTAAGCCTGAGCTGGTCATTTCATTTATCTTATCTCAGTGTCTTGACCTATAAAACAAAGAGCTTGGACTAGCTCTTTCAGTTTTAAAATTCCTTGATTCAAAATCTCTCTTGGATTTTTCATGTGTATGTGTCCTGTCTACCCAATGAAATGGTCACCTCTTTAAAGTCAAGGACTATATTGCCTTATCTCTGTGTCACTCCTCAGCAACTAATGCAGGAGTCATCACACAATTGGGCCCTAGTTCAAGGAGTTGACACATTCCTCTTTAGATACATCAATGGATGTTAGCAAAGTGGGAAAAATGGAGAGAATAGAATCAAAAGATTAAGAGCCAAAAGGGCCTTTAAAGATCTAATAGTCTAATCCTCTCATTTTACAGAGGTGTGAAAACGAATTCCCAGAGACGTAAAATGACTTGCCAGTAATCATGCAAGTAATAAGTATCTGCAGTGGATCCAAACCCAAGTTTTCTCAACAGTACTCTAGAGTAGACCTGTACAACATACAGCCTGCAGGCTGCTTGCAGCCCACTAAAGGATTTTGGGCAGTCTGTGAAAAATGTAGAGGGTGTAAAGTAAGGAGTGCTTTGTCCATGCCCCACTTACCCCACCTTCCATTAGACACAATTGTGCCCATCATGTAAAGTGGTGGGTGGGTTGCCACTGCCTACTCTCTAGTGTTTGTCACATGACCCACAGCAACCAACCATTGTCAGTCTGTCTCTAGTCTGAGAGAAGTGAAAGTTATATCTTTTTGCTGTGCTTTTGGTCATTGTTGCCATCGAACAGCACGAAGTGAGTGTAGCCACATGCCAACACAGCTGATGCCCATAATATGATGAGTAGCAACAACATGAGGGCCTCTTCTCTTCCTTCCCTGTATGGCCATCCTCCAAGTTACATGAGTGTCTGGCACTTTCTCCAAGGTCAGATGCTCAGTTCAGTATTTCTTTGTGAGCAGTTACTGTGGAGATTTTTTGGTTGTAACATTAAAGTTTTTAGAGTGACTTTGTAAAGTGGTTGATAAAAAGAAACATAAAATCAATTCAGAATACAGATTTTAATCTGGAGTAGACAAATAGATTCTTGTTTACTTACACAAGAGACAAAATATTGTGCCTTGTTTGCCCAGAAGTAATAGCTGTTCTGAAGAAATACAGTCTTCGTCGCCATTTTGAATCAAAACATCCTAACTTAAGCAAATTAGAAATCAATGAAAAACAAATTAAAATGTCCAAATTGTTGAAAAATCTCAATGGTTTTTTCAAGAAAATAAACTCAGAAAATGAGGTGGCTACTAAGGTTAGTTTTCAGATTTCTAAAGAACTTGATTTCAAACATGATTCCAGAGTACGATAAACCTATTGCTGACAAAAAGTGTAATATGTCCTGTTAATTAATGTAAATAGTAAGAAAACCTGAAAAATGTATTAAAACTTATACTGTTTAGCAAAGTAATTTTTTTAACATCAATGTGATTTCATGATGAATAAAAATCTTAAGTAATAAAGGTAATTAATTGATATTAATTGAAATTTCCCTTTTAAAATATGGTTTGTTTGCAAAATAATTTGATCATTAATTATACTTCTACTTGGAAAGTAAAGGTATGATTATGTTGCTTTCCTTTGCTTTTAAGACAAAGCACAAATTCCTCTACTTGTCATTTAAACCCTTTGCCTGTCTGACTCCAGCCAATCTGTCCAGGCTTCATACACATCATTCTTTCACTTGTTTTACTCTCTGACCAAACTGGCCTATTTGCTCTTCCCTATGCACCACATTCTATCTCTTAGCTACATGTCTTTGCATGGGCTGTCCCCATGCCTGGAATGCTCCCCTTCCTTATCCCTAACTTTTGAATATCCTGACCTTTTTTCAAGGCTCAGTTCAAATGCCACCTCCTCCAACAAGCCTTCTTGATTCCCTCAAGTGGTAATGCTTACCCCTGAAATAATTTTGTATCATGTATCTTGTAAATGTCCTATATTTATTCTTCTATGAATAAGTTGCGTTCTCTTACAGAATGGAAACTCCTCCAAGAGTAGATACTATTGTGTTTCTGTTTTTGTATTCTTAGCACCTAGCACAGTGGATGTCACATAGTAGGCATTTAAATGCTTGTGGATCTATTATATCAATTAATTCAGACTCCAGATCAAACACTCTTTATGGGACAGTTGGAAATGTCTTTCCAGAGTACTGCTTTAGATCAACTCCATGCTGAGCGCCTCTTTGGCACTTGCATTAATCAGAATAGCTAGCACTTACATCGGGCCTTTCCCAGTCCCTCTCAATTCTGCTGCCTTCCCTCTGCTAATTATTTCCCATTTAACCTGTATATAGCTTTGTGTACATGTTTGTTTGCTTGCCTTCTCCCCCATTAGACTATTAGCTCCTTTAGGGCAGGGACAGTATTTTTGTCTATTTCTGTATCCCTAGCACATAGCTCAGTACTTGGCAAATAGAAGGTGCTTAATAAATGTCTATTGACTGACCAACTGGCTTTAGGGTTTGAAAAACAACTTACATGTATTATTTCATTTTAGCCCCAAAATAACCCCTTAAAACAACCCTATGAGAAGTGAATGTTGAAAACTAAAAATAAATTTCAAAAAACAAACTAAAACAAAACCTCAACCCTGTGAGGTAGGTTTTATCATTATTCCCATTTTACAGATGAAGAAATTGAGGCCAAAAGGGGTCAAGTTACTCAGCCAGGGTTACACAAATAGCAAATACATGAGATAGGATTTGAATCCAGGACTTTCTGATTCTAATTCCAGCTTGTTATCTACTAGGCTACCAAGCTGTCTAGTATTACTGATGAATATTGAAATTCTGGGTGGATTTTTTAAGGTCCTATCTGGATATTGATCTGCCTTCAGTTTGAATGTACTCTCTTCTTATTGATGCTACCTTGTTTAGTGAGTTCCATCTATGCTAGTCCAACTCAAGACATTCTATATAATACATTGAATTCCTTATTCCCTCTTCTTGCTAAGAGAAATATTATAATGAATCCATGGACCCTTAGGAAGCCCTTGCTAAGTGATCTTCTCCACTTACCTGCCTCTAGGAAGACCTATGCTTAAGCCTTACCTTTCCTCCTACTGGCTGCTGTGAGCATACTGTGTCATTAGGTCCGGCTTGGCTAGCCATCCTGACTCAAGAACCCACCAGGCCTCTTCCATCTCTCACTGATTGACTCTCGTTTTGGCCAAGGGTTCAGTGCAGCCCCCTGGGCATTTTCTTGCCCCAGCTTCCCCAACAGGATGACTGTTTTGGTGGGCTGGCTCTGGACACTGCCCTTTCTGGCCTCTTGCAGCCTGGGAGCCAGATGCTAGGTCTCATTCTTAAGATAATTGAGGCTGACTAGATTGCTTCCTTTCCTTGTTATCCTGTTTTGCTTCCTCCTGAACTTTTGACACAGACCGCTGCTTCATGTCAGAATGATTGTCAGCCCTGATGAAGTCAGCCTCCTCCTGACACTGACTTGGAGACCTAGGAACCCATACCAGAGGCCTTTGAGGACAGGGACACTTCTTTGCAATAATTTTATCAATATGATGTAGAGAATATTTTGCCTTTGCCTCTCTGGGCCTCTTTTTTTCTCATTTTTAAAATGAGGTAGTCAGTTTAGATGGCCTGTGACACCCCTTTAAGTTCTAAATCAGACAAGTCCACGAATGATAGGAATATCAAGTTCTGAACTAGTGTTGTTAAAACATAAAAACTTTTTTATTCCTCAGTTTTGATTGCTCAGTGACCAGGAGGAGGAAGGGCAGCATCTCAGTTGTACGAGGGAAAGGGGAATATTAATGAGGAAAGAGAAATGGGCTTAACTGCTAAGAGCTTCCTGCTCCTTGCTGGAAGTGATTAAGATGGAGAGAGGAGGAAGAAGAGGAGGATAACCCTGTTCAAAAGATCTTCATCTCAGAATCACGGATAAAATCTATGAGTTTCTAATCTGGTCCTCCTCCTACAGGATTACAGAATGCATGGAGAAAATGTAATATATAGACTGAAAAAAGGGTCACCACTTTGTGGAGAGCATTGAATGCCAGGCAAATGAGCTGCAACTAGGGGTGTCCTGGTAAATGTTTAAGAACTAGTTCTCTGCAAAAAAAAAAAATTAAGTTTAGTCTACATTATTAACACATTATCCATCACTTTCTGAAGGCTAGAACACCCAAAAACAATAAATCAAGACCTGACTTGTACCTTGCCAATTTCTAAGGCATAAAGGTTCACAATGAGCCAGTGGGATCTAGCTTCAGCATACCCCTGATTAGAGTTTTATGTAAGTGATTTCAAACCATTGAATATTATGAATCTTGAAGAGTAGCATAATATATCTATTCATGAGAAGATTAGTTGAGAATTGATTTAAAGAATGGATAAGAGAGACGCAGTAATGGAGGTAGATGTACTAACCCAGGCAAGTGGTCAGTGCTAAGATGGAAGAAATGATAGAATGGTAGAAATGGTAATACAAACAGGGCTCAAATGAATGAATGGATGGATGAAAAAAATCACCTGAAGTGCTATGGGTCATGCACTTTGTTAGGTGCTGGGAATACAAATAGAAAAGTAAGACAATCCCTGCTGTCAAAGGACTAACATTCTGATAGAGAGACGGCACATACAGGTTTCAACTACAAGTCAGATGGAAAGGCTCCATCCCACAGTCCTTTGGGGGCAGCGGCAAACAGATGGTAATGCATCTTCTTTAGTGCTACTCCTGCTGGCAGAAGCAGAAGCACAATTTATACATTGTTAAAATGAACAGTTTTGAAAGGCTCAAGAACTCAGACATGTGCGATGATCAATCATGATTTCAGAGGGCTGATGATGAATAATGCTCTCCATCTCCTGACAGAGAGGGGATGGATTCAATATGCAGGATGTGACACATAATTTTGGATGTGGACAATGGAGGGGATTTGTTGTGCTTGACTGACTATTTTGTAGAGGATTTTGTTTTTCTGTTTCTTTTTTTCCAATGAGAGATGGGAGGTGTGATGGAAAGAAAATAAATTCTTGTTAACTGAAAAAATAAAATTCAGTATATAAAATCCAATAATAACAACCATATCCACTTCTGATGTTGAACTATTGCATATTGCCGAGAAATCTGATGCCAAGAGCTTTCTTTTAGGGGTCTTCAATAGCTGTGGCTACTCAGGAGGCAGGCACTACAGTGTCTGCAGGAGCAGCTGTCACGGCAAAGGGGAGCCATCGCCAGTGGTCCTGACCTATGTCTTGCCACTGGACTCTGATGAATGGAGGGGAGAGTGAGGCTCATGACCTTGTGCAGCTCTGCCTCACTTAAATCCAATTCACTTGTGAGTCAAGACATCACCCCTCTCATGTCATTGGTTCTCTCTGAAAATAAAGAAGGAACAACGAGTAACAATAATGTGAGCTCACATCTACACAAGGCTTGATTCTGTGAAGGAGGGTTGCAAGGCAAGGCTACAAGCAGAGGGGAAGGAAAGGCACTGATGTTGTCAGTGTTTTGGGTTCAGGGTCTTCAGTTGTCTCCATAGAGGTATGAGAGGAGGTGATGGTCAAGATGGTGGCAGTGGATTGACTTCCCTGGCACAAGTGGCCTCCTCTCCCTCCAGGCTCCCTCCATGAATCTTCTGCTTCATCTAGTTGAGTTTCCTCATCTCCTCCTAACATGCCAAATGTATTCTAACCTGTCTGTCTTTGCATGAGCTAATCTCCTTGCTTGCAATATTTTCCTCCATGCCTATTTGAATTCTCTCCATCCATCAAAGCCCATCTCAAGACCCACCTCCTCCAGGAGTCATTCGCTGACACTTCTGCCAGGAGTAATTTCTCCTTTTGAACTCCACCCATTAGGAAAGTCAATTGTTTAATTTTCTGTGTGAGCATTTATGCTTTGGAAATAGGTAAACATTCCAAATCAGGGCTTGATTTATTGGTTTGTTGACTTTCTCTACTTAAGAAAGTAAAGGAGAACATGTTAATGATGCATATCGAACTTAAAAACGCATTGTCGGTGCATTTTTCTGAAGAGCCAGTTGTTAAATAAATCAGTACTCCACTGTCTATACCACTTATTTGGCACCTATCATACACTACCTGTCACGGCTTTGTTGTTCAGTCATTTTTCAGTTGTGTCTGACACTTTGTGACCCCACCTGGGGTTTTCTTGGCAAAGATACTAGAGTTGTTTGCCATTTCCTTCTCTGGCTCAAACTGAAGATGAAGAATTGAGGCAAACAGTGTTAAGTGATTTACCCAGGGTCACTCAGCTACTAAGTGTCCGGGGCCAGATATGATCTCAGGAAGTTGAATATCCCTGACTCTAGGCCAGGCATTCTAGGTGGCACATTGTGCCACCCAGCTGCCCACTTAGTATGATGAGTTATCTCCTTTACGTGTCTGTTTTCCAGTCTTGAAGAAAGTAGGGGAGACCAGGCTAACATTTCTTCGTTTCCCCAACAGTAACTTGTGCCTAAATGTGTTCAGTAGAACGGCAATGTGGTATAGTGGAAAGAGTACTGGCTTGTTCAGTTTAATTATCCATGGAGTCAGGGGAACCAATGCTTTGACTCTGACACTTAACTAACTGGGTATTCCTTGGTAATTTTCTTTAACCTGTCTGGGCCTCAGCTTCCTCATCTGTAAATGATTCCACCCTCACCTCGAAGGGATGCTGCAGCTCAAACAAGGTAATGTATGGAAAGCACTTTGCAAACCTTGGGTGTTATAGAAGTATGAGCTGTTACCATGATGATTTGTCCTTATTGTCTTCCTGTGGTGATCCCTTGGGGGATCCTTACCCACCCTTGAAATCCTAAATCAAATTCTCCCTCTTCCAGGAAGCATCCCTTTATCTTCAATATAAGAGACTTCTCTCTCTCTCCCTCCCCCCGCTCTGAATACACATAGAGGTTAATTTTGTATACTCTAATGTTTTTTGCCATGTATTATTTCAAAGATTTATGCTTTCTTTAGTACTTGAGTTTACTTTAGTACTTTTAGTACTTTATCCATGTAAGCAGGTCCATGATCCACACCTTCATGCTTCATGAGTTTCTGTGGCTCTCAAAATAGATAAATAGACAAAGAGAGTGCTGGACTTGGAATCACACCTATATTCCTGAGGCCCTCAGACACTTATTGTGATCCTGGGCAAGTCACTTAGCTTTCTTTGCCTCAGTTTCCTCCTCTGCACAATATGGCCTGGATGACCTCTAAGGTTCCTTCCAGCTCTAGAATCCATGATTCTATGATCTTTCAGTCAATATTCTGGTAATGAGCTTCTCCAAACTTAATGAGGATGGTCTTCAAGTAACAGATGAATGGTCCATTGTCAGATCTTTCCAGGTTGGGAGGACATTCCAGAGTTTGGGTTCCACCAGTATAGCTTTCAACAATTCTGCGTTACTTCCAAAGCCCAATGAAGCATCAGAGGAAAAATTTAAATGGGTATCATGTGCTATTATCGCACAGATAATTGACACTTAGTATACCCTCATTCACTGATTGATTATTGTGTATTATTGTACTTCCTTGGGGATGTGTGATGGAGGATCACTTCTCCCACTCAAGTTACAAACATACTCAAATTGCTTCCTGTTGGTCATGATGATCCTTTTAATTACCTGTTTTGGCAAAATTCTGTGATTATACTACAAGAGCAGTCCCCTTCCCTCACATCTCCCTTTCCTGCTGTCTTGAAGATGTGAAAATGACTCTCTGAGCTCTGGAGGGTAGCAATGCCACTGCACCAGCCTGTAATGAAGCAGGGGAGAAAGTGGAAAGGGGATAACTTCACCCTGCACCCCGCACAGCACATACATTCCACTCTTCTCTCTGCCAAGGATAAAAGGTCTGAACTTAAACTATTGTGCTAGACTTCTGTTTGCTATGGTCCTTCAGTACCTCTTTCTGGCTAGAAAAGCTACACTTTACATTAGCTCCTTTCCAAACTACAGACCTACAGATGGAAGTTGTTTGTTGTATACATCTCAGTTATTGCCTACAATGACACTATTTATTTATTATACTTCCCTAACTGCTTTATCATACTCTCCATAGCACTCCTCCAAACCTTGTCCTGTTTTTTTTCAAACATTTTAAATAGTCTTCTCCTTTTTTTTATCAGCTGAGGCCCTTACCTCCTGTTCAATAAGCAGATAGAGGTCCCTCTTTGTGAGTGTCCTGTTCTTCCCTCTTTCACACCTCCAAAACTATTGTCATTCTGATTCTTTCTTCCTTTGATTTGGTTTCTGATGAAGTGGATTTTCTCCTTTCCAAGCCTAACACCTCCACTTGTATACCTGATGTACATGTTGCTTCCCCATAGTCACAGTAAGCTTCTTGAAGACATGGAATTTCTACTCTTTCCTTTATATTCTGAACACCTAGTATAATGCCTGATATACAAATAAGCATTAAATAAATGTTTCCTGAGTTGAACTGAATCCCCTCTTGTCTCTTGGAGCTTCAATCATTCCCTTCAATCATCCCCTTTTTTTTCCTCATCTCTGCCAGGAAACTCCAGAAGGTTCAATACTTTTAGCTGGTGTTTGATGATCTGGAAAAATTTAATAAACATTATAGGATGAAAGAGCCCTCTGGCCAAAATGGTGTTTCCTGGACCAATTCTGAGAGGAGACAACTCAGACTCACTAGTGTGGGTCACTGAAGTCTAATGCTCACTTATATTTTGATATCCATTGGTATCCACATTGGTATCCATAGTCTATTAGCCACATAAATTTTCTAACACATTTTTCTGGGTATGATATATGTATTGTCCATCTGGATTATCTATATGTTCATATGGGTTCTCTAAATGCAGCTTGTAGACAGGCATAAACAGATATCTCTAGAATCTTATATGCCCCTCTCCAAGGAAGACTTATTTCCTGATTAGAAGGTGCCCCCAAATTGGCTGTACTATTCTCCTCTGATAGCACTACAACCTTACAAAGATATCTATCCACTTTGCTTAATATTACTAGTTTAGAAGGAAAACATTTTTAGGTTTAAGCTTATTTTCCTGGCTGCTATCCCTTAAAAGGGAAGGAGTACACCAAGCTTATATTTCTCAATAATTGCTAGTTACACAAAAGTCTATAAAAAAATAGTGAATAGTGTATAAATCCCTTTAGCCAAGCAGATAGTAAACAGAAATCAGAGAAGTTAAGCAGATTAGAATATACTAGATAAGCCACAAAATGAATGAGCTTTCCTATTGAGAGCAAGATATCCCAGTTCAATCAAGAGAGTCCCTGATTTCACCCAAGAGGAAATACCCCAAAGTCTCTGGAGCAGTAAGCTGGAAATCAGGGATATGTTGAGGAGCTGACTTTTCCCCTACACGTCTGATTTTAAAAGTCTGTTCTATCTCTCCATGGGTCTCTCCCATAAAAGATTCTGGAATTGTATGTATGTATGTACATATATACACATGTATGTTTGCATGTGTGTATCCTCTTTTGGTGCAAGAATAAAGAAGAATGTCTCTCCTCTCAAAAACTCTCTTGAAAACTCTGCTCCTTAAGTAGGCTGGAATTCTCTCCACCAAATTGAAAGCATCCCTAGGAAATGGCAGGCAAAATGCCCCTGGAAAACTTAGATTATATATATCACGTGTATACTTTTATGCATACATGTTATATCCCTCATTAGAATATAAGCTCCTTCAGGGCATGGGCAGTCTCACTTTCTACAATCAATCCGTCATACTTAGTGCAGTTTCTGGGACACAGCAGATATTTAATAAATGCTTGATTTTCTAAAAAAAAAAAAAACAAAAAACACAAACGAACCTTGAGTACGGACTCTTTTGGGAAAAGGAGTTCTTGGGCACTAAAAAAGTAAGTAATGAGAACAACCACCCAGTTATGGAAAATGGATAATATCATGCAGATGGTTTTAGAAGAATTTATGGACAGAGAACGTATGCTTAAGTAACAAAATGGGGGTCACATGGGGAGCCAGATAATCCCCTCAGGTGAGGATTATTGAGTTCAATGTAGAGGCCAACTTTGCTGATATTCATACCAGTCATGCTGTTGCCAGACTAGAAATCAGACTTACTTTCTTCCAGGTCAAGGGATTATGATTCAGAGGTAATCTTTCATTGGAACCTAACATGGGAATATAGAGAGGCCAAGTCACATTATGCTACAACCATGGATTATTGTATGGGTACATGTAGATGTACCTGGTATGCACACGGTAGGTATACTCAAGAAATAAACTTAGAATTCAAAATCAGAATTCCACTGGATTAACATTAAGAAACAGAGAGGTCAGGTCAGAGATGGAGCCACCCCTAAAACTTAATGATCTTAATCCCTCTTGTATTTACCTTTCCTGTTTTCTTTATGCCAGAACTCAAAGAATCTGATTCCCAGTGACAGTGAAAAGTGGCATTAGAATCCACTGCTGTGACAAACAGTGGGTCCTACCTGACAGTTATATTCTAGCGATTTTAGGAAGGATAATACAATATATTTCTCTATAACCTATATGTTGGTTAGATCTCTGTAGATTGAATAGAGATGACTGATATGTAACAAAGACATATCAGGTTATCCTTAGTGGAAGACTCCTGGCTAGTATGAAGTGCCCATGATGGCTGAGACAAAAGAGATACTGTTTATTCATACTCCTGTGGGGACTTGTATGTAGGGATTGCATCAAAAGATGTAAACTCACAGAAGAAGATGGAAGTAGTCAGAAGGAGAATTGCATAGGGGATAAAAGTCCTGCTATCATATTAGAGACGTCTGATGTAATTGGATATAAATATGAATGGCATTAAGGATAATAATCATTATAATAATTTTTTAATATTCCAAGCTTCTGTACTCTATGCTCCTCTTCCTACATGGAACATAAGCTCCCATGATAGGTGGGTCCCAGACTTCTGACTTGTGAAGATTCATCCTATCTGGATCTGATTGAAATTCACTACTCCACTTTCTGGCTATCTTCATGCTATGAAGCCATTCATGAACTCTTCTGCCCAATCTCTCCACTATCAACTCTAGTTCTTGGAACAATAATAATAATAGAATAAACATTGCCATTCTTAGTAAGCATGTGTCAACCAGTTATTGAATGATTCTTACAACCATCCCCATGATCACCTAAAATAAAACACCCTCTGCCTAGGCACCCCCTCTTCATTGTGTTGTCTTCCCGTGTTAGAATGTAAGCCCCTTGAGGGGAGAGACTACTTTGCTTATATTTGTATCCCCTGAACTTAGCGTAGTAAGAACTTAAATGCTTTTAAAAAATTTATTCACTTCTTCTTATTTTATGAGCTCTATAAAGTGCTGGGTCAAGTTGCTCTCTTACCGTTTTTTAATGTGTAATGTTTAGCATACCATGGCATAGGTAGATTAAATGACTGCTTTTTGTAACTGAATACGAGTATTGGGATATGTTCATCTTCATCAGGCTCACTGAAAACATTTTCAGGACAGCTTCTACAGCAGGCAGAATCACAGAAATATATATTTCATCTCCTTTCCCATGGTTCTTCCCCTTGTCCAGTTGTTTTTCAATCGTATCCAACTCTTCATGACCCCATTTGGGGTTTTCTTGGCAAAGACATTGGAGTGCTTTGCTATTTCCTTCTCCAGTTCATTTGACAGATGAGGAATTGAGGCAAACAGGGTTAAGTGACTTGCTAGTAAGTATGTAAGGCCAGATTTGAACTTACAAAGACGAGTCTTCCTGACTCCAAGCCTGGCATTCTATCCACTGTGCCGTCTAGCTGTCTTTTGTCCATGGGGCCTCTATATTTTGAGAGCTTTTCATTACATATAATTTGGAGGTTATGAATATCCAATATGACAACATACATTAAAAATGTTTTGCTTAATGCTATGTCCAGGCAATAGTCTGTGATGTTACTATAATTCTGGTATGATTTATTGGTTGAATTCTGGAGGATATTTTGGGATTCACAGCTGTAATATGGGATTTTTTGTTTGTTCATGAAGATAGTGAGCTGTATAGTGTTGTATCATTCTGGATGTTTGATCATTTCTTTCTAGGTGTTTGGCAGATGCTAGGTTTTTTTCCACCTGTAGAAATAAGAGGTTGGCACAGTTTCTATAGTATTCTTTAATCAGTCAGTAAGTCTTGGCTTCTTAATCATGACCTTTCTACAATTTTTAGTAGCGATGACCTAATCTTTTATCTCTATTATAAAACTCTATTTCTATAAACAAATCCATGTGACTAAGCCATTTCTTCAGTGCAATTTTTTTTTTTGGTCAAATTGGTTAAATTCATTTGGATATAGTCCATGGAAGGCTTTTTGGTTTCACTCTTGAGTTTTAGGTCTTTCATAAGCTCTCCATTTGAAATTAAAGCATATGTTGGTTATATTCCATAAATTGAGCTACACACCCATCATTAGTCTTTATTGTTGCTATAGAGGCAGTGTTTACTGGTGAGACCACTGGATTCAAGAGTCAGGAAGAACTGGGTTTGACTCTTTTCTGAGACATTCACTAGTGGTGTGACCCCAGGAAAATCATTGGAGCTCTTTGGGTCTCCAATTTATCATCTATAAAACAGAGAGGTTCAACTTCATGATTCCTAAGGCTCTTTCCAACTCTACATTCATGTTCCTATGAAGTGGTGGCTGTTTGTCTAAGAGGTATTTCTAGGAGCAGCCTGTTTTAGCCTGTTTATCATGTGATCTGAGAATATCTATCAGTACTTGTAGAATCTGTCTTTCCATAGCTGTGTGGGCCCTGTTCTTTGTAAATTTTGGTTTTTGTTTGGATTTTTGTTTGGATATTTTCCAAAACCATTACAATCCATTTTACTGTGCCAAACGTATATAAGAAGGCTGGTAAAACGAAGGTGTTAATTGCTCTGGATGCATTCTTCCCACTGAACTTTGGTTTCAGTATGCCAGTAAGTCTCTCTATATGCATAGCTGCACCTTTCTCCTTGATCACTTTGTACCTTGCCTTGAGAAGACCAAAGTATTTTTCAGGTATTCTGCGTATTGCTTCTTTCTGTTTGAGCTCTGCATTCAAACTCAAAGCTTTCATTATTGCTTGTATTTCCCCCTGAAACAGTAGTTTCCCAGTGCAAACTTTACCGTCAGGTTAGATATGTTGATTCAGAGGAAGCTGATTCAATAGTAAGACAATAGACCTGGAGACAGAAAGACCTGAGTCCAAATTCTGCCTTCCTCACTTACTAACTGTGTAATCCTGGATGTCACTGAATCTCTGACTCAGTTTCCTCAACTGTAAAGTGGAGATAATAATCACACCTTACAGGGTTGTTTTAAGGATCTGATAAGAAAATATTCGTTTTTGGCTGGAGTCCCTGACCAGGACACAGATGGAGCCCAAGCATGAGCTGCAGACTGGGAGCAAGTGGGGACAGCATGCCAGGACCAGCGGGCAAAGGCCAGCTGGCAGGAGCAAGTGGGCCCAGCTCCATGATGGTGATGTTCCACAGCCTGGTGGTCTTGGTGTAGCAGTGGCAGCACTCCCCAGCCAGAGTCCCTGCCAGAGCCCCACTGCCACTGGCACTGAGAGCATCCTAGAGGCCCAGTACAGCTGCTCCAACCAGCCTGAGACCATCGGCAGCTGTGGACACACATTCTGTGGGGAGTGTTTGCAGCAATGTCTCCAAGTGCCATCTCCACTCTGCCCACTCTGCCTAATGCCCTTTAACCCAAAGAAAGTGGACAAAGCCTTCAGTGTAGAAAATTAGCTGTCATCCTACAAGGAAGGCTCCCTGTTGGGGCTGCAGCAAGAAGGTGACTCTTGCAGAAATGAGATCACACATTTCTTCCTGCGTGAAGGTCCAGGAGCAGATGGCCGACTGTTCCAAGTTTGTCCCAATAGTGCCAACATCTGAGTCCATTCCCAGGAATATCCCAAACAGATTCACCTTTGTGTGTGGAGCCTGCAATCTGGACCAGCAGGAGATGGTGAAACGTTGCATGGAGAATCACTGCAATAACTCCAACCAAGTGGTCTGCCCTATCTGTTCAGTCTTGCTCTGAGGCCACCCCAGCTACAAGAGTGCCAACTTCCTGCAGCACCTCCTCCATCAACACAGATTCTCCTATGACACCTTTGTGGACTACAACATCAATGAAGAAGCTGCATTTCAGGGTGCCTTGGCCCTGTCCCTCTCTGAGAACCGAAGTCAACTTTGGCTGGACTTGAACCCAAATCTGTGGTCAAAAGTCATCTTTTCCACATGGAGGGACAAGAGGCTTTTTCATTCTTCAGCATTGCCTAGCACTTAGGCCTCCCTGTCATCTTCATTTGAATTGCACACTTTTTAATAAGGTGGAATCTTTATTCCTTGCACAAAGAGAGCAGAGCAACCTCAGGGGCCAATCCTCAGTGTCCTCCCCTGGGTGGGAAAAAATTGATGTACCTTTTACCAGTTCAAAGTTTTGGTCTGAATGAGGACTTTCACCTCTCTTCTGGGTAAAGTAAAGCTGACCTGTTTGGTGTTTAGAGAACCAGATGATCCGTAGAGGGAGGAATGACTCTGCAAAATTAGAGCAGCATCCAATTGCCTATTTTTTCTAAACAATGGTTTGGCTTTCATGCTTAAGAATATATGGAGCAGGGCAACTAGGTGGTGCAGTGAATAGAATACCAGCTCTGAAGCCAAAAGGATCTGAGTTCAAACCCAGCCTCGGAGAACTGACACTTAACTAGCTGTGTGAGTCACTTAAACCCAATTGCCTTCACTCCTCCAAAATATATATGTATGTATGTATGTATGTATGTATGTATGTATGTAGAGCCCTGACTCTAGATCAGTGGTTCTCAACCTGTGGGTCCCGACCCCTTTGGGGTTATGGAACGACCTTTTCACAAGGGTTGCCTAAGACATCAGAAAACACATATTTCTGATAGTCTTAGGAACCGAGACACCGCTCCTCTATCCATTTCCAGACGGGTCTGTCCACATGCAGATATGCCCACATACAAGTATTAAAGGGTCGCAGCATTAGGAAGGTTGAGAACCACTGCTCTAGATGATCCAGACAGGTTAGACTTAAGGGGAGTGAAGAGGGGAGTGAAGAGGTAGAAGAGATTGAAGGAGAAACATAGCTGAAGACCTGAACAGAAGGAATGTTTCACTAAGCTCCACCCTAACTAACATCTGACGTTCAGTAAAGTTTCCACCTTGTTCATTTGGTACCAGCTTTTGTGATATTTAGAGGTACTGGCATTTTTCTATATTAACCAGTGTGATAACTTTTTCACATTTTATAGAGTGAAGAAAAAGCAGTTACTCTCCATATTGTGATATCTACATTTGACTAGGAATAATAGTATTTTTAGGGAACATTTAAAAATTATATATTAAAAAAAAATAAAAAACAAACCTAGTATAGGATTAGCATAGGAGGAGTGATAGGGACCCTGGGGAAGCTGGAACCAAAACTGGAATTAAGAGGGGTTTTTCCACTAGTTCTTGTATGATTTTGAGGTGGCCATATTAGTTAGATTATTTCTATATTTTTAAGGGTTTTGTTGTGTCTGTTTACCTTTTGCTAATAAAAGAGACTCCCACCCTTTGTGCAAGCAGTGACACAGCTGGGGTGTCAGGTTCTGGGGCCCAGATGGATCTTTACACAGTGGAAGCAGCAGAGTTGCTTCCAGGCATGGGAGACTAGACCAGAAAGGGAGAATGGAGAAAAGGTGGCTCCTTGGCCCCTTTTATCATCTTTCCAAAGAGATGACTGGAATTAACTCCTTAGGCAGAGGTTTGGGGGCAGCCTCACTGAAGGAAACGCTACAGGGTCTGGAGCATCCCACAGAGCCAGGCAAGAGGAGCAGCGTGGAGTTGTGGACCATCTTCCCTGGCCAGTACTTGGCTCAGCTTTGGGGTTTGGGAAGGTCATTCAGTTTTCTGGTTTGTTTAATTATATAAATTATGGTTGTCTTTTTAAAAAAATAAAATAAAAAGTATCAGAGCATCTACAAAAAAATCATTTTTTTCAAAAAGGGCTTAGCATCTTACCTAGTACATAGTAGTTTCTATATAAATACTTGCTGTTATTAGTAGCAGTTCAAATCTGGCCTCCTCAGATGCCCCTCTGGTGGGCATCCAGATCTGCTTGATAACATCTAGTGATGGAAAACTCATGCTCAATTGTCAGACCTATATATGGAAGCTATCTAGATTCCAGGTCATGCTTTTCAGGACTCGTCTTCAAGAGTCTTGGGCTGCACTTCAGGACCTAGAGGGCCACAGGTTCCTCACCCCTGATCTTGGGTCAATTCGACACTATTATGTAGATACTGATGTTCTATTCAGTACTATTGGAATGACAACAAGAGGAAAAAGTTGCTACTATTCCATAGTTTCAGTGAAAAGGATTCTCTAAAGCTAGAACAGAAATCACAGATTCTTCAAATTTCTGTACATGGATGATTTTTGCTCTTCTGCTTTTATCCCTATGTATTTGGACTGATAAAGTCATAATCTACACCAAGAAGAATTATAAAACTAACCACTCAGCAACCAGAAAAGACAGCTCTGATGATAGGAAGTGGCAAAATCCAATCCTCTTAAGTCTAGAAATTGGAAGTCATTACAAATTTGGAGATGCTTCTAAAAGAATTATATATGTGTATATATACATATATAAAATCATGTTATATGTTTATATGGTATATAAAATATCTACGTAACACAGAGGAGACCCATGTTGCTTTTGGGCAACTACTCTATACACAGGTTACTCAGTTAACTACTTCATGTCCTCTGTCCCCCATGAAGCCATAGACTCAAAATTCTGCCATAGAACTTAAGATTATAAAAAGGTCCCTAGTTAAGGATTGGGAAGTTCATTCAATAATGTATAGGCTTGAAGACAGAAAAAAAATGTTCAAATTTGCTCCATAGGGCAGAACTAGAACCACTGGACAATATTTCTAGGAAAGCAGCTATTTTAGTCACAGCTAGGTGGCGCAGTACACAGAGTGCTGAGTCTGGAGTCCGGAAGACTCATCTTCCTAAGTTCAAATTTGGCCTCAAACAGTTACTGGCTTTGTGACCGTAGGCAAGTCACTTAACCCTATTTGTCTCAATTCCTCATCTGTAAAATGAACTGGAAGAGGAAATGACAAACCACTCCAGTATCTTTGCCAAGAAAACCCTAAATGGGGTCATGAAGAGTTGGACATGACTGAAATGACTGAACAACAAACATTTTAGTCTAGCATAAAATATATGACAACTAGAGATGTCCAACAAGGAAATAGATTGTTTCATGAATTAGTGAGCTTTTAACCACGGGACGTATTTAGGTAGGAAATGGATGACTGTAAGGGATGCAATAGAATTGATTTTTGTACTAGTTGGGAAAAATGGCTTAAATGCAGGCAGGGCATAACAAGAAATAGACCAAAGAATCAAGTAGAATGGAAAATGAATAATTTGACTTTTCAGGTCCTGTCTGGGTCATTTTATGACTTTCATGGTCCCTTCCATTTCTAGAATTCTATGACTGGTTGTCAATGTCCCCAAATCAGAGAATATTGGAATTCGAAGGGACTGCAGAAGTGATTTAGTTTAACTCATAACTGAAGAAGAACATAATTCGGCTGATAAGTGGGCATCCAGTTTCTTCTCAAAAAGTTTCTCCGAGTATGAGGCCACTATATTGTAAGTCAATTGAATTCACTTTCATAAAGTTTCAATCATTGGGTTTCCCTTAATATTAAGTCTGTATCTGGTTTTTGTTTTGTTTTTTACAGTTTCTCCCAATGTAAGTCTGACCTTTAGAGCCACACAGAAAAAAAATTAATTTTTCTTTCATACGACAAACTTTCATACACCTGATTGCCGTCATCATCATCATAGATGGCATTTATAATGCCATCAATGATTGAAATGATCTACATAGTATATATAATATGTAAAATCGTATGTTTATATGGTATATAAAATATCTACATAATACATATTACATGTGTATATCATGTTTCTTTTTCCTTACAACAAGCCTGTGAGGTTAGTGCTATTATTACTCCCATTTTATAGATGAGGTATATGAAGGTTAAGTGATTTTCCAGAGTCACACAGCTAATAAAGGCTAAAAGCAGAATTTGAACAAAGATCATTTCCCTGACTACAAGTCCAGCACTCTATCCACTGCATCACCTAGTTGTCATAGAAAGAATGCCAACTGGGGTGGCTGGGTGGCACAGTGAGTAGAGCACCAGCCCTGGAGTCAGGAGGACCTGAGTTCAAATTCAGCCTCAGACACTTGACACAATTACCAGCCGTGTGACTTTAGGCAAGTCGCTTAACCCCAATTGCCCTCCAAAAAGCAAAAAAAAAAAAAAAAAAAAAAAAAAAAAAAAAAGCCAATAAAAGGGATGATCAACCCCTATTCCCACCAAATCTTCTCTAGGCTCAACATTCTTCAACTAATCATCATATCACATTGTGTTTAGTCTTTTGGTCATCCTGGGATCCCTCTCCTAGATATACTTTTAGCTTATCTATGTCCTTCTTACAATGTGGAATGCAGAGATAAACATAAGAAGCCATATTCTGTATTGAGCAGGACCAAGTCCAAGGGACCATTAACTTTATTGCTGTAGAGACAATGCTTCTTCTGGCTGTGGGTTTATTATTGTTGGTGCTGCTTCTGCTGCTGTTTGTTTTCTCTTGCTTTTGCTCAGACCTGTGATTTCATCGGAATAGGCAACTCTGGGTGAATGAATTCTCTCTCCAATGCAGACTGGCGATTGTTCTGCAACAAAGGGACTTAGGGAGTTGTCTACGGCACCAAGAAAAACACTTGCTCAGCGTCCCACAGCTGAGTATTGTGTCGGAGACCAGACTTGAACCCAGATATTCCTGACTGTGAGACCAGTTCTCTATTTACTATGCCATGCTGTCATGCTTCTATTAATGCATTAAAAGTCATATCAGCTTTTTGACTGCTGGGCAATATTTTCATGACATTGTTAGTATGTGATTAACTCTAGATCCCCACCCCCATATCCCTACACCCTGATCTTTTTTGTATTAACTATTTTTTAGCCTCTTGTATCTTGTACTTGTGAAACTGATTTTTTGAACCCAAGTTTGAACTTTACATTTGTCTCTTCTTATTCAATCCAGTCCTTAGTTCTAGCTTACCAAGATCATATACAGGGGTGTGCTGGAGTCAGTTCTAACTGACTTGAGAGTTGATTACTAAATTTTCAGTGTCAACATTTATACCTCAGAAATGGCAATTACTACAAATTAAGGCTTGATTCATTATTTTTCTTGATTGTCTACACCACAGCAGTCAGACTTGGACCCATATTGCCACTTTGGCCTGCAAAACTCCCAAGTGCCCAGTCAAATTAGATTAAAATGCAATTGAGAAGTGTTTAACAAAATACATAAAAATATGATGATTTTGTGATAATTTCTGATTTTCTATGTTAAAATTTTCTAATTTTGTTATTTTCTAAGACAAAACACAGCCCATAGGGACCTGTTTCTATTTGAGTTTAATGTGTTTATACATAATGTATGTATGTATATATATGCATGTATGTATGCATGTATATGTAAATTTTTTTTTTCCTGGAGAACCCAGTTGTAAAAATGTTACCAGCACATTCATATATTGCCATATAAATGTTGCTCAAGCTCAGGAGTACAGCAGATGACTCAGGGGATGAAGTCATCACCAGACTGGAGGCCTGGCGACTACAGCCTAATTTAGTAATAAACAACAACAATAATAACAACCAGTAATGATATAGTTTTAAAGCAAAATGATTTCCATCTACTATCTCATCTGAGTGTTACAATACCCCGGATATTAGCTACTTCTCCCAGTTTTATCTCATTTGCCAACTTTATGGGTGTATTTCCCATGACTTTCTTTTTTTATTTTTAGTTTTCAACATTCATTTCCACAAGGTTTTGAATTACAAATTTTCTACCCATCTTTCCCCTACCCACCACCCCAAAAATAGTGATCCTACTGAATACTCCTTTCCCCAATGTGTTCTCTCCTATATCCTCCCACATGTCCCCTCTGAATTTCTAGTAGGGCAAGATGGATGTCTATACCCCAGTGCCTGTATATCTTATTTTCCAGTTACATGTAAAAATGATAACAATAATAATAATAATTTTAAATTCTTGATTTTAAAACTTCGATTTCCTGATTCTTTTCCTTATTCACTCATCACTCACCCCTACTGGGAAGATAAGCAATTCAATATAGGTTGTACATGTGTAGTTACACAAAACATTTCCACAGAAGACATATTGTAAAAGAATGACTATATTACCCTCCATCCTATCCTGCCCCCTACTTATTCTATTTTCTACTTTGACCTTGTCCCTTTTCAAAAGTGTGTACTTCTAACTACCTTCCCCCTCAGTCTGCCCTCCCTTCTATCATTCCCCCTCTTATCTCCTTCCCCCCTACTTTCCTATAGAATAAGCTATATGTGTATGTTATTCCCTCCTTAAGCCAAAATTAATGAGAGTAAGGTTGACCCATTCCCTTTTGGCTTCCTCTTCTTCCCCTCCATTGTAACAGTTTTCTCTTGCCTCTTTTATATGAGATAATTTACCCTATTCTGTCTCTCCCTATCTCTTCTCATTATATTCCTCTCTCACCTCTTAATGTTATTTTTTAGATATCGTCCCTTCCTAATCAACTGATTCTGTGCCCTCTGTCTATGTATACATGTGCACATATATACACATACTCACATATGTATTTATACTCACATATACCCTCCTATATAAACATATATATGTATGTATACATACATACATACACACACACAGATTCCCTTCAACTATCCTCACACTGAGAAAAGTCTCGAGTTATAATTATCATTTTTCCAAGTAGGAATGTAAGTAGTTCATCATTAATAAGTTCCTTATGATTTCTTTTCCCTGTTTACCTTCTCATGCTTCTCTGGCTTCCTGAAAATCAGATTTTCTATTCAACTCTGTTTTTTTTTTTTAATCAAGAATGCTTGAAAGTCCTCTGTTTCATTGAATGATCATATTTTTCCCTGAAACGTTATATTCAATTTTGCTGGGTAGGTGATTCTTGGTTTTAACCTTAGCTCCTTTGACATCTGGAATATCATATTCCAAGCCCTTTAATCCCTTAATGTGGAAGCTACTAGATCTTGTGTTATCCTGATCATGTTTCCACAATACTCAAATTGTTTCTTCCTGGCTGCTTTTAATATTTTCTCCTTGACCGGGGAACTCTGGAATTTAGCTATGATATTCCTAGGAGTTGTCCTTTTGGAATCTTTTTTCAAGAGGAGATTGGTGAATTCTTTCAATGTCTATTTTGCCCTCTGGTTCTAAAATACCAGGGCAATTTTCGTTGAGAATTTCTTGAAGAATGATTTCTAAGTTCTTTCTTTGATGATGGCTTTCAGGTAGTCCAATAATTTTTAAATTATCTCTCCTGGATCTATTTTCCAGGTCAGTGGTTTTTCCATTGATATATTTCACATTGCCTTCTATTTTTTCATTTGTTTGGATCTGTTTAATAGTATCTTGATTTCTCATAAAGTCATTAGCTTCCATTTGTTCCAGTCTAATTCTGAAGAAATTATTCTCTTCAGTGAGCTTTTGAAATTCCTTTTCCATCTGGCAAATTTGGCTTTTTAAGGCTTTCTTCTCCTCATTGACTTTTTGGGTCTCTTTTGTCATTTGAATTAGTCTATTTTTTTAAGGTGTTATTTTCTTCAGTCAGGTTGTTGACTTGCTTTTCATGATTTTCTTGCATCATTTTCATTTCTATTTCCAATTTTTCCTCCATTTCTTTTACTTGATTTTTAAAATCCTTCTTGAGCTCCTCCATAGCCTGTAAGCAGTTCATATATTTCTTGGAAGCTTTTGATGCAAGAGCTTTGACTTTGTCTTCCTCCCATTCCATGCTTTGATACTTTTTGTCCCCCAAAAAGGAATCTAAGGTTTGATTACTCTGCTTGCTTTGATCCCTCTGATTCCTCATGTTTCCAGTCAATTACTTGACTTTTGAGCTCTTTGTCATGGTAGAACACTGCTTCCAGAATGAAGAGAGCTTTGTCCCAAATTGCAGGGGTTTTCACAGCTGCTGAAGCTATTAGAAGGGTGCCCTCTCTACAGCTCCCACAAGCTCTGGCTCATTGGCCACACAGCTCAGAACCATCACCTAAGACTGTGATCCAGATCCAATCAGGTTAAAGCAGGAGTGATTACCCTTTGAATGGTCACTTGGTCCCCCTATGATCTGTAGACCAGGAGCTCTGGAAGTAGCCATGCTGGGCAGCAGCTGCAGTGGTTGTGATTCCATTGCTTCTCACCCCAGGGGCAGGGGCCAGACCTTGCCTTTCCTTTCTCACTGAATTCCTGACTGACCTTTTATTTGCTCTTTGGCATTTATAGACAGTCTGGATACTGTCACAGCTCCTGGAGATTCGCTCTCCTGAAGTCTGATCCAGCTGCCCGTCAGGGCTGCCCTGAGGCCAAAACTACACCACTTATGGGGACTGTGCTCTGCTACCAGCATGCTCTGATGGACCCTTCCTCTAGGCCTGCTGGGCTGCCTTCAGTGGGAGATTTGTTTCTCTCTATCATTTTGTGGGTTCTGTAGCTCTAAAATTTGTTTAGAGTCTTATTGTATGAATATTTGAGGTGGCTGTTGGGGCAGCTCCCAGAATTGTCTGCTTCTATGCTGCCATCTTGGCTCCACCCCATTCCCATGACTTTTATCTAAATTACCAATGAAAATGTTGACTATTCCAGAGTCAAAGACACATTCTTGGGAAATTTCATTAAAGACCTCAATGCAAATTGATATACATCCATGAATGATGATTATTGCACCAATTCTGCCTCCACCTAACTATACAATTATCCCTTCCACATCACGGAGGTTAGGGGCAATGTGCCCCCTTGATCTGGAGAAATCTGCATAAAATTTTTGACCCTCCCTTTGTAGCAGAGAAGAAATCTGAATTATAATGGTATTAAAGATATGTTGATATTACCCAATACCAGACATATATTTTATGCATTTCTGAGTTTCTAAAATTTTTCTGTGTTATTTGCTGACTTTCATGTGTCACCTGTAATTTCCACAAAACTCCCATTTAATTTCTTATGCTGACCTGTGATATATCAAAACCGCAATAGGGAAAGGGATAAGCATACTCTCATCTAGGCCACAAGTCTTCATCTTGTTTGCCTATAAGCATAATATGGAAGCTTAGTTAACTGTTTTTTTTTAAATCTAGGTTTACTATATCTGTAGTATTCCATGATCTATTGGTCTAGTTAACTTGTCAAAAAAAAAAAAAAGGGAAATGAATCAAAAGGCATTTATTAAGCTCCTACCTTATGCCAAGCATTGTATTAAGTCCTAGGGATAAAACAAACAAACAAGCAAACCAAGAAGAAAATAATTCCTACCCTCATGGAGCTTATATTCTATCAATGGAAATATATATACAGAGATATGTAGAAAAGAAAAGGTTTGTTACAACCACTGTAGGGAATATAATAGAGTCATTTAGGGAAAAATAAAAGTATTACCTTGGGGCAGGAAGAGCCTAATTAATTTTAAATAATAAATTTGTAGTGGCTCCAATAAACAGGGTTATGAGACTTTCTCCAGCATTATTCAGTAGTATGTAAATAAGAAAGGAGAAAGTAGATGGTGCTGGCAATCCAGAGTTTGAATCTGGCAAGGCATGGGCAGTGACAGGACAAAGGAAGTAAGATAAGGAACAGAAGAAAAGACAGCACAAAGTGAAGTACAAGTGATGATTGGAAAGAGTTCACTATGAGGGAGAACGAAACTGAATAAAGCACAAGGGGAGATAAAAATGATGTCAGAGAAATTTCAGAGTTGTTCACCATAACACAAGTAGAACACTTGTAAGTGAGTCCAAGAGCACAGTTATGACCTTTCTTATGTATGGCTGAGGTGATGTGAAGGTGTAAGTTATGAGAGTTATGGTGGTTGACACATTGGGAGGCCAGGATGCTTCAGTGAATGTCAACATGCATAACAAAGCCCCCTACTACAAGGGCAGGGGTAAGAAAACACAACAACAACCACAAAGGTGTTGAATATGGTTATCGGGAAAGTAGCAATGAGGAATAAGGAGTATGCTAACAGATTCTTCAGGTCAAATGCATCAAGAATAATGGGAGAAGGCACATACAATATTGGAAGGGAAAGCAAGGGACGAAGAAATTAAATTAGTTCAGCACAACCTATTCTAAACGCTCCCATATCATCCCTTTATCATGTCCTAGGATTTTCCCAAGAACACAAAATGAGCTCATGGTTCTAGAGTTTACATGACTTAATTCTCTTCTTTCCTTTGAAATTTGGGGCATTACCTCTTCTCCATTCACAAGTTGGTTCTTAGAGCTAGAAGGAGGCTCATGGGCAATCTAGCCCAACCTTATTTTGCAGAAAAGGAAACAGAGCCCAAGAACTCATCTACCATCACACAGGTAGCAAGTGATACAGTCAGGATTTTGACCCAAGTCCTCTGAATCTACACACAATGTTCTTTCCATATTACTTTGCTACTTGACAAGTGCTGTAGCACTTACTGAAAAACAGATCTTTATTGATAGAATTTGCTTTTATGTCACCTCTATTTCCCCTGTATCCCTCCCTTTCCCTTCTCCCAGTCTTTTGTTGTTCAGTCATTTTGATCATGTCCACTCTTGATGGCTCCATTTGGGGTTTTCTTGACAAAGCTACTGGAATGGTTTGCCATTTCCTTCTCCAGCTCATTTGACAGATGAGAAAACCTAGGTGAAGTGGGTTAAGTGACTTGCACAGGGTCACACAGTTAAAAAACAGTCTAAGGCTGAATATGAATTCAAGTCTTCCTGACTCCAGGACCAGCACTCTATCCACTGTACCATACCTTATAGAAGCAAAAAAATAAAAAAGGAGGAAGAGAAAAAAATCATTAAAAGCAAACCAAATTTTAAAAATGTATTTATGCATGTAAACTAAACTAAATAAAATAAAATATTAAAAAAAATGTATTTACGTGGTGTTTCACATCCACACACCTCTGCCTCCTGCAGGACTTTTTCAAAGAACATTGATGATACTTCCTAATCATATTGACTAGTTCTCTTAGCAGCCTGATTTGTCCTTGCTTCATCACTTGAACTCATTGAAAATGTTTTTCTTTGACTCCAATGGTTTGCTAATGATTTTTATTCTATCCCTACCAGTTCAAAGAGCATACTCCTTCATAGAAAAAGAAGAAGCAAAACAAAAGTTTAGTCATTCAGACTTCTCCCCATTACCTGCTACTGTCATGCTGAGGAAGCAATGTATTACAGTGGAATACATATTGCTGTCTCTGCAGGCAGAGGATCTAAGTTGAAATCCTGCCTCTGAGACCTGGGTTACCTTGGACAAGGCATTTGACTTTCCTGGACCTAATTTCCTCATATATGAAATGAAAGTGTTGAACTAAATAGTTGAAGTTAAGGTCCATGAGGCAGTAAGTGGAATAATGGATAGAGTCAGAAAGATCTGACTTCAAATCCAGCCTCAGACACTTACTATCTGTGTGATCCTGGGGTCACTTAACCTCTCAGTTTTTTCAACTATAAAATGGGGATAATAATTGCATCTACCTTAAAGGTTCTTGTAGATCAAATGAAATAATATTTTTTAAAGTGCTTAGCATAATGCCTGGAACACAGTAGGCACTTAATGATTGTTCCCTTTTTCCTTTTCAGCTCTAGGTGGGTGATCTTATGAATTCCTACCAGATAAATTATTTCCATTGTTTTTGTGGGACAGGAGAAAGACTTCTGACATTGGAGTTAGAGGATCTAGGTTCGAATCCCAGCTCTGCCTCTTGCTATACGACCTAGGTTACTCTTTGGATCTCATTTTCTATATCTGCAAGTTGAGGGGGCTGGACTAGATGGCCTTGGAGGTCCCTTCGATCTAAACCCTATGATCCCTCCATATGCAGCTTATTACTTGCTTCCCCTTTGCAAAGATCAAAAGGCAACCTCATAGTGTTGCTGACTCATACAACAAGAGAGGGAGCCTGGAGCCCCCTACTCCAACACCAGCTCCCTATCAGAGCCTCCATAGTTCCTCAGCATCTAACTCTTCTATGATTTCAGTTTCTCGTCTTCTTTTCCCAGGCCCAACCTTGCCATTCTCCTTCCTCTCTTTTTTCTCCAAACCCCATTACCACCTGGTAGTTTCCCACAGCCTTCAGCAGAATCTTAAGAAACTCCTCTCATTCTCTTGATTGGTGGAATTCATCTGCTGCCCCCATCCTCCCCCTTAAATCCTCAACCCTGACCAGCAGACTTTCCTAGTCCTAAGAATGTTTGCTTTCCATATGCTCCCCAGCTGGCTACCAACTCAGTCTCCTAAGGGTTAAATGTGTTAGAGAGCTTTCTTTGAAAGCATTACCTTTCCTTAAAAAAATGCAATACATCAGTGGTTAGGATATCAAAGCAACAACCAAAAAAAAAAAAGACCTACCATGCATATACATGAGTGCACACAAATTCACATTTCCACATACACAAACACTCCTCTACATTTCTGTAGTTAAAAAATATCTAATTTATTTGATTAGGCTTCACAACTTTCCAATAAACTTTTGCATATATATGTGTGTGCGTGCGTGTGTGTGCACGTGTGTATACAGACATATGTATGTATGTGTATGTGTATATATATATGTATGTATGTATATATTTTTGGCCACAGAGATTTGAATAATAAATGGGGAATCCATCCTGAACTCTGAAATAATTCAAGTCAGCCAAACTCATTAGCCTTAAACAGTAGGTAACTCCTCCTAAAAGAAATGTTTTTTTCTATATCTCTGAGCTATTTGCCTTCTCCGCCCCTCTCATTCTCCTCCCCATCCTACAACATCTGGGCTTCCTCCATTCTCCCACTATAGGCTGTAACCAAATACAGGCTGAATACTATAGGAAACAAACCCTGCAGCTCTTCAATATGGATTTCACCAACTCTCTCTCTCTTCTCTCCCTCTCTCCCTCCCTCTCTCTCTCCTCTCTTCTCTCCCTCCCTCTCTCTCTCTCTCTCTCTTTCCTGTCTCTCTCTCTCCCCCTCTCATCTCCTCTCTCTCTCCCTCCCTCTCTCTTCTCTCCCTCTCTCTCTCCCTCTCTCTTCCTCTCTCTCTTTCTTTCTCTCTCTCCCTCCCCACCCCCATCCCTCCCTCTCTCTGCCTGGAAGGCCTCCATCTGGATCCCAACAAAAGCTCAGAATGTTGAGTCCTCAGACCGGATGTTTTCCATTTCAACCGTGTTCAGTGTGGGTGCTCTTTGAAATGTCCAAAGTAGCTATTAAACTCTAAATGCCTGCTGTAATTTGAGTGGGGTTTGTGGAATGGGTTTGGGCTTAGTTAGGCGTGGGGGAGGGGTTACTGGGGAGAGGAGGGCACAGAAGGGAGATTTCAGTTGAAAGAATTGTCATTTGGAGATCCTAGCATATTTCTAGTCTCCTTGAACAAAACACATTGATGGCCCCAACACTGGGGGGCAGGGAGAGTTGGGAAGGAGGGCTGGGAATTGGGATTTGACTTACAGACCACTCCCTATCCTCTCTAGATTTCTGGAAAATTCTATACTTCCCTCTGAGAGAGACAGCCTTCATTCTAGGGACAGCTAAAGGACAGAATGGCAAGGCTACAAAACTGAGTCCAAGGCTCTCAGTACGCATGCACATGTATGTGCACGTGTATGCATGCATGCTCACCCACACCAATAGAATGTACAACCTGGTGGATGTGTCTTCCTGGTAAAGCCAGACAAATCTCCAGGTAGCTGTAAACTGGCTATACAGATCTCATTCCTGAACACATGTTCAAAGGTGATAAAATAAATGCAGATGGTTTCTCAAAACCTCAGTGGAGGGTTTTTACATTGACTAAACGGACTATAAAACACTCACTCACTCACACACACACACACACACACACACACACAGAAATAAATGGGAAAAAGAAGAGGAAGGGGCTAAAAAAGAATCCTTAAAAAAAGTCGAACCTCAACATACTAACCTGGAGAAAACATTGTTCCACACTGAAAAAAGTAAAGCCGTCCTACTAACATCCTTCCATAAATTTTTGCAAGGAGTGAAAAAAAACAAACCACAATAGAAAATCACCTAGGCAAAACTGCTAGCAAAATATTGGGTTTCGCCATTGGGAAGTGGTTAGAAATACCATCTCCAGAGTGTCAATTGAGAAGGATTAAAAGTTAGCCACAGGGGTCCAGGCTGGTGTTTGGTATACAGTAGACCCCTCCTTAGGGAAGCTAAGGTGTTTTAATCTCCTGCTTTGTTGGCAAATGATACATTTTTGTTATGATTAAGCCCTTACCTGTATCTGGCAACTCCAGGCACTGGACCAGTCAGGGGTATGGAGATGACAAGGCCTTATCAGAAATCCAGACTGAAGTAAAATACAGAAACTTCACAGATTAATAGTTCACAGTGTCTAAATATTTGTACTACTTACATTGTTCTTCCTTCCAAAAGACTCTCATAGATTTATAGACGTTTGGAGATAGAGGGGACCTCTGACAACTTCATTTTAACCTCCAGAAAGGAAGGCAATTGATAGACTCAATGATCTTTCTACTGCACCATATTTGCCCTCTTTTGGCATTGCAAGGTGTTAAAGATCAGCTTTCATTAAGCAACAAGGGTTGGAGGAGGACAATGACAGAGACTTCCTGCTCACATACTTTTGGAGTCCCTTGTATACCAGAAGTGAAGTTAACTTCTTCCCTTCAGAAAAGTAGCACATGGGACCAGTGGATAGAAAACCCCATTAAAGAGCTGGGAAAACTACTGCTCTGGTCCTGTAGGCTTATGATGTTGACTTTGGCAATGCTGGAATACCTTGATGTGCCAATAAAGTCACTGAAATGGAACTGGTAACACTTCATTTCCCTGCCTGAGACTGAAGCCCCAGATTTCTTTCTGTTCCTTCCAAGAGCCTTCAACATTCTCATTTGGACGTCACATTCCCAGGGTGACTATACCACTGACATCTTCCTTCTCATTATATAGCCATCACACAGGTAGGATAGTGATTCAGACTCTCATTTTGGTGGGAAATATACAAGTCAAGTTAGTTAAGAAGCATTTATTAAGTGCCTATGATGCACCAGACACTGTGCTAAGTGCCAGGGATACAAAGAAAGTCAAAATCGACTAGTCCCTGCTCTTAAGGAGCTCACAGTCTAAGGGAGAGACAACATGCAAACAACTCTATACAAAACAAGATATATACAGGATAAATTCTAAGTAGTCTCAGAGGGAAGACATTAAAATTATGGAAGACCAGGAAAGGCTTCTTAAATAAGGTCAGATTTTAGCTGAGACTTGAAGGTAGCCAGGAGGCAGAAGAGGGAGAAAGTTCTAGGCATGGAGGACAAGCCAAGAAAATGGTCAGGACATGGATTATTGTGTTCAGGCAATGGCAACGATGCTATTTGTTGGATTAAAAAGGATGGTGAGTGGAGTACAGTGTAAGAAGATTGGAAAAGTAAGAAGGAACCAGGGTATGAAAGGCTTTAAAAGTCAGACAGCATTTTACATTTGATCTTAGAGGTAATAAGGAGCAAGTGACATTTATTGTATAGTAGAGGGGGATGACATGGTCAGATCCACACTTTAGGAGAATAAATTTAACAGCTGAGAAGAGGATAGATCGGAGTGTGGAAGAAACTTGTGCCAGGGAGACTGACCAACTGGCTATATTGCCAAGGACTGATGAGGGCCCATTTTAGGGTAGTGGAGATGTTAGAGGAGAGAAAGAGGCATATAAAAGAGATGTTATGAAGGTAGAAAGACTAGACTTGGCAAGTGATTAGAAAAAGGGGATCGGGGAGAGAGTGAAGCTTTGAGGATGACACTTGCGTGTGAGCCTAAGTGACTGGGAGGATGGTGGTGCCTTTAATAATAATTGGGAAGTTAGAAATAAGGGAGGATTTGGGAGGAAAGATAATGAGTTCAGTTTTGGACATGTTAAGCTTTAGATATACACACCCTTTCCCACTATGGCAAAGGGTCTGAGCTCTGTTTAGGGTCTAAAGTCAATTGTTTGGGCAGGCAGTGGGACCCCAAGTAGAATCTTTATATGGACGTTTAGGTACCTGATGTGAAAAGTTCCAGATTGGACAGTGAAGTTTCCTTTCCCATCCCTTGACTAGCCTGTCATGCCATTGTTCTGCTCTGCCTTCCAGCCATGCTAAATGGTAGTGAGGGATGGGGCAGGAATGCTAGTTAATGGACTGATGTTATAAGAACAGAAGTGGCCCTAGAGGGGAACTTAAATGCCCTTCTTTTTGAAACTTGTCCAGGGTACTGGTGGCTTCAAAATGCCTGGCTTAAACAAGATACAAGTATTTAACTTTCAACAATTAATGCCTAAGGGCCATGAGACCTGCTCTTGGGGGTGCTAAACTGAGTCTTAAATTCCAAGTCTGATTAAGAGAAAAGAGGTCCTCTCCTGGCTTCTACTACCATTCATTGGGCTGAAGGAAGCAACCAAAAATATAGACTGTCTCCAGCTAAAAGCCCAAGTAAAAGCCAGTCCTTGCCACTTTGATGTTAAAGGTCCCATACTCCTTTGCTCTCTCCTTACAATACAAACCTGCAAACACAGGTTTGGTCAACACCAAGGGTATCAATTCAGACCTCGATTCTGCTTCTGTTGCCCTTGATGCTAGCTGGCTCTTTGTGGTCTAGAAAAATACACAACAGAAGTAATAACTATAAAAATTTTTCACATGGATAAGTCCTGTTGTCTATATTTTTCTTCTCAGAACCTTAATCCTAACCCTGAAAAGTACTGTTACCAAATAGGGTAGTGGAGGTAGAAGGGTGATGCGGGAAGAGAAAGAGAAGTCCAGCATTTACTGTTTTAAACTAACCAGGTGGTAGGGGGAGGGAGCTTTGAAATTCTCAAAGCCAAAGCAACATTCCAAACCAATTTTAAAAGATTCATATCAAATGGTAGATTACATCGCCATATGTTATATATAGCCCATGTACAGTATGTGCTGCTATGTATAGATGACAAATTAGAGACTTTACTTTAAGAACCTCTGATTGTCTTGGTGTGGTATAAATCACAACTATTTCATGCTTTAGCAGATTATCTTCATGGTTTGCTGTAGCCCGCCCCCAACCAAATAATCCCTTCATGGTCAATCTTCTGGTGACAAGCCTTAAGGAAGTTAGCTAACCTGGTCCTTAGAAAGTAAACCATCGGATACATACTTGAATTCAATCTTTCCTTCTTAGTAAGAACTTCCAGAGCCTGTGGCATAATCTTTGTGAACCCGGGATCACCTTCACATCACAAGGAAGATTTTAGTTGAAACAACCTCAAATTGATGAAAAAAATCCAGGTAATAGCACAGGAAAGATATGGGGAGTAGCAAGTCTGCTTCCTGATTGATACGTAGAGATTTTATGCCCTCTATAGTTCTCCATCCACAGGTAGACTCGGTAACTCTCATGAAGCACCAGTTCTAGTCACACTTTCAAACAGAAAATAGAGCATGATTTCACCATCTGGAAGTAAAATACTAGGACCTTTCATTAGTTCCATGTGCTTTTTTTTTTCCACAAAAATTTGTTAAGTGATGATGAGTATCACTCTCACCTCGTTGTTTGCTTCCTAAACTGAGAGGGCTCAGATCCATGCTATACCTTAGCCTAAATTCTGAACAAACACCCTGAGTTCCTACTTTTCAAATTCCCAAAGGAGAAATTAACCACACGTGGATGTGGCCGAAGACTACCGATTACTAAGAAGGGGGCGTCTACATTTTATATATCCTTATCTGTGAACATTTTGTTTCCCCCTCAGAATGTAAGCTCCCAGAGGACAGGGAATGTTCCATTTTTTTTTTCCTTTGGCTCTCCAGTGCCTATCACAAAGCAGATGCTTACTAAATGATTACAAGGTTGGACTGAAAAGAGACCAACAGTAGGTGGAAGTCAGCTGATCACAAATAAATAATATTTTCTGATTAAATTATCTCTTATATATTATATTCATAAGCCACTTTGCTTTGCTTCCTGGTAGTCACAAAAATAAAATGTCTGTTAAAAACACTTTAATTTTTTCCCCTAAGACTCTAAAAGGAAACAGAAGCACGAAGACCAATCACAAAACAAAATCAACAGTAACAACACAAAACCCCAAACAACAACTGTGCTTAGAAGAAACTCCTAAAACTAAAATTGCCAGGCTGGCTGTTGTGGTCCCAGGGCCATAACACAGAAGAAAGTGGTAATTCTACCTGGCAAAAGAGAGACAGCACACATATGAAAATGTGACCTTGCCAGGGAACTTGAGAGTCGGAATGGAAGTTTTTCTTTGGAGGCTGAAGGGCATCATTACTTTCAGTGGAGAAGACAACAGTTCTTTTTAATTAAACATGAAAAAGTATATAAGGGGTATAAATGTGTCTATACACAACTCTGAAATCATTTGATTTTAACATGTTTACTAAAATGACAGTCATGGCATTGACAATACTGAATGCAAAATACTGGTGTACACAGATTTTACAGAGAGCCTACTGGGAGAGCAGGAGCACAAAACACAGTCTAACAGATGGTAGAAGCCTGAAGGGAGACAAGCACACTGATTTTATTGGGGAGAAAAGATTATATATTGTAGAGTCGCTGAAGTTTAATAAATAAAGTCAACTTATAATATATAAAAACAATATAAACATTTATATGCTACATGCATATCATATAATTTAATGTAATAATTTATATATGGGGAGAGATGCCGACTTATGTTCTTCCAATTTTCCTTGACAAGGCACAAACACAGGACGTGTCTATCCTTATCCATCTCCAGCCCACAAGTTTGTTGTTCTCTGAGGTCAGTGCTCGGACATAGGTCTGCGAAGTTTTGCACTGAGAGTTCCAGTGTTTGTCATCAATTCCCCTGCAGCCGTTTTTGACAGGTCTGGCTTCTTTACATCTGGTTTCATAAAAATACTGTTTGACAGGAGAGTTGCCGGTTTTGATCTCCCCCAGCACAGTTACTTGGTGTCCCCGAATGTCGATGGCAGATGACTTGTCTGTCACCCACAAACTCTCACTGTCACACACAGAATACTCCCCACGATGACTCTTGTGCTCAGCGTACCTTTTTCGTCGGGAAGTTCTGTTCACCACCACTGGGTTACCCACAAAATCCTCCATAAGGTACAAGGGTGGGGGCTCCAAAGGGGTGCTGTCACTCAACAGGACCCGGGGAGAGTTGTAGCGTCTCTGTTGGTGCAACAATTCTGTGTCCATTGCAGCCATTGGCTGGAAGTCTGATTTCAAGGGCTCTGTCCCCTCTGGGCCCTGGGGGGCTTTCCGTAGGGTACTCTGGTAGTTTTCCTTAACATCTACCATCTGCTTAGAGAGCTTGTTTTTCAAAATGTCTGCCTGGATCAATTTGATGATGAGAGAATTTAGCGAATCTTCTGGCACACTCCTCTGCTCCATGTTGTTAGCTTGGATGCCACGGAGATAAGCAAGAAATATCACATAAAACAAGATGGACATCACCTTGTTCACCTGTAAGATCTGCAAAAGGAAACACAAGGGTTAATGGGGTCTATGGTGACTGAAAGTGATGGGTCCAAAGGTACAGTTGTACCAAGCAAGCATTTTAACTGATGTGGCTCTTGAGGCTAGAAATTTCCCCAAAAAGTCATCTCATTTATCCCCCTTCCCAATTTCTGCAGAACTTTTCTAAAATTCATCTTGATAATAACAACTTGAAACATTAAACCTTTTTCTTACTCCAAGAGCTCTGAGTGTCTTCCCTCCCTCTGGATCGGGAGTTTGAATGCCTGGGCTCTAGTCCTGGCTTTCACTTACCACCTGTGTGACTTTGCACAAGTCACTTCGTCAGTCTTGCCCTTCATCAAATGAACTAATATTTATAAAGTGCTTATTAGCACAGCGTCTGGTAAACAGTAGGTGCTTAATAAATGTTTGTTCCCTTCTCTATTCATTTGAATATTAGAGGGTAAGACTAAGTAATCTATAAAATCCTATAAAATTTAAATCCTATGACCTTATAACAAGCTTGTGAGGTTTGAGATTTGTATTATCTACTTTTGGGAGCAGGGAAGGAGAGGGAAAAGAAAACCAAATTTCAATTATTTAAACAAAATTATATTGAAATCTGAAGAATGGAGAGGCCAGGCAATCTTCTCAAAGCAAATATTTCAGTGGCAAAGTTAGCACTGGAACCCCACTTTTCAGACCCAATTCCCTCTGACAAAAAGATAATAGCCTTTATTCCAAGTCTACATCCCCAATTTAATTTTCTGTAATGGAATGGAAGTGAGATGCTAGTCTTCTCGTTCCTTCTTATATCACTCTGGAGTAGATAAGACAACATGACCAACCTGGAGATACAAACAAGAAGTAAAAAATGAAAACCATCCCCAAGATCTCTGTCATCGTGCTGAACCCATGTTCACTCTGTCATTTGTGATAGAGTTTCAATAAGCACAGTTCTGTGCTTTCCAATTTAACTCTCACTAATCCTATCATTTTGTTGGCTAAGTTCAACTCAGAGATTCATTAATTCATTCATTGAACAGACACTGTATGCACAGCATGGAGTTAGGTCCTAGGGGTGACACAAAGTTTAGAGATGACAATCCTTAACCTCACAGCACTTATAGTATAGTAGATAAAAGAAGAAAATATAATACAAAATTAACAATTATGTACAACATTACATTAGAGAGGTGCATGTGTGGAAGTATCAGATGAGGTCTGCAGAAGAGAATGTTATGAGCAGGTGGAAATTAGGGAAAGCCTCCTAGAAGAGGTGGCCCTCAAGTTGGACTTTGAAAGATGTGTAGGAAATTCAACAGGTAAAGCAAGGGTGGTTCAGAGACAAGATCTAAAAATTCTAGCCTGATAAAATTAGGGATGCTAGAGAGATCATTTTATCCATCCTGCTTTCAGACAGAGAGTCTATGAGCATAAATGTCATAAGAGTCATCCCAGACAGAGAGTCTATGAGGATAAATGTACAGGGAACCTGACAAATTTCACAGTTACTTTACTAAATGGTTTGGGTATGGTACTAACAATACACATGGTTCAATCTCTTATAGGCTAACAGAGAAGACAACATAAACAGCAGATGCCACACATATAAACAGAGTAATTATCAGAGAAAGATGACTGTAATACTGGGTAGTTAGTGGGGATCCGCCCCATATGGTACTATTGAGTTGGGAAATGGAAACACTGAATCAGGGAAAGCTATAGAGAGGAGGTAGGCTTGGGCTACAATTAAGGAGAGAGGGATGAGGTATGGCGGGCAGAAGGGAAAATGATTTTCATGTTGTGGGTCAATCAGAGAAAAATGCCTGAAACCTGTGTAAAGATGACAGCATTATGAATCAGAGCAAGCCCTGTTCAACTGAAATGAGGGGCATAGTTTCTTCTTTTTCTTGTCTACCTATTCCCAGCCTTTAAAAAATCTTACCTGTTCTTCTAGACCCAGATGAAACATTAACTCTATGAAACCTTCCACGACTCCCTCTGACAATGGTGAGCTCTCTTGTACAAACCATGAAACTTGGTTTCTATACTGCTTTTATACACTTACCACATTTTGCCTTGTTCTAGAGGTATTTTGTCTATGACCAATGAGATGAAGAGAGAGAGGGAGGGAGAGGGAAGGAGGGAGAGGAAGAGGGGGAGGGGAGAGAAGGAGAGAGTGGGGGAGAGAAGGAGAGAGCAGGACAGAGGTGAGAGTAACTGTAGAACCATCAGACATGGGTTTGAATCCTGGCTCTGATACTACAAGCCTCTTAACCTCTCTGTATCTTAGTTTCCTTCCTTGTAAAGTGGGAATAATGATATATTACCTACCTCAGAGAGTTGCTGTGATAAAATAGCTTTGTAAACTTTAAAGCACTGTGTCACTCACTGGGAGCTACCTGAGGGCAAAGGAACTGATTTCTGTGTACTTCTGTGTCCTCTGATGTGTCTACATGTTGACCATAGTAAGTGCTTAATAATAATTTGTTGAAGGAATAAATGAACGTAGCAGCTGAGAAATGGCAAGGTAGGATAGGATCAGCTGTTGAAGATTTTTCTTAGGCAATCAAATATTTGATCAGAAGGTATAAAGGAAGTCATTTTAGTTGGAAAGCACGAGGAAGCTGTGTTTAAAATCAACAGGCATAAAAAAGGACTTTAACTTGCAATGTTGATAGTAATTTGAACCTAGGAAAATTTTGGCAGTGAAGGAGGGTAAAAAAAGGAAGCCTTGCCTGTTTTTAAAGAAATTTCTACAAGAGTCAATAACCTTTCCCATAAATAACAGCAATCTACTAGCAGAATACCAGTTCCCTGCTTCTTGAGGTAGAGTTCTATCCATTCTATCACACACCATTATGTGTATTCAGTACCTGAAAGAAATTTGGCTAGGAATATAGGATTGAAATATGCTACAGGCCAAGAGAAGGAGGGAGAGAGGGTGGAGAGAGAAGAAGGAGAAAAAAGGCAAGAGAATGAGGAGGAAAAGAGAGAAGAGAGATGGAGAGAAAGAAAGAGAAAGGAGAGGGAGAGAGACAGAGAAAGAGAGAGAGAGAGGGAGGGAGAGACAGAGAGAAAGGGGGAGAGAAACAGAGACAGAGAGAGAGGGAGGTAGGGAGAAAGAGAGAGAGAGAGAGAGAGAGAGAGAGAGAGAGAGAGAGAGAGAGGTAGCTTATATACATGTGGATATTCCTTTTTTTCAGGCCCATGTTGCTTCTGACATTAAACAGAAAAAAAATTATCATAATGTGGTGATTTGGTAGCTGTCTGGGTACCGTTTTGCAGGCTAACAAACATTTGTGAACTCCTTTCAGGGTTGAGTTAAGACAGCAAGATGCCCAAAGAATCCATGTTGACATTCTGGATTTTTTCTTTTCCCAAATGGGAAACTTAAAGATGGTGCCAATTAGAGAGCCTTGAAACATTACAGAAACAATATATAAAACCAAGTTGCAGGGGGCTTTAAATATTCAGTCCATTCCTTCTGTAGGTAGGGATGCCCAAGTATTTATTAAGTACGTTCTATGTGACAGAGGGCAGCTAGGTGGCACTGTGTCTCATAGAGCTCTGGGCCTGGAGTCAGGAAGATCTGAATTCAAATCTTCCCTCAGACACTTACTAGCTCTGTGACCTTGGACAAGTCATGTAACCCTCTTTGCCTCAGTTTCCTCATCTGTAAAATGATCTGGAGAAGAAAATGGCAGTCTACTCCAGTATCTCTGCCAAGAAAACCCGAAGTGGGGTCATGAAGAATTGGACACGATTGAAACAACTGAACAATGACAACACTATGCAACAGGCACCGTGCTAAGGCACTTGGCGAATGTTTCCTCATTTGATCTTCCAAATAACCGAGTGAGGGAAAGGCTATTATTATCCCCATTTTACAGACAAGGAAACTGAGGCATAGGTTAAAGAATCTTCCCAGTATAATGCAACTAATAAATGTCTGAGGTCACATTTGAACTCAAGTATTCCTGACTGAAAGGCCCAGTGCTTTATCACTCCCCCAACTGAGGTGAAGTGACCTGTCCAAAGCCATCTTACAAATCTGTGGTAGAACCCATTCCAAGATAAAATATTTTGTTGAAGCTTGCCTGGTTCTGCTAACAGTCACTGGTAGAAATGACAGAAATGTCACAGCAGAAGCAAATTTAGAAATCAGCCAGTCTAATTCTCTCATTTTATTGATAACTGAGAAAAGTTAAAAAGACCCATCTAAAGTCAGATGGTTAGCAAACAGAGGGGGCCATGGACCCAAGTACCTCATTGTAACGTTCTTTTTAACAAGGCTGTCTCTTAAGAGGAAAATGAAAGTAGCCCTTGCCTGAGCTCCAGACAGAGTAAATATCACTGCTGAAAAGAGCCTAGGATAAGGAATCCAACCAGGAGGCTCATATTTGAGACCTTAGGCAAATCTATATAGGCCAGGATCCATAGCAATGTTCCCTGACTCACATGTGTCATTTGAGCCTAAGAACACTTTGAGCTCAGGATGTAGAGAACATTTTGTAAGGTAAGTACTGCCTGGAATGGGAGAAGCCAAGTCCCATGTGCATGCGCGCGCACACACACACACACGCACACACACGCACACCACATGGGAGGCACACAGTGGGTATTTAGTAAACGCTTGCTTGCTAACTAATTTCCCAGGAGCTGGGTGTGGGGTGTGGAAAGCTCTGTGGAGAATGTGGCCACTGAGTTGGGTTTTAAAAGAGATCTTGGGTGTTTTGTTAACAATTTCTGAATTCTCTATTATTTTTCACATTTCTACTATGTTTCTTCAAGGGTAGGATTAGCCCAGAGGAGAATCTGGCAGTTCCTCAAAGACCTGTAAGGTAGGCTTGACTTGGAGCACTGATGGAGGTTAACAGAGGGCAGGAAGGAACCTGAAGGGATGCTGTACCACTGACCACTCTGCTCACTTGTCCAGCATCATGGGTCTTTCATAGGCTGATTTGTGAAGGTTAATAAACCTAATCTTTTCTCACGTGGAGCCAAAAAAAAATATTGCTCACGTTTTTCTTGGCTATTATTGGACAAAGATGTATTAAAGACCCAATAAAATCCCTTTACAACGTTCTCCCTAGTGCCCACTTCCCCTGCTCTGAGTTTTCTAAGACCTTGACCAACGCTTATATGCTACTCTTTCCATATTAGAAAGTTTTGCTACACATGGTGTTTCTGAATCCTCAAAAGCAACACTCCAACAAGGTTTAACCACCTCTTGAAATACCCCCCAAAGAGCAATTTTTGATCCCTCCTTGGCTCAGTCTACACGTGTAGGTTTCCTGAAAGAGCAGTTCAGATGGGAGAAAGAGAAAGGTGTATAACGTGGCATAAAGTTGGAACATACAATAGATTGGGTCTAGGATATTAAAAAGTATTTATATGGGTCTTGGAACCATAAGATCTGAGACTGGATCCCAGTTTTTCTACTTCCTAGCAGGGTAATTTTGGGAAACACATTCATCCCAAGTCTCAGTTTTCCTATCTATAAAATGGGCCACAATACCTGCTTCACATTTTTGTTGCAAGGAAAGTACTCTAGAAACCTTATAGTGTCATGAAAACGTAAGTTGTTATTATGAGAAAGATGGGACACATACTTTCACCTCTAAGGGCTTCTCCTCCTACTATATCTTTTGGGCCCAAACTATACATTTAGATCTCTTTCTAAATTCAATTCCATGGAATAAAATTCATCTTAGCCAGTTGCAGGACCTGGAGGGGAGGAGGAAGGGAGGATCAAGAGAGCATCAAAAGAATTCTCATTTGGCTTGTCTTTAGTCTTGCCAAATTCCACAGAATTTATTTCCAGGGGCTGTACTAGTAGTTAGGTCAGAAAAGACAATTATAATCACATAGCAGGTGGGACACGCTCCCATGATGGCAGGTCACTAGACAACTTGAAGGGGTTTCAAGTCACTGCTAGTATTTCTGCACTATCCCCTCACTCTCATTTAAGTATATAAGGTGAAGGCAAATTCCACCCTCAGTTACCGCTCCACTAGGGAAGTCCTACCGTATACCATATTTTCATCTCTAGTCTCACAGAGGTGAGAGAATGAGGGCAGAGAATATAAGAGTTGTGATAGACCTCAGAAAACATCAAACTGAATTACCAAGGTTCAGAGTTGAGAGGAACCAGTCAGAGGCAAGCCAACTCTGAACACCAATCCTGCTAAGGAAAAATCTTCATTGAGGGGAAACCTCCTGCCTTTTGGAAGGTGCCTTCTCCATTCTACTTATGGATGGTACTGTTAAGAAGTTCATCCTTATATTGATTTGCTTCTCTGCAGCTTCCACCAATTACTCCTAGTTCAATCCTCTAGAGTCAAGCAGAAGAAGTGTAATCCTTTTTCCAAATGACAGCCCTTCAACATTTAGAATAGAACCTTCCCCTAGCCAATTTCCATTTAGTGAAATTCTTCTCCTTCAAGATTCAGCCCCAGTGACATCACCTCCACAAAGCCTTCCAACTAGAAATAACCTCTTCCTCTTTAAATCTCTCAGGTCTCTCTGACCTTTCCTATTCACTGGAACATTTTCTAATTTAATTATATTCATTTGTGTACATGCCTGATTCTCTTCCCTTAGGTTGCGAGCTCCTTGAAGGATAGACTTGCCATTTTTCATCTCTTAATATTAACAGAATTCTGAATATATATCATAAATATAGTAATTCACTCTACAAACATTAATTGTCTATTCTGTACAGAAAACTGTGTTTAGTACTGAGGAAAGTACAGAGTCTAAGTAAGACTTGGTATCTCTTCTTAAGGAAACCGTCCCTTTCATTTTATAAACTAGGAAAAGGAAGTCCAGAGTGGTTGAAAACAGCTGCTGAAGGTAGATGGCATGAACAGAGTCAGGATATGATTGATAGCAGGTGCTCTGACTCCAAAATGAGTATTCTTTGGACACTGCAGACACCACCCAGTTATACCTGGGAGGGTCAAATCCTTTGGAAAAAAATTTCGAAGCATAGATGTATCCTCAGAACAATTCTGGGGACCGAAAGGACTCACAGAATGTTGAAGCTAGAATGGTCTTTAGAAATCCTTAAACGTAACATTATTAAATGGACGGTTAGTGAGCATTTAGAAAGGGAAAAGGGAAATTACAGCTAACATTATCTTACTGAGACCAGGATATACACTAAATTAACCTATTTTTTTTTGACAGAATGATGGGACTAACAGATCAGGGGAATGCTATAGATATTGGAGAATACTCCACTGGATCGAGGTAAGCAAGTTCTCACTGAATATTGTGAACAAGTTAGAGAGATGTGGATGGGATGAGAATATTCCTAGGTGAGTACCAAAGTGGCTTACCCAAAGAGTAGAGTACATTAGGTTGAACCTTGGGGGGGGAAGAAAGCCTCTAATAGAGGGCCCCAAGGATCTATTCTTGGTGTTGTGCCATTTGACATTTTTTATCAATGCCTTGAATGAATTAATAGAAAGCATGCTTGTCAAAGCTACAAATGACACTAAGTTGGGAGGGATGGCTGTACATGCTGGATGATACAGTGCAGATCCAAAAAGATCTTGACGAGTTGGGATGATGGGCCAAAATTAAGTGAATTTGATAGGGATAAATGTAAAAGCTCTGTATGAGTTTAAAAAACAAACTTCAAAAAAGTACAGGGCATGGAAGGATCATCTAAAAAAAATTGAGAACTTTTAGTTATCCAGAAATCAATGAATCACTTGTTTGAATAGCTCTATATCAAGGCTTTAAATCAGAAGGTGAAGTAAGCTAGTGTATATATATATATATATATATATATATATATATATATATATATATGTATATATATACACATGCATATGTATACACATGTATATAATATATATACACATATATACATACACACACACATATGTATCTACAGACATACATATAAACACATCACAAAAAAGGAATGTGTCAGAAATATATCTAGGCTTTTGTACAGAGCCAACTAAGTTTTTTCCACCTGATATTAATTGTTGAATTAATTCAAATTGGCTTCAAATAGATTCTGAAAGCTGCAAACTAGTTAATGGGACTTCATAAATATGATGCCCGGACAAAAGACAAGCCTGTGTGTGTTGGGAGAGATTTCCCGGTGGTGTGTCTGCTGGGAATTGGTCTGGTTTTGGTTAATCTCTTTATTAATGATCCGGAAGCAGGGGAGGGAAGAAAACAGCAGATTAATTAAAATGTACAGATGATGCTCAATGGGAAGGTGTTGCAAACATCTGTGAGGACAGACCAATCAGACTGGGGCAGCCGTAGGGGGTTAGAAGCATGGAAATAACGCAGTGAAATCCAAACTAGAAACACGTAGGTTAGTCCACGGGGACAAGATGAATCCAAAACCAACATGGAGGGAAAGACTTACCAAAGAATAAAGGGAGGAAGAGACTCAACAAACTGAATGTGAACTTTCATGAATAATGCTATGTGTTTCCATAGCACCATCCTTTCCCAAGAGCACGAAGTACTTTTAAAAAGTCATCTCTCTCAATCATATAACACCTCTGGTGTGGTGGCAAGTATTACTGTTTCTCTCTTACTGAGTTTACAAAAAGATTAAGCCAGAGGGGCAAGTGACTAAGCCAAGATCATATAGCAAGCCCATGACAGGACAACAACATAACTAATCAATAATAATAATCACATTTATAGAGACATGCCCCACAAACAACCCTATGAATTAGGTAGTACAAGTGTTAGTACCTCCATTTTAAACATCACGAAACTAAGGTGAAGGGAAGTGACGTGGGCAGCCCAGAGTTCTATAGCTAACCTGTGTCAAGGCCAAAATTCAAACCTAGTTTCACTGACTGCCGGGACAACACTCTTTCCACTACAACATGCTGCTTGGTTTGATAAACATGATCAACTTGTTTCATGTTAAAGGTAAACCAAGGTGTTGAGAGGGTAAAGGCAGCCTGTATAGTGACAAAAATACTGGTTGTGGAGTCAAAAAAGAGCCAAGTTTAAGTTCCAATTCTGATGATAACTTTGGGTCAGTTGCTTTAGTTATCTGAGACTCACTTCCCATTTATAAAATGGGGGTAATACCTCCCTAACTCAATGGGTTACTGGGAGGAAAGTGTTTCATGAACCTTAAAGAGTCAAGTAAATATGAATCATTCTAACCCTCTCAAAAACCAAAGATTTCTTAAATTTAAAAAAAAAAAAAACTTTGATGGTCAGTAAGCTCCTCTTCCTGACCCTGGGCAGGTTGATGTGATGCTGACCAAAAAAAGTGGGGAGAAGAATAAGTGAAGATGAAGATCATAGAATTATAGGCATGGAGCCAGATGTAATTTTGGAGGACAGTTGGTCCAAACTCCTAATTTTATAGGTGCAGAACCTAAGATCCAGAGAAGTTGAATCACTTGGCCAAAGTTATTCAGCTTTTTAAAGACAGAATCCAAATCCAGGTCATCTGACTCCAAATTCAGTATTCTTTTCACTATGCCATAAACAAGATGGGAAGCTCATTTCCTGCTCTTAAAGGTCCCCAGATATTGTGTGAATTCTCATTGGCAAGTTCCTAGCTTTGAAGGTGTAGCACCAATATCAGGATGGAGTTGACACACCAGAGTTAACCTTCGAAACTGGTCTTTAGGAGGAGACAGAGAGGGTCATTCAGACTCAGAGAAGAGATGAGGTTAGAGAGGAAAGATTCTGCTGAAGGAGAGAGTGCTTGAAGTTCCAGAGAAGCTGTAAAAAGAACAGACAGAAAGACAGAAAGCCCATGGACCCAAAGAGAGAAACTTTATGACATGCAGTTTCTCCAGGCAAATCCATGCACCTAAGGCAGCAACAGCAGAAGGAGACAGAGAAAGAAACAGAAAAAGAGGGGGAGGAAGAGGTGATTTAGAGGTTTGACAAAGGAAGGTGGGAGTTTTAAGATGGAAATGTCCACCCTCATACAGCTGGAGAGAGAAAACCAAATTAACTAAAAGGGTAAGAAGAATTTTCACAACAGGATCTGTGGCACCAAAGATAAAACTGGCCTTATTCTTTGTTTGGTATTCATTCCAAATATAGATCCATAGAGAACTGTGACCTACTCCGATAGCTCACATTTATTTTGCGCTTTAAGGTTTGCAAATACTTGACACTTAATGATCTTATTTCATCCTCACTGCAACCTTGTGAGGTAAGGTGCTATCAGTATTCCTCTTTTATGAATGAGGAAACTGTGACCTCAAGAAATCAAAGCTGCTAAATGCCTTCTGGTCAGGTTAAATAAAATGTATATCAGCATCTTGTAACAGGAACTAATGGCCCTCAAAGGGACAAGACAGAGAAGTAGCCTCAGAATGAGGAAGACCAAGTTTCAAGTTCCTCCTCTGACAAATGTAGTCTATCTGACTCTGGGAAAATTACAAAAAAACCCCCAAAATCCAACTCTTTGTAACTCAGTTTCCTCATTTGTAAAAAGGGGGGGGGGGGGGAAATGGACTTAATGGAATCTAAAGTCCCTTCTAGCTTTAAATTAATAATGTTATCTGTTCTGAGGGAAACCCTGGGAGAGGGTATGAGGCATTGGGATTATTATTGAAAGAAGTCTTCCAGGTAATCATGGGCTCAACAGAAACATAAGTTACAACTGTAATACATGGCATTTGGCTTATTCAGAAAATGAGATTTTTTAGTATTAAAATATAGGTGTTTTTAGGGATAGAAATAGGACCTTCCCTGCAACTTACAATATTAGAAAGCTGCTCATAATACTTAAATGACTAGGCCAGGGTTCCACTACCAGTATGTGTCAGAGGCGAGACTTGAAGCCAGGTTTTCCTGTTTGTTTATAAAACATCCTATTTGCATGTTGTATGCAAAGCAGCCGCCAATCTTTGTTTTGTAGTCATGGCTCTTCTGTTATGCCTTTCCTTAGAGCTTCCTAAGAAAGCAGATTCGGGAAGATCCTAAGATCATAGAATGCACAGCTACAAGGGACTGTGGACATGATTTAGGGCTTAAGTCTATTTCCCTATTTTATAGGTAAGGTAATACAGAAAAGGGTATAAAAAGGGGGCAAGGGGAAATCAGGATTCAAACTCAGATCCAGTGCTCTGGCTACTGAATTACAGGAGTGTCTTCCCTACCCTCCCCCTGCACCTCAACACACACACACACACACACACACACACACACACACCCTACCCCTCTCTCTCTCTCTCAAATGGTGCTGACCAGAATATCCTTTTCTGGCCAAGTGACAGGAAAGACACTGTGTGGTCTGTGGTCTCAGCTTGTACTGTGCTGTTGTTAGAAGAATTTCATGTTATTGGAAATATTACCTGCCTCTGCCCCTGAGGCAATGAGAAAGGTCCATGTCAAAGATATGTTAACTAATAGCTCTGTGAAAGAGGTTACTGCTGAGATCCCCTAAGGCCTGCTGAAGCAGGTATCCTGCCCGGACAAAGAAAAGTAGATGAGGTTTGCGATCAAGATATCACACTAGCCAATTCAAACCCCTATTCTCCCTCTCATACAAACCTTCTCCTTTCACATACTTCATATTCTATCTGTTTGAGCATGGACAGTGAAGGGTCAGCAGAGAAAAACTGAAGGAGGTGATGAAGCTGACCCAAAAATGTCTTTGAATTATCAAAGGATTTTGCTTCTACTTGAGCATGTCATTGTCCTCTTATAACTAAGAGAATTGGGTATGAGCTACAACAAATCCAACCTCTGCCATTTCTAATGGGATCTAATGCTTCATGAAGAAAAATGTTGCCAGGACTAGGGGAGTGATAGCCTCTCCATTAGATCAAGCACGTAGTATTGTGTTCAGTTTTAGGTGACACATTTTATAAACAATGTAGATAAGCCACCATCTTTGCTACCTTCAAGAGATTGAGGGGACTTGAAACCACTCCATATGATGCAAAGGCAGAAGGATCTGGAAATATGTAACCCGATGAAAAGAAGAGTAGGGGAGATGTGATCTGTCTTTTGAAATATTCACAGCACTGACTCATAGAACTATTGGACTTCATTCCTAAATAAAACATGGAAGCACATGGTCCCAAAACTGGAAAGAAACTTAGAGAACATTTATTTTGACCTTTACTAGAAGCATGAATCCCATTTGTTATATCACTAAGAAGGGTCATCCAACCTCTTTCTGAACACTTCTGGTGACAGGAAACGTATTATCTGGCAAGAGATTCCATTCTACTTTTGGATGGCTCTAACTTTTCTGAAGTTTAGCTTGATGTGGTACCAAAAGTTACTTCCCCATGACTTCTGTCTGCTAATCGGTCCTAGTTATAACCACTAGGAATAAGCAGATCAAGTCAAAGAATCATAAAAGCTCAGAGTAAGACGGAACCTCAAAAGCTAGTTAGTCTTATCTGTATCTGAAAAAAAAAAAGACTAAAGACCTACCCCCCCCCCCTTTAATATCCAACCTTTACTTGAAGAATTCTAGTAATTCTAAAAGTTCTTTGCTTCTTGAAGTAGGCTATCTAGGTAGCTTGAACTGTTAACAAGTTACTCTTTATATCAAGAATAAATGGTCTTCTAAACTAAGCTACTTTTATCCACTGTTCCTTCTTTTACCCTCTAGAGTCAAGCAGAAGAGATCTTATTCCTCTTCTACATAATATATCCCTTCAAACTGTTGAAGGTAATTATTATTTCTGCTATCTTCCCTTCTTAGAGACCAACATCCCTATTTCCTTTGACCTGTTCTTGAGTGGCATGTAATTCAGGCCCCTCATTATTATATGATACATAGAGGGTGCCCTCTCATCTCTAGTTCAGGGATCAAATCAGCCCTTCCATTTCTTCTTGGTCTTAACTCAAGTAGTCTCCTGCATGACTCTCCTGTCTACTTCCTTCACAAACCCTCAAGAAATGATCTTATGAAAATTTAAAACAATTAGAATTAATGTCTTTGCATGTAATTGGAAAAAATAAAATGCTATTTAAAAGAAAAAAGAATTAAATCAATTAATTAAAATTAAAATAAATAAATCACCAAAGATTTATATGGACCCACTCTATGTGCCAAAAACTATACTTATGACACAAAGGAAAACAGAAAAGAGTCTCTTGTCCTCAAGGAAGACTCAGGAAGACAACATCTCATAACTGATAACGGGAAGGCACCTGGCAGTTGCATGACCTCTCTTGGAAATATAAAAGACAGAACTTAGCTTCTGGTAGGGGGAAAATTGGATGATCTCTTAGCTTCCTCCTCAATCTGGGATCATATACTTCTGCATTTTACTTCATAAAGCCTTGTTTACTTTATAAATGTGTACAACTTTGGGCAATTAACCTTTCAAAGTCTCAGTCTGAGGTGCACAACTGTGTAATTGAAACACACTGGATTCATAGAAAAAGAAAAAGAAAAAAGGTTGAGTCCCACTTCTACTACTTTAACTATGTGGATCTGAATAAGTGACTTCATGTCTGTTACTCTCAGTTTCCTCATCTAAAAACAGTTAATAACATACAAACTATGTACCTCTCAGGGTTGTTGTGAAAAAAGAACTTGTAAGCTGAAAAGGGCTTATACAACTGTGAGCTATTATTCTGTTGGCTAGTAAAGAACATGGGCAAAGACTTTATCTGGTTGCCATTTTGGGCACCTGGCTGGACTCTGTTTTAGAAAGGAAATAGGGTGGCTTGTTTCAAACCACATGGAAAGAATTCAAATTCCTCTTAAAGAGCTGTTCCATCACAAAGATGTTGGGTTTTATTCCTGCCTCCAGTTTTACGTGTATGTACATGCATGTGTGTGCAAGATAATGGCTTCTTTAATGGTCAGGGCTTTTAACATTAATAAATGTCTCTGAACATTGATGAATGCTCAAGGATCTATTACTTCACTGGTATAGGCACTCCAACCAAATTCATCTCCAAGAGCTGCAGCTCAGGCTATTTAGTTATAGGAATAAGTGCGACACAAATCTGAGTTGGGAGATTGGGTTGGGTTCTAGTCTCAGTTCTCCCTTTAATTGTATGAGAACAGAGAAGTCACTTCACTTCTTTGATCTATGAAGTAAAGAGGTGGCATTGGCTGATCCCTAAGATCTCCTTAAGTTCTGCAATTCTATGGTTTACCTAACGCTAGGGAAAGAACACTGGACTTTAGAGTCCAACAACCTCGCTTAAAGTTCTGTCTCTGCTATTTTCCCTTGGGCAAGGCTCTTACCTCTCAGTTTCTTCACCTGAAAATAAGAATAATGTTTATATAAGATATCACACAAGACTGTCGTGAGCATTAAAAAAAAAAGTATCCGAAGTAGTAATGACAGCTAGGATCTATTCAGCTAGTGCTTTCAGGTTTGTAAAGTGCTTTACAAATATCTCCTTTTATCCTTACAACAATCCTGAGAGGTGTGTGACTGTAATATCCCCATGTTACAGATGAGATAACTGAGGCAGACAAAAGTTGAGTGGTTTCCTCACAGAGCTAGTAAGTCAGAGCTCTGTCTGCTGCACCGCCTAGCTTGCGAGGTATAACTTTGTAACTGTAAAGTATCTATCACAGGTACACTTCCAAGATTATATAATTTGATCAGTGTAATACTCCCTCAATCAATGTTGGTCACAAAATGTCCACATCTTTAATAGATGGGTTGTGAACTGCTGTAACCAAAAATATTCATCCTTTGATTCAGCGGATGATGATGTTCTTTGAATTTAGCAAAGCTGGGCCTTGAATGACAGCCACCTAAGTCCATGGCTGAGACTTCTTAAAGATTTTTTTTCTAGCTTAGTAGGACCTATGTGAGACTGTGCTCTAGCCTTTGAAAATTCTGGGTTAGTTCCATGCCATAATGAGGCACTGGAATAGAACTACTAATTAATAATAATATAAGTAATAAAACACTGTGCCCTTGCCAGGCCAGAGATGATTCTGTATGAATTAAGGAAGAAGGCTGGATTTAATCTTTAGATTTACAAACTAGAGGGAATCCCACAATCCTAAACATGGCTCCCATCCTGATCCCAGCTATTCCTCCCAGACCAAGACCACAGATGGTTTGGCAACACCCAAGCCCTCTTCTCAGCCTTTGCCATAGCTCATTGTCAATATGGCTCTGGATCAACTGTAACCATGTGGGTTTGGCCCAAAAGAGAGTGGCACATACAGAGCATGGTCAAATGGCAGAGGCTACCCTACATCCCTGATCCTGGCACGAAGCCCTCTGCCAAACATCGCCTGCATCTGGCTCTCTGCATTCCCAGGCTTACTCTGTGCTGGCCTCCTCTCATGAGAGGGAGGCATTGGCAACTGGTCTGGTTTTGTTCTGGGTCTGAAGTGTGCTCTCCAGGAAACCACCCTGTCAGGTGACACTGGACAAGAGGAGAGGGGGGCCGCTATCTGGAGGCTTCAGGAATGTTGGATTTCTTTTCCTGGTTTCCTCTCACAGGATCTGGGTGAGTTTTTCTCTTCCACTCCACCTACCATCTCACATAAATACACGTCTATTGTTGTTTGCCCATTGCAATCATATTCAACTCCTCATGACCCCTTGGAGTTTTCTTGGCAAAGATACGGGATGCTTTGCCATTTCCTTCTCCAGCTCATTTTACAGACAAGGAAAATGAAGCAAACAGGGTTAAGTAACTTGCCCAGGGTCACTTATCTAGTAAGTGTCCCAGATCATATTGGAACTCAGATCTTCCCAGTTTCAAGCGTAGCACTCTCTCTTCTGTACCACCTTACTGCCCTGTGCATACATCTATACACAAAGGAAAAATGTAGCTCATTAAGGGTTCCTTGCAAATTAGAGGCAAAGCTGAGATAGGAATAAAGTTAACAACATATTAAAAATTGGGCATATAGTAATAACAGGGGATGGAGATAGGGATAGGATCTGTGATTTCTATGGAACAGGAAATTCCTACATAAGGAAACTTCCCCTTACCAATTATAAGTCAGCACATTTCTCTACAAATTAGGCGTTCCAGGGCTGCCTGGAGGACTGAGTGTTTAACTGACTCACCAAGGGCTATATAGTCAACATCTCAGAGGTGACGCCTGAACCCAGGTCTTTCTGATTTTGAAGCCAATTATCTATATACTGTACCAACAACAAGAAGAATAATTTTACATGCCATTTTATGGTGATTAAATAGTGTCACAAACTTAATTTCATTAAATGTGATCCACAAAACACAACAGTGACCTAGGCAATGGAAATAGCATCACCTCTATTTCACAGATGAAGAGACTAAAGTTCAGAGAGGTCATATAATTAGTCAGTGACAGGGCTGAGTTTCTAATCCATTTCTTTAAACTTCAAGCCCAGCACTCTTTCCATTTCAATTCTTTTTTTTTGAGGGGGGAAGGCAGGGCAGTTGGGGTTGTGACTTGCCCAAGGTCATGCAACTATAAGTGTGTTAAGTGTCTGGGGCCACATTTGAACTCAGGTCCTCCTGACTCCAGGGCTGGTGCTCTATTCACTGTGTCACCTAGCTGCCCTCCATTTCAATTCTTTAAGGATCTGTGGTTTATCTGTGTGAGGACACCCTCCATGAACATAGATCAAAATGACCTCACATGGGGCAGCTATGTGGCGCAGTGAATAGAACACTGGCCCTGGAGTCAAGAGGACCTGAGTTCAAATCTGACCTCAGGCACTTAACACAAAAGTAGCAGTGTGACCTTGGGTAAGTCACAACCCCAACTGCCCTACTTTCCCCCTCCAAAAAGCAAAAAATAAACAAAAAAACAAAATAACCTCACAACTTTGTGCACTATATTCTTGAAGAGATAAAGCCAAAGGTAGCCCAACTGACTCAGCCCATACTCAAATCCTTTTCAGCCAGGTAAGATGTATCAGGGTTTCAGCACCACTAGTTTAGCCTTTGAGAAGGCAGAGCCATTTTCATGCCCCACAGGATGACTTTGGACTTTTGGTCCCACTAAGTAAGAAGGAATACTTAGTGATTTAATAGCCCCAAATCAGTCAAAAATTGGCCATACTGACCTGTTTGGCAATCTGGTGAAGCTTATTGTCTACTCAGAATAATGTTTTGGGTACATGACATAAAATATACTGAAATCCAGTTATCAGGAGCAGAGAAAGGATGGAGGGATAGAATTTGGACTCAAAATTAAAAAAAAAAAGATGTAAAAATTGTTTTAACATGTATTTGGGGAAAAAATTAAAATATTATTTAAAAAAAGAAATCCAGTTATCAAAATTGCTAAAAATAAAAGAAAGAGAAACAAGTTGATGGACCCAGTTTAAGAGCTCTTGTTCTAGACCAGTTCTCAACCTTCCTAATGCAGCGACCCTTTAATACTCATATGTGGGCGTATCTGCATGTGGGCGGACCCACCTGGAGACAGATAGAGGAGCGTGTCTCTGTTCCTAAGACCATCGTAAATATGTTTTTTCCTATAGTCTTAGGTGACCCTGTTCGACCCCCAAAGGGGTCACAACCCACAGGTGGAGAACTGCTGTTCTAGACCTTTTCCTCTTCCAGATGTATTTTGTTACTATTTTGTCTAATTCTATAAAGAGGGGTTCTTAACCTTTTGAGGGGACCTTTGGTGCTTTGATAAAGCCTATAGATTCCTCAAAAAGTTTTTAATATATAAAGTAAAATACATTATTAAAATACAATTATATTGAAATAAAGATGTATTTTTTTTTTTCCCCGTTAAGTCCACAGATACCTTGAAATGTATCTATGGATCCCAGGTTAGGAACCTTTTCTAACTCTGATGTTTAAGCTAAGCTATAGCCTCAGCCTGAGCCAGAGTGATACTCATGGAGCTCCAACCTTTCCCTCTGCTGTGCAATACTGAACAGGCTGCCTCAGTATCTGTGCCTCCAAATCCCCAGATACAAAAGGGGGTGGGAGTTCGAGAAAGGGAGCACTCCTTTCTAATTTGATGGGAAGGTAGGCACACAACTCCAGAATGAAATCTAGACTTGGAAGAGACCTTAGAGATCAGCTTATCTGGTCCTTTTATTTTAGTTTTGAAGAAATCAAGGCCAAGGGAGGCTAAGTTCTCCACAATCACAGAAGACAGATGTGACAGCAGTGAGATGGAAACTTCTCTGACTCCAAATCTAGATTTCTCTCAACCATACAGAGTATTACCTCTTGGCAGTTTCAAAGTGTGTGAATGTATTTATGTTTTGTCTGCATGTGGACAAAAATGCAGGTATGTACACAAATATGTACTTTAATACTTAAGGAGCTATGATAACATCTTGTGTGGGTTCTCCTTCTCCAAAACAGATCACAATTCCTCTACTTCTTGGTAGATAGTCTTCATGAATGGATGTTGCGAAAAAGAAATATTCATAACTCAGTGGCCACCACTTTGGTGACAAGCTTCTACAAATATGACTAGGTTAGCTATTAGACAAATACATCATCAAGTCATAGAGATATGCAGGCCATTAGCAATCCTATATTTTGAAAACTTTCCAGATTGGGAGAATTTGCCAGAACTTGTCCTCTACTAGCATGGTCTTTGAGAACCCAAAAATACCACCATGTCAAGACAAGGGATCAGAAGACAACCTGAGTGGAGGAGTGTATATGAAGGTTGTGTGTATGTGTGTGCATGCTTGCATGTGTGTACTTCACATGTGTGGGGAACGGGAAGAAAAAAGGGATACTAGAAGCACATAAACTTGGTAAATTTTTGATAGATCCTTGAGGGCAGGGACTGTGCCATGCTTCATCTTCAGATTTCTATGGCTTAGCATGGTATTTTTCAGACTTTAATAAATGGTTACTGAATGTCCTGCCTCCATTACCTTGAGATCCAGTCATCTCTACTTCATACTAAATAACACCAACCTCGCTAAACTCGTTTAAAATCACAGGTCTCATTTTTACTATTATTTCCATAGCCTCCTCTGAGCATACTCCACACTCAGCGAGCAAAAACGTTTATTAGGAAGCTGCAATGGATAAAAAGACAAAGACAAAATAGTGTTGCCCTCGAGTCTTCAATGAGCATTTCTTTACTGCTTACAGCATAATAAGATCCCTCAAACAAATTACAATAAAAAGCTATTACATTCAAAGGGACAATGGGTACACCAACAAATAAGCACACGATATATACAAAAACAAAGTAATTATTGGGCAGGTTTAAAAAAAAGGTTTTATGTCAGAGGTGGCATGTGACCTCACTCATCTTTGAAGCAGACTATGGATTCGAAGAGATGGAAGAGATGAAGGAATAAATTCTAGGCATATGGAACAGGAATGGGAGATATAATGTTGTATACAAGAACTATCAAGAAGAGATGGTCACAGGCGGTGGTGAGTTGGTACAGTGAATAGAGCACTGGCCTTGGAATCAGGAGGACCTGAGCTCAAATCCGGCCTCAGACACTTAACACTTACTAGCTGTGTGACCTGGAGCAAATCACTTAACCCCAACTGCCCTGCCTTCCCCCCTCCAAAAAAGGCAAAAACAAACAAACAAAAAAGAAGGGACAGTTACTTTGGCTGAAAGGTTGAGCACATGAAGAAAAGTAATATGTAACAAGCCTGAAAAAAATAAGAGTAAATGCCAGAGGACAACAACAGTCACAAGAAGTATTTATTAAGTACTTACTATGGGCCAGGCATTGTGGTAAGCACTGGATACAAAGAAAGACCTGCTCTGAAGGATCTCACATTCTAATGGGAGAGACAACATGTGAACAACTATGAACATACAAGACACATACAGGGTAAACTGGAGACAATCTCTGATAGAAGACATTAGTCTTAGAGGGGATTAGCAAAGGCTTCTTTGTAGAGGGTGGGTTTGGGATTTGGAGTGAGATTTTAAGTAAGCCAGGAGAGAGAGATGCGGAATAAGGGCATTCTAGACATGGAGCATGGCCAGTGAAAAGTCATGGAGTCAGGAGATGGAGGGTTGTGTGGGAGGAACAGTAAGGCAGACCGGCTTTGTTGGTTTTAGAGTAGAAGGAGGAGAGTAAGAAGACTGGAAAGGTGGGAAGGGACTAGATAAGTTGATATTTTATCATGCCCTGATTGAATGTGCGCTCCTTTAGAAAGGGGGTTGTTTCATTTTTTTTGTCTTTGAATCTCCAGTGTATAGAACAGTGCTTGTGTGTAATACGCTTCTCATCAATACCTACTGATTGATTGATCCTAAAGACAACAGGAAGTCACTAGCTCCTATAAGATGGAAAACAAGTAACTGAGTCTTGGAAAATGAATCAGGCAGAGGATTGTCAGAAGTATGTTGTTCATTAATAGTGACAACATTAAAATTACTAGAATAGAGTCCCCAAAATTACTTTGACCCAATTTGTGATCAGCATTGAGTTAGGCATCTTTATGTGCAGAATCTTATCCATACCAGGTTCTATTGAGTAACACAACTGAGCTAGGAAGACCTCAGAGATCTTAAGGTCCAAACCCCTCATTCAACAGAAGAACAATTAGAGAGGGGAAGTGACTTCCCTAAAGTCACACACTGAAAGACAGAACCAGGAATAATATCCAGGCTTCTTGACTCCTGGTTGGTTGAGTCTACTTCTTTATCTCCTATGTCTATATGACTCCTTATAATCTAATTGAGGAGCCAGAGCACACACAAAAGAAAATGAAATATATGAACAAGGATATAGCTTTTTAGTGTGTTGAGTCAAAGGGAGCTTCCCTAGAGGAGGTGGATCACTTCTACCTTATAAGTGAAGAGAGAGTCAAACACATTCATAGAGTTGTATGACCAGAGGCATGCAACTTTACCTCTCTGGGGCCTCAGTTTGCATATCTTTAAAAGAAGGGATTGTCTTACATGGTCTTCATGGTGCCTTCCAGCTCTAACATTATACTGTGGTATGGTTAGGGGACTAGAAATGTGGCATCCTTCCTGAACCTCAGGTCAGTCATGCTCTCCTTTGTGGGTGAATAAATTTCAGAAAGATTGGTAAATTGTTATCATGGTCAGAATCTGCTCATGAGTAAGTGCATCAGTAGATAAATGGGAATTAGTGGTTCTGCTACCATCTCTTCCCTACCCTCTACCACAAGCCTGAATTCAACTTTATGCTGTCAGAGTTTAGCCTTGGTTTAGATTATCCCGTCGCCCAAGGCTCTGTATGTTAATTTTTTTACTCAACCTTGACTAATAAAGAAATAGAAGACTAGAGAAAATGGCAGTTGGGACAATGATATATATAGCTTTTCAGCAGGAAAGATGAATCAGTTGTACCCCCAGAATAACTGAGGAGAAGGACAAATAGTCTGAGGTATTCCTGCCCCACCTAGACACAAAGAAAAACTGGATAGAAATCCTGACTAACGGACAACTGTAGAGCAAGAAAAATCCTATATGTAATTAGAGTAGGCTATAGCCTAAACTAAGCTGGCTTAATGAAGTGGAAAGCTGGCAGGATAGAGATAAAACCTTGATGTTTCCAATAATTCAAAGCTCAAAGGGGTTCTGAAGGTGTAAATAAACTTATTCTACTTGGCTCCAGAGGTATGAGAACTAAGATTAATGGGGAGAAGCTATACAGAGGCAAATTTTGGCTCATCACAAGGAAGAAATATCTAATAATCAGAGCTCTCCAATAATTCAATTCAATAAGCATTTCAGTGACAGTTATGTGCCAGGCAAGAGGCAGCACAGCACAGTGGATAGCGCTGGCATGGAAATTAGGAAGGTCTGGGTTCAAGTCCTGCCTGTTACATACTAGCTGTGTGATGCTGGGCAAGTCACTTACCCTCTTAGTGACCCAGCAACCTTGTAAGACTAGAAATTTCACAGTAGGAGCTCCTCTACATTTGGTGGAAGAGGTTCCTCACAGGGAATTCCCTATAGTAATAAAATCATAAGTCCAGAGTACCCACCCCACCTTTAAAAATGGGGCCATGTACTCTAGATATAAGGCCAAACCCCCACCCCCCAACTAATCTATTATCATAGAGCTTTCATTCTACTGGGGGGAAATTAACATACACACAGACAAATACATGGGCTAGTAAGGGGTAAGGACAGTAACAAGCAGGGAACTTACCAAATAGCTCATTTAGGAGATAATACTTGAATTAAGTCTTAAAAAGAGCTATAAATTCTAAGGGTTGGAGGTGAGGTGGGAGGAAAAACACAAGTCCTAGGGGATGAGAGGGTAATCACAAAATGATAGCCTATGAAAAAGCATTAGAGATGAAAAGTAGAATGTCGGTTAGCTTGCTCTATCTAGAAAATGCACGTGCATATGCACACATGTACACATGTTTACACATGTGCTCATATATATGTGTATATGCATACATATTCACAATAATTACTCAAAATATAAAATCAAGAGACTCCAAATAACATGAATAAATTATTACCACACAAAGTCTAGATTAATTTAGGAATACTATTGCAGCAACATAATTAGTTATATTGCCCCCTTGGCATCTTTGATGACACCATTTTTCTTGCACAAGAGAACTCAATGTAGGAAACATGTCTGTATGGAAATCCAGCATGAGGCTCCGGGACAAAATGATTTGCAACATAGATTTTAGTTTACTTCTTCTCATCTCTTACAAGTCTATGAGGGTGCTGTCTGCAACTGTAATGAGCCATCAGTTTTAGTACTGTCGAAATCCACTGATGTAGTGACTTAAGCCAATTAAAAATGGAACCCAATTATAATGGTACATCAAATACTTCACACCACTCTAGTTTTTGGATGTGTTAAATAAACAACCTCCTAAAGACACACATACACAGAGGTTTGGTTTGGTTTTGTTTTTTTCCATCAGCTTATTCTACTCTATGAAAAGAGTTGCTCTGTGTGAAAATAGTGCCAAAAATCTGAATTATTTCTAATAGACTAAAGCAGAACTCATAAATACTTCGTAATTTCTGATTTAACTTTAAATTCGGCTCATAAAATCCCCTCCAAAACTGGAAACATACACACTGCTACTGCAGTTAGGGGATGGACTATATGACCTCAAGGGTCTTACTTGGCTTTAAAAGTCTAGAATTCCATTAAGGTGGCTTAGCAGGGGGAGTAAGAGCATGTCTTTGCAGAGAAGCAGAACACTAACACTTGAGTAACTAGCCCAACCTTAATAGAACAAAGGTTCCCAGAGTTCTGGACCAAGTAGGACCTGAGTAGGTGCTCCCTAGTGTCCAACACACACACACACACAAAACCAGGAAGACTGAGTCCTAGGACAAGAGCAATGCCCTTTCATTCTGGGATCAATTTTCCTAAAATTATTAGACTTCAAGGGCCATTGAGATGCCACCCAGACAACAAATCCACCAAAATATCATTCAGAAAAGCATGAGAAGATTTTATATGGAAAGATACAAAGTGAAGGAAGCAGAACCTGGAAAACACATACAACAACTATGACAATAAAGATGGAACAAAACCCAACAAAAATCAAACCTGAATGTTACAATATTATAATGACCAACTGGTCCCCAGAGAAGAGACACGAAAAGGCAACTTCCTTTTTTGTAGAGGTAGGGGACTATACGAGTGAAATATTGCATATAATGCTGAACTTAGTTGATGTGTTGGCAGGTTTGACGGAATTGTTTTTTCTCTTTGTTTTGTTCTTTGTTATAAGGGTTGGTGCTGTGGGAGAGGAAGAATGAAAGGATATATTAGGAAGTGAAGGCAATATAAAATAAAAGATGTGAATAAACTTGTTTTTAAAAGAAAGATGTCACCTAGACTATTTCATGACCTCTGAGAAGGACTGCAATATAACAGCCCCGTAGAGAATGCTGTCTGCCTTTCTTAAGTATTCCCTTGCCAGAAGCTTTCCAGGAAAAGCAGACACTAAAGGAGTCCTCCATAATATCTAACTTCATCTAACTTAAATCCCTCTTGTTGAAATTTAATTGTTCCAGCTACAGAGAAAACAAAAACAGATGCCTTGTAGAATATTTCCTCACATATGGCCTGCAACTGTGTTCTTTGTCTAAGGTTGAATTTTATTGCAACCTCTTCTTCATCTCCTATTGACCCTCTCTGAGCTTATGTTTTCTCTGTTTGTTCTTTACTATGTTTCCTCCTTTTCAATTTAATGATGCCAGAGTGCTAGACTCCAGTATAAATAATTGTTCTTCATTTAAGTCAGCAAGTACTAGTCAAGTGCCTACTATGTGTAAGTCACTCAGCTAGGTTTTATGTGTAGAAAGGAATGTTACAACAGCAAGAGTTGTTGATATGAATAATATGATAAACCCATAGACTTGTCAATTCTTCGTTCTGGATAGCTTTGAAGAGGGGGAGAAAAATTGACCATAATCATGTAGGTGTGAGTTAAGATTATATTTCTGCAATCCAGAAGTATAGAATTGCAAAATTTAAGGGGACCACCAAGACAATCTCATTCAGGAGATCTTAATCTGGGGTCCATAAACTTCTTTTAAAAAATATTTCAATGACTTTACTTCAATATAATTAGTTTCTTTTGATATCCTATGTATTTTATTCTAGGCATTTATAAACATTCTTCTGAGAAAGGTTACAAAGGCTTTCCTAAAATCCCTAAGGGTCCATGACACAAAAATGGCTAAAGATGCCTGATTTAGCCCAACCCACATGTGAAGAGGAATCACCATTATACCATCCCTGGCAAAGCCCCCTCTTTGTAAAAATTTTATTTTATTCTGAATTTAAGAATTCAAATAGCATTTCCATAATAGTAGTAGAATATATGGTAGGATTATAGAATACATGGTATACATACATAGTAGAATAGAAAAAGAAGATGATTTTATGTGAAACTGCAGATGCATTATGCATAACTTGCTATTCTTTTTAAACATATAATAAAATTATCATGTAACTTTTTAAGCCTCCTCTTGAAGTCCTCCAATGATGGAGAACCAACTATTTCCCAAGACAATCCATTTGACTTTTAAAAAGCTCTAATATTTCAAGTCTTTCCTTACCTGGCCCCTACATCTGCCCTCCTGCAATTTGTATCCATTTCTCTATTTATTATCATTTTGTGGGATCCTAGGACCAAGCAGGACAAGCAATTCCTCTTACAGGAGAGCCCTTCAAATACAAGATGGTGACTATTATGCCCGGTACTACTCCCACTCCTGTATTTCCTTTTAGCCCAACTTACTTCACTCTTTCCATCAAGCATCATAAGGCATGATCTCAGGACCCCTTACCATCCTGGTCTCCCTCCCTTGGAAATTATTCAGCTTCTCAATGTCTTTCCTAAACTGCAGCACTCAGAATTTAATATAATACTATAGATGTGACCATGGCAGAGTAAATAACAATCACAATGGCTATTGGCATCTATATGTTGATTTAAGTTTTGCAAAGAGCTTTATAAATATCATCTCATTTTATCCTTATAATAACACTAGGAGGTAGGCACTATTATTATCCTTATCTTACAAATGAGAAAACTAAGGCAGACATAGGGTAAGGGACTCATCCAGAGTCACATACCTAAGCAAGTATTGGAAGTCACATTTGAACTCAGGTCTTTCTAAGTCCAGGTCCAGCATTCTATCCATGGTACCTAGCAAGCTGAGTACAATAAGACTCCTATACCCCATGTTTTCAAGACTATGGGTCTCTTAAAGTAGCCCAAGAATTCACTTCATTAACATTTTGTGATTGACATATTAATCTGCTGACTTGTATTGAGATCTCAGTACTTTTGTTGATCTATGATTACATTCATGTGAGTACTCCAGGAGCACAAGACTGTGGTCCATATTCTTTCTTATCCTGTTCTTGTTCATGTCATCCCATAAACAAAGTGATGATCTGCCCAAAAGCTGGAGGCCTCCCTCTAGATCGCTGGTTCTCAACCTTCCTAATGTCATGACTCTAATACTCATATGTGGGCATAACCGCATGTGGGTGGACCCACCTGGAAATGGATAGAGGTTCCTAAGACCATCAGAAATATGTGTTTTCCGATGGTCTTAGGCAATCCCTGTGAAAGGGTCATTTGATCCCCAAAGGGGTTGCGACCCACAGGTTGAGAACTGCTGCTCTAGATCTATCAACATTACACAAATACTGGGGCGGCTAGGTGGCGCAGTGAATAGAGCACCAGCCCTGGAATCAGGAGGACCTGAGTTCAAATCTGGCCTCGGACACTTGACACACTTAGTAGCTGTGTGACTTTGGGCAAGTCACTTAACCCCAATTGTCCTCCAAAAAGCAAAAAAAAAAAAAAAATTACACAAATACCAAGTGAATACACAAACTTTCCACTGGTTAATCCTTTTTCTCACTACATCACTGGTCCTCTTCCTTTCCTAGTCACATTTCTTTGGTATGTCCTTTACCTGCTTTCCCTTTTGCAGACCTTCATTAGTAAAATGTTATGGGCCACCATGCCCTTTCAGTGGTCTGCAATTTTAATTCTTCATATATAATCACTGGAAGAATACTAATTATAGAATTATGAAATTATAGATGTAGAGCTGGAAGGGACCTCAAAATTTTCCTCAAGTCTCTCCCCATTTCAATCAATTCTCTATTCGGCCACTAAAGTGATTTTCCTAAAACACAGGTCCAATCACGTTATTCCCCTCCCCCATTCAGTAAATTCCAGTGGCTTCCTATTGCCTCCAGGAGCAAATTCAAAATACTCTGATTGCCATTCAAAGACCTTCATAACCTAGTCCCCTCCTACCTTTCTAGTCTTTTTACACCTTACTCCCCAAAATGTACTCTTCTATCCACTGACACCCACCTCCTGGCTGTTCCACAAACAGGACACTCCATCTCCCAGCTCTGGGTATTTTCTCTGCATGTCCCCTATTCCTGGAATGCTCTTGACTTCTCTACCTTCCTTCAAATCCCAACTAACACCCCACCTTCTACATGAAGCCTTCCCCAACCCCTTTTGATTCCAGTGCTTTCCTTCCTTTAATTATTTTCTATCTATCTACCTTTGTATATATTTGTTTGCATGTTGTCTCCCTAGTTAGACTATAAACTCCCTGAGGGCAGGGACTGTCTTTTTTTTGCATCTCCAGTACCTAGCACAGTGCCTGACACATAGCAGGCATTAAATAAATGTTGACTGATTGAAAAGATAAAACTGAGGCCCATGGGAGTAATGCAAGTTGCCTAAATTCCAACAGGTCTAAATGGTACAGCCAGGATTTGATCCCAGGTCTCTTCCTGTTCCATTCTGAGCTCTGTTCACTGCTTATTGAACCTCTCTGTTCATGATATAGCTATCACAAGACAGGCTCTATGGGTAGACAAATCAACTGCATATCACAGTCTGGATAACAGACATTCTTCATCCAATTGGTTTCACTTTACCTAAATAGTTGGACTCTCCGTTCACCAAATAAAATAATCCAAATTTTTGAAATATGTAGGCTAACTTCATGCTCTTTATATTAGGGTCATCAACTGAGAGCAGGAAGGGAACTCATCCATACCAACCTCTTTGCTTTACAGTTAAAGAAACTGAAGTCTAGAGAGTTTAAGGGACCTGAATAAGGTTAAAGAAATAGCAAGTAGCAGAGTTGGGATTCAACCAAGGTCCTTAATTTCAAAACCAACAATCTTTCCATAATATCATGTTAGCTTTATTTGTGAGGGTGGGGGTGATTTCTTTTCTAGCCCAAGTGTAAAGATTTATGCTTATCTCTATTAAATTATATCTTATTAGATCTGGGCCATCATTCTAGTTATCAGGAAGTGTTTTGAGTCTTCATTCCATTACTTAATTTGTCACTTACATCCTTCTTCTTTTGGAACATCTGCAAATATGAAGCCACTGCAGCTTTTTCCAAGTCCCTGGTGCTAGTTCTGCACAGCACAGAGCCAAGAACTGATCTGTGGGATGCTACACTAATGAATTCCATCCAAGTTGACATCAGACAATTAGTAGCTTCCTTAGGTTTTATCAGTTCTGAATTTACCAAACTTTATCATCATCTAGTCTGTTTTTCTCCATCTTTTCAATAAGTATAGCAAAGATGACTTTATCAGATGCTTATAAAAACCTAGGTGTGTCTACAGCATTTCCCTGTTCTACTAATCTATCAATGCCCTCAAAAAAAATCAGTACAATCTAGGATGTTTTGTTTTTTGATAATACCATGCTGGCTTTCAGTGATCATTGCTTTAATGTCCACAATCCATATCTTTAGTATTATATCCTAGAAATTTTCTAAGAATTGAAGATGAGCTCACCAGCTTACAGTGCACAGACCTCTTCCTTCTTCCCTTTTTTGAAATTACTTGCCCTTCTCCAGCCCTGTGGTCCACTTCCTGTTCTCCAAAATCTTTCATAGATCACTGACAGTGGCTCAGCAATCCCATTCACCATTTCTTTCAGTACCCTGGCATTTTATTTTTCTGGTCTGGAGACTTGAACACATAGAAGGCAGTAAATAAGGAGGTCTTTTATAATTACCTTACTTATCTTTGGTTTAAACTTCCAGCTAATCATTTTTGCTACATTCTCTCCAGTCTACCAGAAGAGTCTCCCAGACTCTTCTCTTTGGCAAAGAAAACAAAAGCAAAACAAGAGTTAAGTAGTTCTTTCTCTGTTATCATCATCCCATCCACCCCAATCTGTGGTCATATCACTTCTTTGATCTTCTCATGCTCAAAATGGCTTAAAAAGCTCTGCTTAATTGTCCTTGATATTCATAGCAAGGCAAGGCTCCTTCTTAGCTTACGCTTCTGTGACTTGATTATTAAAAACTATGCCAGTCTTTTGTACTAATCCTTAGTTATCTGACTTTGCTTCCTAAAATCTAGTCAGTGAGTTCCCTCCACAATCACATTAATCTCTTTAGACTCTTTTCTTCTTCAACAGAATTGTTTCTCTTTGTTATTTTCAGAATGTCATTCTTGAGAGCTTTCTACCTCTTTTGAACTGACTAGCCCTATAGAATTTTAGTCCTGATGATCTTATCTACCTTTTCCCTGAGCCCTTTGAAATCTACTCTCCCAACATCTAGAATGTAATCAGACAGCGCCCAGCCTTCCTTTTATTCTCTCTTATTAATTCCAACATAGAATAGTAACTTTTCTTCAATGCTTCAATTGTTTCTATTTCAGCTAGTTGGCCAGAATCAAGTCCAGAATAGAAGACAGCCTCCTTACTTCTTCTGCCATGTAAATTGGAAATTATTATTAGGGTAAGTTAAAATTTTATAAAGTACTCTGCTTTTGGCAGAGAAGAGCTTCAGCAGGTATCCAGATCTATGTCTTCAAGTCAAGTTTTGATCTCTTTTTTGAATGTCTTATCTATTACTCCCTTCTGCCTATAGTATATTCCCATAATAATTTTGTTTCCATTTTGCTCTTCATTGTCTCTAGCACAACTGCTTCACTCCTCCTTTCTGGATTTCCTTGGAATTCTCTCCCTCTTTCTCTCTCTCACACACACACACACACACACATTCCATATTTTAATATATATGTGTGTGTATATACATATACACACAAATATATGTATGTATGCATGCACAGGTATATGTATATATTTATATATTTATATTTAATTTACTTATATACTTATTATTATATGACATTTATATATTTATTTATAAGAATTCTTCCATATTTTTTTTACCCATTTTGTTCCTTTAGAATAAGGCATGTTATGGACCCATTTACACTCTCTCCAATAATTCATCAAGCTTTAGGCCACCTTATGTGACCTCTACTGGTTAGTACCCTCTCCCCAACACAATAACACATACTCTTTTTCTCAGCACAAACATAACTTAGTCTTAGAACTGCATCCGCCAGACATATGACAGCTGAAAGAGTCCTTCCATCATTTTCCCTCAAAGTCTATAGTAGAATGGCCAGAACATTAGACCTGGAGACACTTAGACTGTCAGTGCTCAAAAGCACACTAGCCTCCACTTGCCGAACATCCACTATCCCTATGCTTCCAAAATCCAAATTCACTCAAAAGACATCAGGATTCTGTGTCCAGCATCCCGAGTCCCACACCCTGCCATATCTTACTTTTACTCTTCCTCTTAGACATTGCCTTGATTCCCAGTCATGCTATGTGTCCTCTCACTCTCTAATTCAAACCACTAATAACTCAATCACCTTGACCACAATTCTAACTGTGCCTGTGCTCAAGTTCCCCACACACTTAATACTTTACTCCTGACACATCCCATCACAAACACCTTGTGGCTAAGTTTCCTACCACCACATGAAACATACATTCACTCGCCATGACACCGCTTAAACAACAGGGGAATTTGTGAGCCTAAGTAACAGCTGCAGGCAGCTGCATTCTCTGCTGCCTTTCTTGCACAGCTGTTTACATTTCAGCTTGGGCATCCCCAGAGTCTAATGGTATACCCTTCCAGGCATGAGCCAATCCTACCAAATCTCAGTGATATCTGAGGCCCAACTTGCCTTGTGTGAGTATCTTTAGTTCATCTTGGTTATTATCCCTATTTTGTGCACTTGGGTATAGACATCTGAGGCCATGTGTTTTTTTCTTGGATGATTGTTCCTTGTAAATTGTCTCTTCTTTCTTCTGCTATTATTCTTCCTATGTTGTACTTGCTACTTTCTCTGGTTTCTGGCTTAGTGTATGTGTGTATATATATATATATATATATATATATATATATATATATATATATATATATAGCCAATATTATCCCTCCTTTTCCCTTTTCAAGCCTTCTTGATCATACACACGACTCCAGGCAAACATTTTTTGCCAGTCTTCATTAGACACACTCTATCCCTGGCGAAGAGCCTAGTCATTCCTATATTTTAAGTCATGGTCCAGAAAGAAAAATATTAATAAAAAAACCTGACATTTATATAATGCTTTGCAGTTTACAAAGTACTTTACATGAATTTTTCCATTCCAAAGCTTAGTCTCAGACACCAACTTCTTAACCAGTTGTTCACTTCCCAAATCCACCTCTTTCTTCTGAATCCCCTACCTTCAACTGGCAGCAGTGATTAAAATACCATGTATGCCCCTAAAGCTTAAGTTTCTAGACCAGGACTTCATAATCCCTTGCAATGCTTTCCTTCTGGTAGTATCATTTGTCCCCACAAAAGTCAGCAGGAGTGGGTAATGGTCTTCAGGTCTGACAAGTCTCAACAAATTCTGTTACATCCTGACTGCACATTCCAGAAAGAAAGATTTCTCTATCGTTTATGTCATGTTGATAAACAACTGCCTCCCTCAATACGATAGTGACAATAGTTCTTCTAAACAATCCAAACAGTACATATTGTAAATACTCATTTATCCATTAATTTGATAAATCTTTATTAATCAACTACCATGTACTGAACACTGTGCTGGAGGAGGTCTCTTACTATCCTGAAGCTTATAATCTAGTATAGAAGGAAGACAAAGACAACAATAATACACAATATTATTATCCCCGGTTTACAGACAAGGCAATGTGCTTTAGTGGACAAGACTGTTGATCCTAGGGTGGGGAAGGCTGAGGTATCAATAAGCTATGTATGGTTATGATCTTCATTTTTGGAGAGAATTCCCATTCCAGTGAAATCACAGGACCTTGAAGTATTTACAGACGAAGAAGTTAAGGCTTCAGAGAGTGAAGGATTCTGTCCAGGGTGCCATAGCTCACAGGATCATAGGTTCTAATGCTTTGTAGTTGGAAAAGGTCTTAGACAACATCTAGTCTTAGTCCTCCTTTTTATAGATGAGTTTCAAAGAGATTTAAGAGACCCACCAAAAAGTAAAAGAAGGTAGTACCAGACCTGAGATTTGAACCCGGGTCCTCTAACTTTAAATCCATCAAACTTTTCCCCTTATACCACATTGCACTGTCTCACTTCTAAGTGTCAGAATGGGGAATCAATCCTTGATCTATTAGTATCTTTTCCAGGAACACCTTGCTAATTATTTTGTAATGGGGGTACAATACCTCCATCATTATACTCTGTGTTTCATTTTCCAAAGTTATTTTACATGTATCCTCTCGATTTCACCAGATCCCTTCCAGGATGCAGATGCTATGGTTGTATCTTTAAAGGGTCCCTATACACTGGGTTGAGCTTGGTTGCTACACAAAACCTGTAAACAAACTAGCAAAGAAAAGAAAGAAGAGTTTGGGAGAATAAAAGGGAGGGGAAGACTACAGAATAGAAGAGGGGCATATTAGGTCTGTGAGGAAAGGACAAAATAATGAACATCATTACTAACAATGGAATTTAATTTTAATCCTATATTAGATTCAATAAGACAGTGCTGTGGCAGGATCTCACCATGTAGAATTGGAAAAGTCACACACTCATCAAAACTTCAATTAAATGCACATTTCCACTGGTCTTGGAGCCAAAGGCCAGAGCTTACAACCTAGCTGCTATGCTTATTAGTTGGAGAAGTCACATGGAATTTGTGCCTCAAGCTTCCTCATCCATAAAATGGAGCTATAAGATTTGCATGGACTACTTCACAGGATTGTAGTAAGAAGAGCAGTTTTTGAGGAACTACTTTTTTAGATAAAATCCAAATGGGGTATAGCAGTGTGCACCATAAAAAACCTTGTCTTGTGAGCTAGATTCTAACCCTGGCTCCAGCACTAACTTGCTGATTAGCCTATTAAGCTTGGGGAAGTTACATTAAAAACTCAATTCAACCCACATTTCCACACTTACCGACATGAGGGGCTACACAAAGATGACAAAAGGATAGAGTCCTTGCCCTTAAAAATCTAATGATTTCAAGTCAACAAAGATGCATTCTTGACAATAATGATCAATGTAATTGTGGAGAAGGGATTCTTTTCTCACCCACAAAAAGAGGGGAGTGGACAAGGTAACAGGCCGATAGATGGCACAGTGGATAGTGCTGGGCCTGGAGTCAGGAAGACCCGAGTTCAAATACAACTTCAGACACTTACTATCTGTGTGTCCCTGGGCAAGACACTCAACCCTGGATTGCCTCAGTTCCCTCAGCTATAAAATGAACTGGACAAGGAAAAAGCAAACCACTGCAGTATCTCTGGCAAAAAAAAGGTCGAAATTGGGTTAGAGACTCGGACAAGACTGAAAAATGACTTAACAACAAATTACCATTGTACTTTAGACTTCAGAGATCATCTAATCCAAACCCTTAATTTGACAGAGAACTGAACTGAGACCCAGGAAGAGAAGGTGACTTGCGTAAAATCATATAACTAAAGAGTAGTGGATTCAGGAAAACTACTCTTCCCTTTGCTGCTTTCTCCAAATTTAGCCTGTAGAATTAACCCCTTAGCACGGTCACCAAAGAGAAGGTTGATAGAAAAGAGGGAGAAACAATCCAGGCCATGTTATTCTTTGGTAACAATAGCTTAGGGAGGCGTCCGTTAGGGAGAGGGAAATTACTTGGGGAATTTCTGTGGGAGGAAGTGTGGTGTAGTGGAAAGAGCCCTGGGCTCCTCACCCAAATTAAGAGGTCTGCATTCTAACAAAGCTTAACCACATCATTAACCACCTATGTGATCTTTGACAAGTTACTCTCTGGGACTCAGTTTCTCACCAATAATGCAGCCATTACTTTAGTTCAGGCTCCAATCACCTCTCACTTGGACTTATAACAGTTTTCTAACTGGTCTTTTGGCCTCATCCCCCCACCCTCCCACCCTCCCACCCTCCATCTACCACAGAGCTGCCAAAGAGATTTTCTTTAAACACAGGTCTCACCACAGCACTCCTTTAACTCAAAGAACTCCATTAGCACCCTAGTGCCTCTAGGTTAGGATAAAATTTAAACTCCTTTCTTTGGCTTTTAAATCCCTTCACAACCTGGCCTTGATCTGCCTTTTCCAACTATTGTACATGACTTCCTTTTGTGCACTGTGTTCCAGCCAAACCAGCCTTGCTATTCCTCACATATGATACCCTATATCTCCTGTCTTGGTGCTTTTAATAGTGACTGTCCCCAATGCCTGAAAGCACTGCTTTCTCTCTGTTGCCTCACAGAATTCCTCAGCTCAAGCTCCAACTTTTATCAGTCAACAAGTATTGATTAAGTATTTGATTAAATATTGATTATTATGTGCCAGGGGATTGCATTAGATGCTGGAGATACAAATAAAATGAACAAAATAATCCTTACTGACAAGAAGTTTCTATAAGAATGTTTTTTCTGAATCTCCCCTCTGGCTGCTACAGCCCTTTCACTCCCAAACTACCTACCTTGTATTTATTCTGCATATACTTATGCATGTATTTGTCCTCTTCCCTAATAGAATGTAAGGTCTTTGAAGGGATAGTTCCATTTTGATCTTTCTATCCCCCAGTGTCTAGGACAGTGTCTGCACACTGTAGGTTCTTCATAAATCCTCGTTGATTGATGTTATATTAAATGTGACCCTGGTCAAGTCACTTAATCTCTGCCTCAGTTTCCTCAGCTATAAAAAGAGGTAATAATAGCACCTACCTCCCAGGGCTGTGAGAATCAAGTGAGATATTTGTAAAATGCCCAGCACAGTTACTGCTACATGGTAACGGCTCATTAGATGCTTATTCCCTTTCCTTGCCTTCACTGGAAAATGTTCTTCTAGTTCTCAATTCCTGGTTCTGTGTTTTTGCTGGTATTCTCAAACCATCCTTGACCTTCAAGAACACAGATAACTGAGGGAGGGCTGTGATGTCCTCTTTACCCCCACCTCTCCCTTACAAGGCTTGGCACATAGTTCCAATGGCCTCTGCTCCTTTGCTAAGTCTGATCTGTCCCCTGTGAAATGGAAACATGTAGGGGCAGGCAGGTGGGTGAAAAAACCTGAATGATAGAAGAGAGAGATTCTTGGTCAAGTTTGCATTTCTCATTATTTCTCCAACCCGTCTCAAGTTCCTTTTGTTTAGAAACCGCCTTGTGTCGTTTCTGGAGTCTCCGCTTGACACTCCTCTAGCCTGTAACCCTTCCCAGTAACATATTCCATATGTCAGTCACCCTCTGCATAAAATGTGTGTACTCCAGTTTGGGGGGGGTGCCTTTTTCTCGGTCATCCCACCCTTTCCCCTACCCCACCAAAGTCCAACCAACTCTCTATGTCCTCATCTGAAGAAATACTAATGTGCATCGGGTTAGAGGTGCTGTCCCTTGCTGGTAAATTCCCCCGTAATGTTCCCACTGGTCGGTCTCCTTCCTCACAGTGAACCTTTCCCTCCCAACAGCTGCAGGGAGGGAGACCCTTCTTTAAGCAGTGCAGCTAATTGAGCTGTGCTCTGACTAAGCTTATTACAGTGTTTGCCTTAGAGTAGGCTTTTACCGCACAAGGCAACACAACATTCTATTGTCTTCCCTCCCCCCTCAGCTCGCCTCTGGCTCCCCCTCTCCTCCTAGGGCTACCCACTGTGGTAAAAGCTGAAGAAAATTTTCCACTATAACTTCCAGGGCTTCTTTTTCTGCTCCCTACAACACAGACATTCCTCTTCCTCTCCCCCACCCCTCTTCCCTCCCTAACACAACCTTTGATGCCTGCCTCTTACCCAGAACTGTGTAGGGCCATGTTAGTTTCTACTGTCTTGCCTATGGTCATCAGAGAATGGGCTTGTGCTATAATAGGAGGGACTTATTTAGACAAGATTAAGAACTTTCCTGACTATTAGGAAGAAACTTCTTTTAAATGCTAGGACCAGCTGCAGCAGAAAGGAAATTAAGTTTTCCAGAGAAGAAAATGCCACAAGTGAAAGAAAGTTAGAAAATCATCTATCTGGAATAGCTGAGATGCTATGCAACGGACCAGATGCCTTTCCTATCCTTTGCAAACGCTGGCTAAGTCATAACCATCCTTTTTCTTCTAGAAAAGCATTTTTAAAACCCTGTCTTTAAATTTCCCAAGCTCTATAATTGAAAAACCAAGGAGAACATTTTAGTATAGGTGTTAAGGCAGCCTATCAAAAAACAAACTGTCAACTCCAATGGTTTAACAAAATAGGGACCCTGAAAGGTCTCACTTTGGTGGTATCCAAAAAGAGATTTGTTTCAGGAGGAAGGAAAAGATTATGGTGGTAAACTGGGGCAGTGCGAAGGTGTAGGACCACTATCTTTCATCCCCAGGGTCTTACTGGCAGCACAATTTACTTCAAGGAACTAACTCTCCCATGTCTTCTGACCATGAACTGGCTGTGGCCTCTCTGGTGACTCACCCACAGATCAGAGTGCCTGCCAAACCCATGCTCAATACTGGGGTGCGTTAAGATCCTGAAAGGGCTTATGAACTATTAAGCCACAGTTCCCATTCCTCTTACAAGAAGAGAAGGGTCCAAAGGAAGTCTTATTTTGCAACCAGAACAGTTGGGGAAACAGAGAAGGTGAATGCTTTGCTAAAGGTTCCTGCAATTAGTCAAATAGCTAGGCTTGGAGGCTGTATCTTCTGATTCCCAGTCTCACATTCTTCCATTAGGTTACAAGCTATTTCAGATAGTCTAGTTGCCAACATCAGAGACTTCTCCTCTTCCTCATCAATATCACAAAATTCAGCAATAGAAGGGACCTCACTTTTCAGATGAAGATACCAAGGTCCAGAGAGGTTGTGATTTGTGAAAGATCCCAATGGTAAATAACAGAGCAAGAATTTATATGTAGGGCCTCTGATCTCAAATCAGCTTATTATTTACTCTCCCATGAGTAAATGAGCCTCTCTTCTTCATACAGGCTAGTCACTAACCTGAACATCACAAAAACCTAATTTAGCAAGCCATCTCTAAATCTGGCCTTAGAGGAGAAGGACAAGAAGGATGAAATAAGAGGAGAGAGAGTTGGGAGGGAGGGTGTCCATACTTGTGAAATTGACTCTTAATTTAAGCTTTAAGTACAACAAATATCTCCAATTCACCTGAAGCTGGACACTTATTTATGATGGCCAAACCTGAGTTCAATTCCACTTCTGAGAAACCTGTTATGAGACTATGGGTGAGACAATGAGATAATTCCCATAGTACCTACTTTATAGGATTGTTGTCAAGGTCAAACAAAGTAGATAATGGATGGAAAGACAATTTATGCAGACACATTAAAGTGCTATAAATAGCAGTATTACTAACCAGACCTGTGATTTCATCAATATAGACAGTTCTTGGTGAAGAACTCCTTCTATCTCAGATAGAAGTGCAGATCTCAGCACTTACTCTGTAACTGATAGAATTAAGAGGGTTGCCAGGAGACTCTGAGAAGGTAAGTGACTTGCCTAGGGTCACTGGATTCATTAGTATTTGCCAGAGGGAATCTTGACAACATTGAGGCAAGTTCTCTTACCATAAGTTCCCAAAATTATTTGGCCTACTACCCCCTTTTCAAAACATAAATTATTCATCACACCCCTGGAAATCTATCTTCTTTAACCCTTTAATGTTTTTTTTTTGAAAGTCGCATCATTTCAAAAAAATATTTTTAAATGACATCTTAAATATAATAATTTATTGTAAATTTTTGACTTTTTCCTGCATTGAATTTTGATGATGCAGTATTGAGTCATGTAACCATATAGTATTCTATTGTAAACAAGTCATTACATGCACACATTCCTGCTGATGCTGGACTTCCCAACAATGTGTGACAAGTTCACCTGCCAACACTTGCTTGTTAAGACCTGTTGGGTACACTTGAGCACTGATCAGTTATAACTTGCATTTTGTGTGTTTATTTGGAAAATAATGTAATCACTTTGACTTTAATTGAGTTAAACAACAGATAAAACACATACAAATGGTTTTTCAAATTTTTCTTATCTTCTCTTCTTTCCTTATGCTTCCACTGCCCCCTTATTTTTATTCAATGCCCCCAATTGCACCCAAGGTCACCACTGCTTCCCTTGATCATTCCAGTACCCCCATGGGGGCAGTATCTCTCACTCTGGGAACCTCGATATACCATCCAACCCAATCTAATAAAGTTTTTTTTTTTCAATATACTACTCTGCCTCTCCTGCTATGATTATTATTTCTCAGAATTATAAAAAAATCCATTAACTTGTGGATTTAAGTACTCCCTCTAAAGGCGCAGAATACAATCTGTCCATGCCTTTTCCTCCTGTATGATTTTTGTCTGTGCCCTTCCTCCAATAAAATCTTACATTGAGGATCTAACACCCTGAAAAGGCTTTTTGAGAACCAGGGAAGCATTTAGAACACTCAACTGCCATTTCTTATTCGTTATACAATATGGACATACTTTCTGATTAGATGAAAGGTTTGTTTTTTTTTCTAGATGACATCTTTCATTCCATTTCTTGTACTGTTGTCAATATTCCCACCTCTGTGCACCATATGTCTCTATGCTATCCTTTTTATCACCTCCAATTTTGATTCTCCAGACTGCAGTTCCATAATTTGTAGCTATATAGCATAATCAGAATGAATGAAATGAAAAAAAATATTAAACACTTATTATGTGCTAAGCCCTGTGCTAAGCACTGAGGATACTGAAGGACATTGGTTATTTTGGCAGGCATTCAACTACTGAGGCAGAAGGATTAGCAGATAGAGACCTAGAGAAAAGCATTTCAGTTGGACTGTGCCAAGTCTCTTTTACAATCAAAATACATTCTTGTCCATCAAGACACTCACCAACAACTGCTAAACATGCTAAACAATTATAATAATTTCCCATGACCTCTATTTCATGGCTGTTGCTATCATAACTCAGGAAGAAGTAGTACTGCATAGAATTGAAGGGAATTTGTAAATGGCCAGTAGTAGTATACAGCAATGCTTGCCTGAAATCCCTCTTTCACATATAGTAGAGGTAGTAAAAAAACAAAAACAAAACAAAATAAAAACTGATGTGTAGCAATCCACATGCTTCTATTGGCCAGCATCTGAGAATCATAGAGTTAGAATGGACTCAAGTTGAATCAATAAGCATTTATTAACTGCTTACAATATTTCAGACACTCTGCTAAGCACTGGGCATACAAAGAAACACAAAAACTCAGTCCCCTAAGGACTGCCCTCAAGGAGTATAATTCCCAATAAGGAAGACATGGGCAAACAACTATGAATATCCAAGATATATAGAGAATAAATTGGAGGTAATCTCAGAAGAAAGGGGAGAGTAGGAAAGGCTTCTTGTACAAGGTAGGATTTTAACCAAGATGGCGGAGATGAGGAGGGAGATCATACCAGGCACTGGGAACAGCCAGTGAAAAGGCATGGAGTAAGGAAATGGAATGCTGTGTTTGGGTGATAGCAAAAAAGCTAATGCTCCCAGACTGTAGAGTATGTAGGGGAGAACAAAGTATAGTAAGACTAGAAAGCTAGGAAAGCTTTGAAGTCTATGAAAGGCTCTAAAAGACAATTAGATGATTTTATATTTGATCTGAGAAGAGACAAGGAGCTACTGTGGCTTGTTGAGTTAATTTAGGGGTAATATAGTCTACTTCCAAATTTTACATTTGGAAAACTACATGCATCTTGAAGGTTTAGGGCCTTGCCCAGAGTCACACTGATCACTACTGACAAAGCCAAAAAACAGAACCTGTATCTGTAGACTCCTAGTGCATTCTACTTCACCAACCTTACAACTAGTGAGGGGATTCCTTGGGACAGAATAGTATTTGGAGTATATTAATAGAATTGAAATAAATGTTCACTCTTCTGTTTACTAGTTATGTGACTTTGGACAATTCACTTAACTTCTCTGGGACTCAATTTCTTCAGATGGTTTCTCCAAGTCTTTGATCCTAAGATGCTTAACAGGTAGGTGGTCACACAGCTTATTTAACTTCAGGAATATTTAATAGGCCCCTATTTTGTGCTTCTACCCTATTGTTTGCTGGATAAAAATAAAAGATTAAATACTCCTAGTGAAATTAACACAAAAGGCAGACTGTTATCTTGATGGATAGAACTACAACCGTTAGGGGGAAAAATTCCCTATTGAACCCAGATCGCCTATTATCTCCTATTACTCCTACTTGCTAGTCCTAGCTTTGTCTATACAGGGATATAAAAATGCAGAATAGCATCCAAGGTGGCCACCCCACTCTCCCACCACACTGGCAGTTCGATTCTGCAATTGAGGACTTCCTTTGTTCTTGAACATGAGCCTAGGGGCTAAGCAAAGAAGGAGCTTTAAAATATACATCAATAATAATGGCATTAAGGAAAAAATAATAAGGATATGCTAAAGGAAAACATGCTTGGTGATAGGTGTAGATGATGTATGGGCCGCTAACGAGCCAACTGATGTGATATAATTGAGATGTGCTACCCTGGTATGGCACCATGGCCAAGGTTACATATTAGCAGTTACTCAGCAACACTGCACTAATGAATGGATTTTAACACCTTAGGGTAAATCTGAACCCAAGAACATGCAAAAATATACCCACCATAGTGCTAGATAAAAAAGGAAAACAGGATTTAGAGCTGGAAGGAACCTTAGAAATCATCTCATCTAAACTACTCATTTTGCTAAAAGGAAACTGGCCGAGAGGGGAATTAACTTGCCCAAGTTGAAACAGGTAGTAAGCAATGGAGATGAGTTATAAACATATAAAATTTGGAGTCCTCCAGCTTCCAAATTCAGTCCTTATCCCACTACTCCTCATTAGAAACACTTATTGCAAATACTTTTTTTTCTAAGTGAAATGAAAATGGATATTTAGGATTAGAGCATGGTGGGGCAGCTAGGTGATGCAGTGAATAGAGCACTGACCCTGGAGTCAGGAGGAACTGAGTTCAAATCAGACCTCCGACACTAGCTGTGTGACCTTGGGCAAGTCACTTAACCCCAATAGCCCTGTCTTCCCCCCTCCAAAAAGACGAAAAAAAAAAAAAAGGAGTAGAGCATAACTAACCTGATTAATAAGTCCTAGATTTCCCTAGACCTGTTTCCTCATCTGTAAAATGAAAGTGTTTGACTAGATACTCTCTGAGGTGAAGCTGTGTTCCTCTGACTACAGATTCTGCTATTAAATACACTTGCAAGGGTTTGTTTGAAATTGACATTTCAGTGAAATAGAAACTACTCAAGAACCTCAAAAAGGTATGAAGTTTGTAGGGTCCTCAGTTGTTTGTTTTTTACTCGAATGTCAAACTCAAACTCCATGTTTCTATCAAGTTTATTCCGTGGCAGAGGATGGAACATAGGTGGAGTTATAGGACATCCAAGGAGACTCAACTATTTTGTTTGGGGTAGGAGTCAAATATCTTAGGAAGCTGAGAATTTATTTTCTTCTGGCATAAATTCAAGTTGGTGTGATTTTTGTATCCTGATATATAGCTAGATATAGATATGTATGTGTGTATATATACATGCATGCATACATACGTACATATACATGTGTGATTATTTATAAAAATCACATATATGTGTGTTTTACATATATCATATATAATCACATATATGTGTGTGTATTTTTAAAATCTTGATCCACAACAGAAATTATGCAAGGTATTTGGATGATGCCCACATTATTAGAATTTATCAAGACTAGAATCACTGGATTAAAAAGTTATATTAAAAATGCATGTTTTACACATTGATGGTAATAGTTATAGGGTTATAATATTTGGAGCTGGAAGGAACCTTAGACATCTTTTAGTTTCACTCTCTTCCTCTCATTTGACTTTTCTTAACTTTTCCTAATACGTTAAGTGACTTACGTGGGATTACAAAGAGTGAGAATTTGAATGCATTTACCAACTCCAAATCAAATGCTCTTTTGAATAATCAAAATTCATTTATTTAGATGGTGCTTTATAATTTCCAAAGTACTTTCCTCACAAGTTTTTAGGCAGTACAAATGTTATTAGGTCCATTTTATAGTGTTAATTTCATGAACCATAATCGAAGATCTCAGAAGTCATCCAATCCAACCAATCTACACCTGAACAAGAATTCCTTGTATATCATCTCTGACAAGTGATCATCTAGCCATCTCTCCAAGGCTTCCAAGGAGGGAATAACCCCATGAGGTGGCCCATCCCACTTTTGGACAGCTCCAGTTGTTAGAATGTTGTTCTTTACACAGAGCTGAAATATGGCTCCCTATAATTTCCATCCATTGATTCTACTTCTACCCTTTGAGATAAATTTAATGCTAACCTTTTCATATAACAACCATTCAAGTATTTGAAAACTCCAGTAATATCATGAATTTTTTTCTTTTTCAGGTTCCATATCCTCAGATCCTTCAAAAGATTCTCCTATAATCACAGCATTTAGAACTGGAAAACATCTTCAAGATCAATTCCCCACCAATCCCAATCATTTCCTTTTGTATTCTCTCCAATTTATCACTGTCATTTCTAAAATTAGATGCACAGAACTGAACAATGCCGCCTAGATATGGTCTGCCAGAGCTAAGGACAATAGCACTGCTGATGCCATCCTTTTAGAATTAATGCAATTTGAGATTATGTTTGATTCTCCGGTTGCTGTGTCACACTACTGTGATGCTTTATAGGGAAACTGAGAGAAGAGTACGAGCAAGAATAAGGTGTGGATCTGTACCTATAGAGGGACTCTATAAGGTTACAAATTTATTGAACTATAACACCCTATTGACTTATATTGAACTTAACAGTCCACTAACAATCAGTCAACAAGCATTTATTAAGTGTGCTTATTTATGCAGAGACACAGGGCTAAGTGCTAGGGATACAAAGAAAGGTAAAAGACAGTCTCCGCTCTCAAGCAGTTTATAACCTAATGGGGGAGACCATACACAAAGAACTATGTACAAATAAGCTATATACAGGACAAAATGGAGATAATCAACAGAGAGAAAGAATTATAATTACAGGAATTGGGACCTTCCTGTTGAAGGTGGGATTATATCTAAGACCTGAAGGAAGCTAAGGAAGCTAGGAGGCAAAGCTGAAGAGGGAGAAAGTTTGAGGCATTGAACTGGGGGAGAACCAATGAAAATGTCCAGAGTCAGAAAGTGGAATGCCCAGTTCAAGGAACATAAAATTCCCAGATCCTTTTCGTGTGCTCCATGCCTACCCCCACCTCTATGAATCTGTATTTATGCATTTGATTTTAAAATTTTGGGGTGTTTTCCCTTTTATAAATTACTTTCACATACCTTATCTCATTGCTTTTCCCAACAACCCTCAAAGATAGATAGGAAAGGCATTATGATTCCAATTTCAATCATTGCAACAATGAGTGTGTAAGCTGAAAAACCTTGTCCAAGATCATATACAGGCATCAAAGGCAGAATTCACACTCAAATACTCTCACTTTGAGCTCAGTACTCTTTCCTTTAACACAGTGCTATATGTAGTTTGTTTGTTTTTTTTGGAAGGGGAGAGAATTCTCATATTTTAAATAGATGATGAGATTTTGCTATTTAAAGGAATCCTATAGTGAAACTGTTATAAAGCCATTCTCCAAGACCAAACTTATCTTTGCAGGAATCTAAACTTTCTTATGGAGTATACAGACTTTGTATGAGCCATACATGTGTATGTGTGTGTGTGTTTGTGTGTGATTGTGCTGAACATAAAGACCTCCCTTGTGTTGAACATTGAGGGCAGACTGCTCACCAAGGGAAGTAAATTCAAGTCAACGCACACTTACTAAGTGCCAAGAACTGTGTTAAGTAGCTCACTAAGCATTTATTATTGACCCTTTAAATTTTTTATTAGCTCTTCAAATACCTAGTTTCCTTGTTTGTACAATTCCTAAAGCTTTTGTTTTCTTAAAAGGCTTGCAAAAAGGAACAGAGAAAGTTAAGTAAGTCTGTTTCTTGCCTGGTACTCCTTTCTCCTCTGCTTCCTGCTCTCTCAAGCAATTTTGGTCTAGTTTCACTAACTTAGTAAGAACATTCCCTTCTTCTTCAAAGGTAACATGAGGGAAGAAATGGAAACCTCCAACAAACTAGGAATCAAGGGAAGGAATTCTCACAGCCAGTTTTTGTGGTGGCCCCATCAAACATTGACTTCTTTTGTTCAGAGTTAAAGCTAACACTTTTTCCTGGGAATCAGGAAGGGGGAAAAGATGTGTGAATTTCTTGAACAATTTTTCTTTAGGTCCTGGTAGGTGACTGATATTAAGGGTAAGCTATGGCAGGCAGAATCACAATATTAGAAAGCAAAATTCAGATAAAGTGAAATAAATCACAAAGGCACATCACCTACTGTTCATACACTGGACCCTCATAGTCACAGAATTCTAGAACTTCCAATGGGAAGGGCCTTACCTTAAAAATCATGTAGTTTAACTGCTTCTGTAATCCCCATCCACAATACCACTACCCAGAATATGAATCCTGACTATAATATCTTTGATAAGTGAACATCAAACCTTTGCTAGAAGACTTTCAGGGACAAAGAATTTACTATTTTCCAAGGCAGCCTAGTCCATGTTTGAAAAGGACCCAATGAAAGGTCTAGATTTACAGCCAGAGAATCCTGATTCAAAAACCAATTCTACTAGCAGAATTAGTATTAAAAGAATAGGAGTGGCTAGATAGTGCAGTGAATAGAGCACTGGCCCTGGAGTCAGGAGGACCTGAGTTAAAATCCAGTCTCAGATGCTTAACACTTACTAGCCATGTGACCTTGGTCAAGTCACTTAACCTCAATTGCCCTACCCTCCAAATAGCAGAAGGAAGGAAGGAAGGAAGGAAGGGAGGGAGGGAGGGAGGGAGGAAGGGAAGAAGGTAGAGAGGGAGAGAGAAAGAGAGAAAGAAAGACTGAAACTCAAGTGATTGTGGAACTGAATCTTGTAAACTAAAAGTAAATAAACAAGTCATTCAAAAAAAAAAAGAAAGTAATTAAAGCAGAAAAAAAAGAAAGGAAGGAAGAAAGAAAGGAAGAAAGAAAGAAAGAAAGAAAGAAAGAAAGAAAGAAAGGAAGGAAGGAAGGAAGGAAGAAATGAATTCTAGTCCAAAGTCCAGTATTTATTAGTGTACAATCTTGGTCAAATATCTAAGCCTCTTTGAGCCTGTGTCCTAATCGGCAAAATGACAACGTTAGATTGAATGATCTCTAAGGCCCCTGCCAGTTCAAAAATATGATCCTATTCCCAATTGTTGAGAAGCTTGGCATACTGAACTGAAATCCACACCCTTGAAACTTCTACCCATTGATTCTGGTTCTGCCCTCTGAGGCCAAATAGAATATGTCTGATTCCTTTCCCTTTTTATGGAGTAAATACACTAGACCAAGAAGTAAAATGGTTTCCCAGTGTCCGCTAATAACACCTGGTATTTATATGGTGCTTTAAGGTTTGCAATGCACCTAATAAATATTATCTCATTTTTCTCCTGGCAACAACACTGTGAGAGAAGTGGTTCTATCATCCTTGTTTGACAGATGGAGAAACTGAAGCCAAGAGGTAAAGTAACTTGCTGAGAGACACCTATGTATGTGTCATAGGCAGGATTTGAACCCAGGGCCTCATGACTCTAATTTCACTGCTCTAACTACAGTGTCACCTATGACTTCCCCTCAGGAAGAGAGCCAGGGTTAAAATTTAAGTCTTCTCTCTCTCTCTCTCTTATAGTCTGTACACATTTGATCAGGATATCTCTAAGTATGACTTTTTGGGTTCCTGATATGCTTTAACATCAACTTACTTCATACTTCTAAGGTGCTTTGACATTTACAAAGCATTTTCCTTACAAAAACCCAATGAAGTAGGTAATATATGAATTAATAGCATCATTTTAGAAAGAGGGAAACAAACACAGAGAGATTTGGTGATTTGCTCACAGTTACATAACTGCTGAGTGTCACAGCTGGGATTCAAACTACTGACTATAAGTTTTATGCTCTTTCTCCTCTATCATACCGTAACCATCCATGGAGTGACAAGATGAAATTCCTAGGGAAGAGTTAAAATAACAAGAGGCTAGCTGGAATTGAATGGAAATTTCTATTTTTGCTTGGTTATGAGGCAAGAGAGGAAGGCAGCCAGAGATTAACACAGACAAAGGAACTGTGAAATTTCATGAGGATCTTGAGATCAAATATTGAAATTACCAGAAAATTAAAGTCTAGTCTGGTGCAAAATTCTGCTGAGGTTCAACTAAGCCAAAATGTTTGGCTCAGCTTTAGTTGTCTTCTCTCCTAGGACATTTCAAGGTTTCACGGAGAAAGAAACAAAAGAAAAAGAAAAGGTTTCTCGAATTGCAATGGTACAATGAGAGAATATTATATCTCCATGGCTTAGACTTAGTACTAGGCATGGTAGAACGAAGAAGGTATCTTTCTGCTAGATCACTTATATAGGAAGTGCAGTTATTTTGGGTGGAGATCGTACTATTAAGGGTAGAAACTCTACTGGGCCGCTGGGATTTGTGGTTAAGGGAGGGTTAAGGGAGAATATTTCCCAAAAGAACTGTTGTTGTTGTTCAGTCGTGTCTGACTCTTTGTGACCCTATGGACCATTGCAACACCAGGCCCTTCTGTCCTCCACTTTCTCTTGAAGTCTGCCCAAGTTCCCAAAAGAACTACCTTGCCCTTGAAGAATTCACTGAATAAATAACATCCAAATAAAATGCATCAGTCTGAGGCTGTGACAATTCTAGCGTTCAGGATTCTCAGAACAAAGCACAGAAGACTTGCTTTGGATCGTAACTACTGACAAGGCAATCTCTGTAACTTTACTACCACCACCATAGCTCTTCTTACCTACTATACTCTCTGCATTGTCTTCTCCTTTCAAGGAAGGGAAGGTACACCGGAGATCAGCTAGTGCAATTTCTGATTGATTACCTGCAGGATCAATACAAAATCCTCTGCTTGACTTGGGAAACTCTTCATAACCTTGCCCCTTCCTAACTTTCCCTTTTATACCTTACTCTGCTCTACATATTCTGGCATCCAGTGACACGGTTCCCCCTGCTGTTTCCCGCACATAGCACTTCTCTTGACACTAATCATTTTATGGCTTTGTCCCCCAAGTCTGGAACATCTTCCCATCTCATCTCTGCTTCATGGCTTCATTAAAGTCTCAGCTAAATTCTCACCTTCTACAAGAAGCCTTTCCCAGTATTTCCCAAGCTTTTCCCTTAATGCCTTCCCTCTGAGACAACCCTCAATTCATCCTATATGTATCATGTTTTCTAAGTTGTTGTTTGCATGCAGTCTCCCCCATTAAACTGCGAATTATTTGAGAGCAAGGACTATTTTTTGTCTTTCTTTGTATCCCCAGCACTTAGTAGAATGCCTAGCATATTATAGGTGCTCGATAAATTATAACTGACTGACTACAGAAAGTTCTTCTAAAATATCCCTCAAAATGGTCATCTAACCTCTATCTGAAGTTTTTCTGTAATATGAAACTCATTCTAAGACAGATCATTCTATTTCTAGAGGGGTCTGAGTATTAAAGAGAACTTTTCTATATATTGGACTAAAATTTGCTTCTGTAATTGCCAATGAATAATAATAGCAATAATAATATTTATGAAACCTTTATGTATCAAGTATTATGCTAAAATGGGGACACAAATAGAAAAATGTGATAGCTTCTTCCTTGAAAGATGCCATATTCCAGTGGGGGAAACTATATATACATACACACATATCTGGGGGGGGGGGGGGAGGGAGAATGCGTGTCTGCAAAAGGATTCTGGTTTGAAGAATCAAGAAGAATGGCAAGTGGAGTCATTAGGTATTCATATGACATAACCTTGCAGAAGCAATGGTAGTATTCATTTGATTACTATGCCTAAAGCAGGAGAGGAGGTGAGGGAAAAGGCATTAATAGGGTAACAGTACAGATGGCAAGACGGCTCCAGTGGATAGTTGGATGAGACATGAAGCATAGTCCTGATCTAAGACCAGTTACCTGAGATAAAATAATGGACTGGATGATTCTGCCCTCAACCATTCATCAGATGAGAGTTTACCCTCATTTACTACTCTTAATTCTGTCCTTTGTCCATAAGAATAAGTCTATACCCTCTTCCATGACAGTACTACAAATATTTCCCAAGTCTGCTTAAGGTCAAGCATTCCCAGCTTTTTCAAATGATCCTTGTATGACATTGTTTCTTGTCCTTTCACTATCCCTCTTAGATGTGTCATTTGAAGATAAGCATTCCATAAGTCTTACCATTTTGATATAGGAAAAGAAAAGAACAGAAAAGAACAGAAAAGAACAGAAAAGAAAAGAAAAGAAAAGAAAAGAAAAGAAAAGAAAAGAAGAATAAGGGGAAGGGGAAGGGGAAGCGGAAGCAGAAGGGAACAATCAGGAATTAGAGTCCCTAGAATCTTCCATTATAGAAAAATGAAAAGAAAGCTAAGAAAGTGCTGTATCCTCAAAACCCAGAAAGGAGACCATGGGCAGCAACGTCAGATGCTGCAGAGAAGTCAAAGAGGATGAGGAGTGAAAAAAAAATGCCATCAGACTTGTCAATTGAGGAATGATTGGTAACTTTGGAGAGAGTGATTTCAGTTGAGTGATGAGGCCAGGAATCAGACTGCAAAGGGTTGAGGAGTGAACAAAGAGGAGACAGAAGCAACAAATGAAGACATTTTCTAGAAGATTTGCCAACAAAGAAAGCTACAGCAGGAGAAAATGTGACTGGACTTTTTAATCTGGTGAAGGTTTTTTTTTTCCTTTGAAATAATGAGAGAGCTTTGGGCATGTTTGAAGGTAGTAGGAAAGGAAAAAGACAAGGAGAAACTGAAGACTTGGGGAGCAAAGGAGGGATGATTAAGATGATAATCTGCTGGAAAAGACCTGAAGGGATGGATCAAGGGCATATTTAAAGAGTTTAAGCTTGGCAAACATTACTAGTTGTGGTCATTTAGTCAATTCGGATCCACCTAACTGTATCACCATAAAGAAATGAGAGACTTAACCAAATGTCTTGCTAAATGCAAGATATATTATACATCTGTTGCATTTCTCTCATCTACAAGCCTAGCAATTTTTTTTCTTTTTTAAAGAAATGAAGTTATTCTGGTATTACCTGTTCTCAATGGACCATTTCTAATTGCTCATCTCATACACTATTATTATTTTAATAATCCATTCTAGAGCTTCAGCTATCAAAATCAAGCCCAATTACTGATAATCCTTTATTTATTTATTTTTTTAAAAACTGATTTGTTTATTTACTTTTAGCTTACAAGATTCAGTTCCACAATCCCTTGAGTTTCAAATTTCTCCCCTCCTTCTTCCCCTCCCCCCCCACCCCATGGGGGCATGCAATCAAGTATAGGATCTGCGAATACTTTCACACTGGACTTTAGTTTGGTTGTATAGAAGGGTTGTAACCAATGGAGTGAACAATGGAAAAAAAGAAACAAAACCAAACATGGAAAAGAACGATAGCATGTAGATTGCTTCAGTCTCCCAATTACTGATAATCTTAATAATCCATCGTCTTTTGTTTTCTGAAAATCTAGTTGACACCTTCTAGGTCTCCATTGCTGAGGCACCTCTCATTCACCATAACCTTCAAAAATCACCAGACTTAATTTATAATGCTTGCCATATTTCCCATTTCATTTGTTCCCCAGAATGTTCTTATGTTGATTCTCTGAGAATCACACTTTGGACTCAAGTTCAGAAAACCCAAAAAACAAAGTGTCCAAACTTAATAACCTGGAGTTGGGATACTCAGCCACAGAAGTGGGGTGAGCGTGCATGAAGAGTGCAAGCAGAACTATCAGTAAGCCCACTTGCTCTTAGAAACTCTGCCTAGTGAGTGAACTAGTGTCCTGGAAATAGAGTCAGTCTTCTAAGTAGATATCAGTCTACTTGGGAGAGAACTAACTGAACTGAAGTAAGAAGTGGGGAGGAGGATATGCTAAAGGGAACAAACTAGCCACAGAAGGTAAAGAGAAGGCAAAACAAGCTTACCTGTACTCACACACTGCCTAACAGTATATGCCTAATAAATGTGTTTTCAATTCAACTGAATTGAACAGTCTCATTAGATTGTGGGGTCATGATTCACTTAAACTTTGTATATCCTTCAGTGCATGGTTCTGTAAAGAACTGGAATTTAATGTTAGCTCAATGGAATTCTTCCTTTCCAACATTTCACAGGTTATGAAGCTCCAAAATGTTTTTTATGTAGAATTCCCCTAGTCTTAAATATCCCTCAAATCATTTCCCACATTTGGAAATATAAAATGACTTTCCAGTTAGAATAACTTAAGTTCCTTCCATGAGGCCAACATTCATTCATTCACTCAGAAATAATTGGTTAACCATAGAACCTTGAAGGTACTAAATGCTAGCTGCTAGGGGAAGACACAAAGTTTAAGAAGGGCAGGATCCCTGCTCTCATGAGGCTTATAGACTAGTTTTAAATCAGTAAAGTCTGGTTTTCTACAGGGGAACTTTTAATATTATCCATATGACTATCCAAATTAAGAATCTGGCCTGTACTGGAGTCCTCCTGTTCTCTTCATTGGGACAAAAGGATTCTCAAAGACAGAATATAGTTTCCCCCACCTCCAGAAAGAGTTGTGGACTAAATTGGCCTTTCAATGACTTTTGCAAAAGCATTTTGCTTACAGGAAATACAAAACGTGCATTGTATATGTTTGTATCATGCCTTCCTCCCTCTAACCATTTTATTGGTTTCTCCTGCTTATGATCAGGCTATGATGAGATAGTGAGATGGTACAGTGGATAGAATAATAGACTTGGAGTCAGGAAGACCCAAGTTTAAATCTTGCCTGAGACATATGTCTAGCTATGTGAATAAGAGCAAGTCATTTAACTATCCTGTCTGCCTTGGTTTCATCATCTGTAAAATGGGGATAAAAGCACCTACCTCATAAGATTGTTGTGACAAGAAAATGAGGTAACATAGTAAAAGCTCTTTGCTAACCCTAAATCACTACATATGCATTAGCTATTAGGGGCAAATCCTGAGATGCTGTACCACCAGAACAGATTTTTCCAAGGGACATGGGAAGTCTGTTGTTCCTTCTATCCCTTCTGAAGAGACAAGTTACTCTGCTAGGTAGTCTGACTCTAAAATCTAGCAGAGACACATATGGATTATTTTTATTCATTCATCACAGACTTCTTGTCTGCAAGAAATATTACACCTGAATTAATCATCCAAAGACAGATAAAAGGATATATAATGGATGACCAATCAACAATGGAAGGTGTGGTTAGTTAATAATGGAAAGTTCATGGGCCTCCTTGGTGACTTGAATAGGATTTAGACCTGCAAGAGATTTCAGAAGCCATCTAATCTACCTCTCCTTTTATAGATGATCAAACTGTGATCCAGGGAAAAGTAACCTGCTTATGGTCATACAAATAGACATCTGAATCAGGTCTTGTGACTCCCATCCAGTCACCTTGGAAATTCACCATTATGGTCATCAATATTCAACCTAAATTCTTTCTTCCTCTTAGTGGCAGGAGGATTTTCAATTGCACATTTTGTTCCCAATCTACCTCAGCTCCACCCCGCCACAGTCCATATCCTTTGCTGTCCTGCCACTCTTTTGTGCTATCTATTGTTAAGAACCTCTCCATCTCATGATCTCTCCATCTTCTGACACACAGAGAAACCTGGTTCCTCAGAAGACACCACATCTCTGGCTATTCTCCCCTGTGTAGGTTGTTCCTTCTCTAATGTCTCTTGTCACATAAATCAAAAGAAGACCACTTGTCCATTACTTCTTCCTACCAGTCTGAGATCGTCCTTCTGCCACCATCACTCTGCTAACCTGCCCTCTTTTAAGGCCCATTGCATTCTTGAATATTTCCTCATCCAGGTCTTTGTTGTTCTATGATATTCTCCTGATGGTCACTACTTTCTCAAGGAGCTCAGCACCTGGCTCGAAATCCTTCGCCCTTCATTCTTTGGACTTCAATGATCACAACTATGCCTCCTTGAACACTAGCCTTACAATCTCTGACCTTTTCATTTTCCCTAACCTACAACTTCACTCTTTCACAAGGGTGCCTTAGATCTCAACATCATTCATAACTATGCTGCTTCCCCAGTCTTGAATTCTGAAATTTCCCTTCTGTAATAGTAAGGGAATTTGAAGATCTTCCCTGCCCCTTAATAGCCCATGTACTGGCCCAGCCCACAGCTGAATCATATGGAGACCATGGTGGGAGGAGCTTGCCAAATGGGAGGAACAAGAAGAGTGAAGGAGGAAGGGAGAGTGAGAAAGAGTGAGGCAAAACTGGGAGAGACTGAGGCAGAGCAATTAGCAAGTGAGAGAGGGAGGAATTTTGCCTTGGGGAGCTTGTTTGTGGGAAGCCTAAGGGAGAGAAAGCTTGGGGACGGTGGTGTTCCCTGTATTGGTGATTTGTATAAAATTCTTTCTTACCATGGTGGAATTGACTTTCTGATATCTGAATAAATATCTTGGTTTCATCTTTGAGGAAAAGAGTTTGTTATATTTTGTGATTCAACCCTGGAAACACGTGGTATACCTTCCTGATAATAATCTCCTATTCTGACATTCCCACCCTCCCCCTTACATTTCATTCCTGCTAAATATTCATTTTCATAGTGACTTCCAATACTTCAATCCCTTTTGCCACCCCTACCCACAATTCATTACTTCCTATTCTAGCTTAATTTTTCTCTCTTCACAGGCTTGACCCTAGAAGTTTGTATAGTTCAGTTATATATTGTCTTCAAATCATCTCAAACTTAACATTGTTAAACATACAAAATAAAATTCAGCATCTTTCCCCATAAACCTGCCTTAACTTAAAATTTCCTTATTCTGCTGAGGGAACTATTTTCCCAAAATCTGTAACCACAAATTGATCCTTTACTCTTCTTTTCCCCCTTACCTGAAATATCTAATCTGTTCTGTCAACTTGACTTCCATAACATCCCTTCCATCCTCTTCTCTTCTCTCCACTTGTACAGAATATTTTACTTCTTGTCCACTTGACTTCTTGCTATATAAAGCTGATCTGTCTAAATTTATGTGCTTCCTCTCATTCTCTCTTCTGTCCAAGGTCCCTTCCTCCTCCATAAACCAAAATAATCTCCCTAAAGCACAGGTCTTCTATATGGATGTAATCATGCCTCTCCCCTGTTAAAAAGCCTTCAGTGGCTCCCTATTGCCTCCAGGATGACATACAAATTCATTACCATGCAACTGAAAGCCCTCTATTATCTTTCCCCAACCTATTTTTAAAAGTTTTATTGCACATTACTCATCTTCTTACACTATAATTTTACCCAAAGCAGGCTATAAGCTTTTATCTGAAGCTGACATGCCATCATCTCCCATGTGCATTTTCACTGGTCATCCCCCAAATCTATTTCCTCTTCAATCCTCTATCTCTCAGAATCTTTGTCTTCCTCCAAAGTAAGTTCAGGTGTCACTTTTGCTGTGCAGCATTCCTTGATCTTCCTCAGCTGCCTCCTAAAATTACCAGTGTATGTGTATCCACACCCCTCCCCCCACCCAACATAAAACATACACTCCTTGAATTCAAGAAGCGTTTCATTTTCATTATCTATAGCACTTACAACACTGCCTTGCATGGGGCAGATGTGGAATAAATGTCTGCTGGACTGCTCAGCATTTCCTCTGTTATCTCAATGGAGTTGAAACAGAGAATCATCATAGTTGTAGAGCTTTACATTTGTTTATCATTCAGAGCACTTTCATTTTGTTCTCTGATTAGATCTTCAGCAACTTATTCCCATCTGAATAACGAGGAAAGGTCAAAAGAAGGTAAATTCAGAGGTAATGTGATATATTGCAAACAATCACAGATCAGGAAGATTCTACTTCTGGTATCCATGGGATGAGGAACAGAAGAGAGAAGAACTCAAGATGAACATGGAGATAGTCTGTGAAAGTGATTTTGATGGCTTTGAACTTGTAAAGAAAGCTAGACATTGAATTCAGGGAGGAACATTTGGGAAAACTTGAGGAAAAATTGAACTCAACTTAATAAAGCCTTAACATAAAAGAAGGCATTGAGGAGTCACAATGGATAGAGTGCTGGACCTGGAGTCAGAAAGGTCTGAATTCAAATCAATTCAAATCACTTACAATCCCATGGCAACTCTGAGCAAGTCACTTAACATCTATTTGTCTCCTTCTTCATCTCCAAAATACACCTAATATCTACCCTCTTGAGTTGAGTCAGGATCAAATGAGATCTCTATAATGTGCTGTGTAAATCTTAAAGGGCTAGTTAATCAATGAAAGCAGAAAAGGACCCAAAGAAAAGGAACGGTTTGTAAAGAAAGAGGAAAAGGTAGTTGTTATTGAAAAATAAGTAAGAATAGGGTATGTAAAATATATTGGTAAAAGAAATAAGAGGACTGAGAAGGAAAAGGAATCCCTTGAGGCAGAGGAAAAGAAATTAGGCGTGGTTGTCAAGTTAAAAGGGTATGCAGATATAGAGGGACAAATAGCACAATGGCATTAATGTACAAATGCAATATAATATACAGATATACATACACACGTATGTATGTGTATATAGAGGTTAGTCAATGACCTGTAAAAATCCACAAGCCGTTTAAAAAACACAGTTGAGGATCTCTATCAGTATGAAGAAAATGGAAAAGTTTGTAATGATTTGTACTGCATATGTGATAGCTGTGTTTCTGCCACAGCCAAGTGATTGCTATCTGTTCCAAATGCAGAGCAACTTCCCTCCTAGAGGCAAAAAGGATTGCTGGTATCAAGGTCAATAAAGTGTTCTTACAAACAAAAACACGGAATTGAGCTTTCCAGTTTAAGAAAGTTAAAAAGAAAATGATCTATAGTGGCAGGGAAAACTTGAACTGTATCAAGAAGTTGTCTAATAGAATTGCATATAGCAAATGAAAAGGGAAAAAAGGCACTTTGTATATTTAAAGTAAAAACAACAACAAAAACCTAAGTCTCTTCCTGAAGAGGAGGGGCGGAATCATTTGAGGAGGAAGCAGCTGATTATCCTCCAAGGTATAATGAAATGGAGCCAGAGAAATAATCAAGTGAAAGATCATCTAACAAGGGTCTGGCTCCAGGGGACTGAGGTAGCTATTTGTTAAAGGTTGATCTAGTCCACACACTTCCCACCCCCATTTTACAGATGAGGAAACTGAGAAAAAGAGATCAAGGGGTTGGCAAAGCATCACGCAATTGGGCAGCATCCATCCAAAATGTAACCAACTACTTCCCAAGACTTCTCAAAATAGATGATAAATATCCACTCTTAGAAGAAGGAATGTAGAAAGTGTTCCCCAAAATTATAAAATCTTGAGCAAAAACCGTCAATCATAGAGGACCAAGTGGTGGGTGACTTCTTCATGACTGCATGTTAAGAGTTAACACGATGGATTCAAAAAGATCATGAGAAGTCTAGACTGGGGTGTCAAACATTCGGCCCACAACACTCCCAAGTGGGCCCCAAACAGATTAAAATGTAATGGAAAACAGTTTACCAAATAAAGAAAAAGAAAATACAACACCAACAATGTTAATTTGTGATTTTCTAAGTCAATATATAGCCTGGAGAGATTTGTTTCTATTTGTGTTTGACAGAGCTGGGCTAGAAATTAGTCTTAACTAATGAGATTTTATTCAATACTTAGGTTCAAAAACTGACTTCATAGCTACAAAGCAAGAGCAGGTAAGAGTATTTTGCCTAAAAAAAAAGATCTGGTTCTTTTTGTTCCTTTTTAGAGGATTTACAAGCTCAATGAGTTAACAGTATGATGTTGCAGTCAAAAAAAAAGGGGGGGGGGTGGAGGTCTTGGATGGCATTAAAGCAAGGCTTCTAGGAATGAGATGATAATCCTGCCATATTTAATAAACATGCACAGAGAGCTGGTCTCAGAGTTCAGAAAACCTGGACCTAAGTCTGACAAATACTGATTGTAGTTGATCTACATTAGATGTGTGTGTTTGCATACACACACGAGTCTAGGCATGCACGCGTACACACACACACACACACACACACACACACACACACACACACACACAGAGTCTAGGTCTGACCATTCCCAGAGTATTGTATTCAGTTCTGAAGAAGGCTACAGAGAGACCAGAAGACATAGAGAAAAGGTCAACCAGGTTGCGGATGAGTCTTGAGTCCATGGCTTAGGAGGACTAATTGAAGAAACTGGGCATGTCAGACCTAGAAAAGAGAAGGCTCAGGGGAAACATAATAATTGTCTTCAAGTATCTGAAGGACTGTCATGTGGAGGAGGCATTAGATATTTTTTTCTTCTGTTTTGCTACAGGAACCAGGGACAATGAGTGAAAGTTTCAAAGAGACAATTTTAGATTTGATATTAGGAAAAATTCCATGAAGATTAGAGTTGTCCAGAAAGGGAATGGAAGCCCACAGGGGTGGGTTCATGTCAGATGCTGAATCACCACTTAAAAAAAAAACAAAACCAAGTGGGTGTGTCATTGAGCTGACACACTCTAAAGCTAGATTTTAGCTCTAAAAGCTAAAATGCTTTTAGAGTTTGTTTCTAAAGTCTCGCTGAATTTGGGGTAGACTAGATGGCTACTGAGGTTACTCTGGTTAACTCCACAATATTGTGATTTGGAAGAATGAAGAATACTCAATTCCTGGGCTTAGATCCTGCCTCTACCACTTATTATCTTTGTGACCTTAGGCTAGGTGATCTTTTTCTCTCTAAAGCTGGACTTTCATATACGTGGATAATAAAGTCTATATTACTTGAAATAAAGTCCTACTTGAGCTGGGCTCAGGATAAAAATATTTATAAAGTGCTTTGCAAAGACACACAATCTCAAATGTCCTAGGGCAATTTTAAGCTTAAGACTGGGGAAATTCTAAATGCCATTTAATAAATGATAATAAAACAACAATAACATTGTATGAATAAATGAAGGAAAAAATAATAAGTGAGTTAATAGAAACATAATATCTAGAAGAGGAGATGATAATGCCTTCATATCCTTTCTTGATCAGACTACATATGAAGTACTGTTTTCCATTCATTATGCTTCAGGAAGAATGTTGGTAAACTACATGTCTAGAGGATGGTGACAAGAAAGAAATGTAAGGAAGCTAGAAATCCTCTTAGTAACTCTGGATACTTAAATGGAAGAACTGGAACTAAAGAGATAAAGTTATAGAAGTGCAAATATGAGCTCAACAGAGAGAAACACTGGCCCAAGATCACAGAGCTAGCCAGTATCAGAACTGAGAATCTAGGTCTCCTCAATTCCTCGTCCAGTATTCTTTCTACTGCTTCTGAACGCCTGCTCAATATTCATACACTTTTTACTGAATTTCATTGGAATCATTTATCAAACAATAGAAGTTTTCAGCATTGGACCTTTGGGTCAGTCATTTAGCTTAACTCTCTAATTTTTTAGTATTACACTATACTATGGAATGTCCCTAAGAGTAGGCAACTTGCTTGAATATGCATTTGAACATCACAGGGCAGAGAAAATTATTTTTCTTTCCGGAATCCTGGTCCCTGTGGCTCCCAGGCTGGGAGTATGCTGAGGAAAAGTAAAGAAAGGTGTTAAATGTGAATGTGTAAATTAGCAATCACTTCTCTTTTCAAAATTAATAGGAAGGCTCAGGCAGCTCTCCATGGTCCAAAAATGGAAAACAAAGCCATCATTAATTTAAACATATATACATGCTCCCAAAACTGGATAATGAAAAATATAATTTTTATCTTGTTTGGAGTTATGCTCACAGATGAACAATCAGCCATTTGTAAGCATTATACATACAAGCTCTCACATGGCCAAACTCTGCTTCCAGACCATATGCCAAGCACATAATTAATTTACTTCACCTATACAAAGACTGGTTCTGTTTATAGATTACTGGGAACAACTTAGAGGGCTGAGGACAATCTGCTACACTTATGTAGGTCTTAAAGAAATAGGGGGAGGTTTGCCAGTATTGCTGTTTTGTTTTGTTTTGAATAAACCTCAAGACTGGGTAGGAGACTGGAATAGATCATTTTATGTCCTATTCCAATTCTAAGATTGATTAATTCTCTGTGGATGCACACATTCCCCCTTTTTATCACTGTTATTAAAGGGCCCTCCAATTACACCACAGAATCCTAACTGACAATTTTGGTAATGAGAGCTGCATTTTGTCTCATGTTTAGGTGTAGGGGGCAACCTCAAAGCAATAGTTAATATTCAACATGAAGAAAGCTCTCTATATCTAATTCTAACCACTCTCTAAAGTCAGGTGTGTGAGAGGAGAACACTGGACTAACAGGATTTGGTAGAAGATAGAAATGTAGCATAAAGCAATGGATAGAAAGCCCTAGACCTGGAATCACTAAGAACTGACCTCAGATTGAGTCTTAGATATTTAATAAGTGTGTGATCCTTGTCTGCCTCAGTTACCTCATCTGTAAAATGGGGAGAATAATAGTGCCATAAAAGATAGTTGACTATGAATATGATTATCTCCCAAGGTCGTTATAGGAATAAAATATTATTTGTTATTATTATATATTATTGTTATAAAATAAGATGTTATTTGCATTTTGCAAATATTAAAGACCAGATAGCTTCTGGTCTAAATTAGGCATCAACAGTTTTGTCCTTTCTGCAACATGACCAACAAGTAGCCATTTCACTTTTGCCTGATGAGAGTGAACCCATTCCTTCCTAAGGCAGTTCATTTAGTCTTGGAGGATAATTGTTAGGAAGTTTTCCCTTAGATTAGGAAGTTTCCCAAAACTTCCTCTTTGGAATTTCATTCATCATCCCTGTTTCTTCCCTCTGAGGACCAATAAAACAAATTCTAATTCCACCTGCCACATAACACCCTCTTAAATACTGGAAGAACACTTTCAGGTCAACTATGTGCCACACATCAGAGATATAAATATGTTAAGTGAACAAAAGCAAAAACAAGGAATTTATATTTCCACTTATATGATCATAGATTTAGCTGGAATGGCCCTTATGACATGAGCTTAAGACCTTTACCATCACTACTGCTCTCATCTTATCAATATCCTTAGAAAAATGTGACATCCAGAACTGGATTCTGCTCTTCCAATATGGTCTGGTTAGCGCTGAGCATAGTGAGTCTATGGCCCCCTCAGCCTTTTTTGTCTATCTTAACCTGGGAATGGATTTACTTTTTAAATTATTTCAATATATTATTGATATTTATTGTCAATAAAACTCTAGCTTGTTTTTTTTTAGATGAACTGTTTGTTGTATGGTTACACTTTGCTTATCAAATTGATTTTTCTGAACCTAAGAGATTTTACATACATCCTTATTATATTCTATCTTATTAGATTTGGACTAATCATGATAGCCTGTTGAGATCATTTTGGTTCCTGATTCTTCTACCTAGAAAGAGTTCCTGCTGCTGGCTTTGTGTCATCTGTCATGTAATGAGAATTCTACTTATATTGTTATTCAAGTCACTAAATGTTAATGAGCAGAGATCTGAGCACAGATCCTTGGGGCACCCCATTGAAACCCCATTAATGGCCACTGTTTGGGTCTGATACTTAAACAAGTTCTGATTCTACTTAACTGACATTTTGTTTAGACAAGTGGCATCAAAATCAAATTGAAACAAGGGTCAATAAACCATACCCAGAATATGTATAAACTTAAAAAAACCACATATTAGTATTGCCTACGTCTTACTATATTTTTACTTGTTTTGTTCAATCTGGTTTGGGCTGTACTTGGGAGTGTTGTGGGCTGAATGTTTGACACCTCTAGTCTACAGAATGTCTCTCCATTTTGTCCATAAGAAGGTCATAATTGTCAAATGCTTTGCTAAAGTCTAGGCAAAATGTATCTATATAATTCCCCTGGTCTACCAGCCTATCAACAATATGGTCAAACAAAAAGAAAGAAAGGCAGTCTACCATGACCTGGTTTTGAAGGAAAAAAAAAACAAAACACCAAAACATCCTGGCCTTTTGTGATCCTTCCTCTTCTAAAGATTCACCAACCATTCTTTGAATTCTAGCGTTCTGACAGAAGTCAAAGGTCAAGGTCAGTGGCTTAAGGTTTAGATTCTACTTTGGTGGGTTTTTCAAAATTGACATATTTGCCATTTTCCAGTCTCACAGTATGTCTCCTTTGCTGTATTATCTTACAAATATCACAATCAATCAGGCAATAAGCCCATCTTCCAATTATTTCACTAATAGGAGACAACCTGCACTCAAAATCAGTTAGATGCTCTCATACTATGTCCCCAATTGTCTTGAATTTCAACTCCTTATTAATCATCTTTTTTCTGTTCTTTACAAACCAAAGATCATTCTCATAAGTAAAGAAAGCAAACAAAATTAGATCTAAGGAGCTCTGCCTCTGCTCCCCGATCAGTTATTTTCCCCATTACCCTAAGCAAAGTCTCTATCCTTTCTTTGATTCTTTTTTGTTCAGTAAAGATTCAGGGATTTCTTTTATTTTTTTGACCTAAGCTTTCTTCACAAGCTCCATGTCATTCTGAGTTTTATTAGAAGCTAATGCTTATTTGTGGAACTTTATCATGCTTTGGTGGTATTTGCTATAGCTTCAATCCTTTGTATATATCTTTTAATTTTTAAAAAAAAATTTTTTTTTTGCTTTTTTGGAGGGGGGAAAGTAGGGCAATTGGGGTTAAGTGACTTGCCCAAGGTCACACGGCTAGTTTTGTGTTAAGTGTCTGAGGCTGGATTTGAACTCAGGTCCTCCTGACTCCAGGGCTGGTGATCTATTCACTGCCTAGCTGCCCTGTATACATGTTTTTAAAATCTAAGATGAGCTATGAGTTTCCTGTGAACCCTCATTAGTCTTTTTTTCTCTTCATCCAAGTGCTTTCTTTTTATATCTTCAGAATTTCTTCCTTGGGAATTTCCTGTCCCACCTGGATTTATGAGACCAATGGAATTTTAATCCCTGGGCTTCTATCTGAACCAATTCATCCCACCAAACATTTGAAAAGCATCTACTAATCGTAGCAAGGTTGAGCAGCAACATGGCATTAGTGAAGTGAGGGCCAGTCTTGGAGTCAGGAGGCTTTGGATTCAAGCCTGGCCTCTGACACATACTAGCTGTGTGATGGGCAAGTCACAGAATTTCTCAGTTCCCCAGCAAATCTTTTACCATGATCATTTTTAGATAGATTGTTTTAGTGGATGAAGATTTCCTATATTCCATGGAAAGATTTGACCCTAAATCATTGATGCAAACAAAAAAAAAATGGGGGCCAGGAAAACAAGGTAGAGGGCTAGGTGTTGTAACTATAAAGACAAAATGATAAAACAGTACCTGCTCTCTTGGAGCTTACATTCTAGCAGGAGGATATGACATGTAAACAGATGAGTATATGTACAAAATTACTTGTGGATAGATAGAGCACTAAGAAATAAGGGGGCTGGGAATAACCTTCCATAACATGGGAGCTGATCCTTTGAAGTAAGGGAATAGACAGGAAAGTAAGAGATGGAATGCTGAGTGCAAAAAAAAGCAAATACGTCATTTTGACTCAAAATGAGAATTTTTGAAAGGTAATAATGTGACAAGCTTGGCAAAGTAGATTGAAGACAGATTCCAAAGGGTTTTAAATGCAAAACAGAAGGTTTTTGTTTGTTTGTTTGTTTCTTCCCTTTATCACAGAGGCAATAGGGTGCCACCAAAGGTTCTTGAGCTGAAGAGTAACATAGTTATCATATTGGGAGTTATATGGAGAAGAGAATGAACTGGAGAGTGACTAGAAGCCAAGAAGCTATTGCAACAATCTGAGAGACAAGGGCATGAACTATAGTGGTGACTGTAAATAAAGAGAAGAGAAAGCCTGTAAAAATTCATATTTAAGTAGAATAAGATCTAGGAACTCATTGGATTGGTGGGAGAAAGAGTTGAATATGATGCTGAAACTGTAAACCTGGGTAGCTGTAATTAGAGGGGCACCCTCAGTAGAAACAGGTAAGTTTGAAGGTTTAGAGAGTTTAGGGAGAGAAGATAATGAATTCTACTTTAGATGCTGAATTTGTGATGCTTTAAGGACATGTAGATGGAAATGTCAATAGGCAATTGCTTATAGCAAGCTCAACCTCAGGAGAGAGATTAGGATATTACCTATTTTGAACTATTTGACATATATTCCTACCTAAACCCAAGTGTACATGTCATTATATTCTGCTTTCCTTTCCATCACAAATTCCAAGATGGTATGTCATTAACGCCTGTGTTTCAATTATTTCCACATAACTATTAGTTTCTCTTTGTTGGAGAGAATTAGTTGCAGAAAAGAAGAGGCCTTTCCTGGTTCTTTCATCTTCTGAAGGATGAAATTATCACTGCAGCAAATCAAGAAATTATTAGCTATTCAGATTTTGGCACAGAGGGAGTAACACCAGATATTTGAATAACTAAAGCCTATCTACCATTATGTCGCTGTTTTGTGCCATGCTTATGGTCCATTACCCTCTTTCCTCTCCTTGTCTGAATGTTCTATATTATATTCCGAAGACATTTTCATTTCTGTTCCCATCTCTGATGATGTTCACCCAAATACTTTCTACTATGCTTTCTCCCTCTGGCTCTCAGATTTCCTCACATGAGTAGTTTCCGAAAATAAAACACTCTCATACTCCCAAACCCTCTCATCTATCTTGTTCCTTTTAAATGGATAAGGTATATATTTTCCAGAGCCATATTCCAATAATGAGCTTCATCCCACCAAGCCCCAGTGACATGTTTGAAGTCAATCTTTTTTCCTCTAGGAGCAGGTGCTCTAGTTTATCTCCCTTGCTAGCAATATGCTGTGCTTCCGTGGTTAGATATCTGAGGCCATAAACTTTATTGCTTACTCCCTTACTGGAATTTGTTCACTGTGAATTAATTTCTGGGCACTGTTCATGCTATTTTTAGCTTATTTTCTGTTACTGAGATTGGTGTATGTACCTGGGTAGTTTTTTGTTTTTTGTTTATGCTTTTGGTGGTCTGCCTTCCCTATCCTTTTTCACTCAAAGTCCATGGATTTGACATGTAAGACTCCTATAAAATATATTCTTATCACTCCTTGTTAGGTACACTCATATTTTCTCTAGGCAGGAGCCTATACTTTGAGCCATGATCCTGTACTCCAAAGCTCACTTTCAGAAACTATTTTCTCAACCACCTATTCATTTTCTATATCTGCCTCTTTCTTCAGAAGATGTTTCTTATTTTGTCCTCAGTTTCTACAACAAGATTTCATAATCCTCTAGTTGTTCACCAGTCCTCCCCCCCCCCCCCAATCACCCCAGGTTCTCTTTTAGGATATGCTCGGTTGTCATTCTAGATAAGTTCACAGAAACCTGGGGTGGTCTTAGTGGCAGCATGACAAAGGGCCCTTTCCTCCCTACTTCAGATTATATGCAGCTATCCTACAACTGCTTTGTCTAGACCATGAGGATTCCAAGGTTGTATTGTGTAGCAATGTCTTTTAATTGGCTGCTAACCTGGATCTTCATCTCTGTCCTTTAAGCATCATTTTCTATAGGTATACAAGTATAATGATGACTCTCTGAGCTATCCAAGGTGGTACTGGTGGGGCCCTTCTCCCCACCAGGCTACAAGTTGTGACTTCATGGCCTAGGAATCCAATGAGCAGGGCAGTAGCTACTGAAAGAGTTGGAGAAGACAAGGCAAAAGAGAAAGAGGTTTCCCAGCACACATAGAGAGAATGAGGTGCAGAAAGAGCCCATGTGGTGTTGACTAAATGGCTAATTAACAGCCCTCACTAAAAGACTAAGTTACTGGATTCTGTTCTAATCATTCTATAGTGCTTAGCTTTTCTTTTCTTTTTTAAATGTGTGGGAATAAACTCTGGGTACCTTACCTCCTCAGTGTCAAATGTGGATAATCATATTGGCACGCACATATTAACTGAATGCTATTGGTCAGGTACTATGGGAAGGGTTGATGTAAGGAAGAGAAATGTATGTTGAAGAAATATAACTATAACTCTATATATATTTACATGTATGTAGAGTGTATATATATATATGTGTGTGTGTGCATGCATATATACTTACATGCACATATGTGTGTGTGTATATATATATATATATATATACACATATATACATACATGTAATTTAATAAGAAACAGACTGGAATTCACAAAGAATTGTTCTTAGAGTCGCAAGGATAGAAGAATGGACTAATAACTATGAGAATAAAGAACCTTTTTCCCAGTTGAGATGTCAGGCTCTCCGATTTGAACCTGGGCAGACCATAAAGGCAGATAGAGTACAAAGAGATGGACATAGATCCCCCAGTCCTTATAGCTTCAGCTGAGCAATGCCTCTTAAATTCCTTCTGCAGCTTCCAATTGTGCCCATGTGAATCCAGGCAGCTAGATAAGAGTGGAGAGAGCACAGGACTTAGAGTAAGGACAACTTGAGTTTGGACCTTGCCTCTGACACTTCCTGGGCAAGTCCTTCAACCTCTCTCAGCTTCAGTTTCCTCATTTGGAAAATAAGGATAGCAATGCACCTACTGATGGGGGTTGTGGAGAGGACAAACTGAGATGACACATAGAAGATGCTTTTAAAGCACTGAATAAAAAATCTTAGCTGTTATGTAAATCAAGAGGATTAAGCATTGGCCTTCAAGTTTAACAAGTCTTGAGAAGTTCCTCATCACATCCTAGATATATGCCTCAGGAAGCAAACAGACCTTCCTATCACGTCAACAGATACCTTAGCACTCTTAAGCAGGGAGTCATCAACCTCTCCTTATCTCTTCTTCCACCTGCCCATACTGAATAGTGTGCCAATTGGCTGCTATCACCTGTGTACCTACAATATCATTCCTCAGAGGACTGTTATCTTCTTCCTCAAACAGTACAGCTCTCTGCTTATCAGGAAATATCTTGTACCAATTTCTTAGCTCTAAGTATTAAGGGACCTTTTCCTTGCTCTTTTTTTCCACTGTGACATTCTTCAACCCTCCAACCTTCAGCATAGGTCCTGGATTCTCCTCTGTACCTTAGATTTATTTTTCTTCTTTATTTTCATATTAAAACCTTCCTCCATTTTTAAAAGGAACATTTAAACTGGAAAATACAGGACATTTCTTGAGCCTGTTTGCTTTATTCTTATATGGAAGAGACAAGCTGGAACTTTAAGTTTAGCTAACAATGTCTTGACCATGACAGAAAATCAAAACAGCTCATTTTTTCATCACTGCAAAAATGCCCCCTTTTCCATACTTGTTGGAATTCAGATCTCCAGTCATGAGCCCTTGCTTTGTTCCCAACCCCCAGAAATGTTTGAGTACAGTTATTTGACCACCTGTCAGACATGGCATGGTGGACATTGTTCCTTTAGATCAGTGGTTCTCAACCTTCCTAATGCTGTGACCCTTTAATACAGTTCCTCATGTTGTGGTGACCCCCAACCATAAAATTATTTTTGTTGCTACTTCATAACTGTAATTTTGCTACTGTTATGAATCGTAATGTAAATATCTGATATGCAGGATGTATTTTCATTGTTACAAACTGAACATAACCCACAGGTTGAGAACCACTGCTTTAGATCTTATCATCTATACATTCAGAGAGAGGGACTGTATGGCTGTATAGAGTGTGGAGTGCAGAGTCTGAAGCCAAGGTGTCGAATCCTGGCTCTGATCATTACTAACTCTGAGACTGAGGGTAAAAGACACTTTACCTTTCATATCCTCTGTTCCTCTACTGTTAAAAAGTAGGGATGATACTTGCGCTCTTCATCTTAGCAGGTGGTTGTGAGGAAAAGGCTAAGAATTAAGTGCTATGCAAATATGAATTTTAAGATGCTGACAGAGACTACTAAATTCACGAACTCCAGTAAGCTTGGGAATAAAATGAGACTCTAGAGTCATTTGGTTGACCTATGTTGGCTAAGGCCTATGTCTTACCAGAATTAGCTTTTTTGCCTCTCTTTCCTTCTACCTTTATACTTTAATCAGACTCAATGATCCCTATGAAGTCAAGCAATATTTTATCATTGTTTGGATAAAAGTGAAGGGAGAAAACCACATTTGACTACCAATAGGATAATAATAGCACCTATCAACCTCGTAGATGAGAGGCCCAATTCATTCCATACCACTTCCTCTACCATTGTCCTAGCAAGAGGACAGAATGAAGTTTCAGTATACTTAAGTTAAAAGTAGAGGCCTGGCTTTTGATCCAGTTATACCACGACTAGGTCTGTATCCCAAAGAGATCATAAAAAAGGGAAAAGGACCCATATGCACAAAAATATTTATAGCAGATCTTTTTGTGGTGGCAAAGAATTGGAAATTTTAGGGATGTCCATGTAATGGGGAAGGGCTATTGTGGTGACTTAATGTACTGAAATATTATTGTGCTATAAGAAATAATGAGCAGGTGGATTTCAGAAAAACCTGGAAAGAGTTATATGAACAAATGCTGAGTGAATGAGCAGAACCAGAAGAACACTGTACAAAATAACAGCAACATTGTGTGATGATCATCTATGACAAACTTAGCCCTCCTCAGCAATACAACAATCCAAAACAATTCCAAAAGACTCACGATGGAAAACGCTATCCACACCCAGAGAAAGAACTATGGGGTCTGAATGAAGATTGAAGCATACTATTTTTTTCTTTTATTTTTCTTTTTTGTGACTTTTCCCTTTTGTTCTGATTCTTCTTTCACAAGATGATTAATGTGGAAATATGTTCAATATGATTGTACATGTATAGCGTATATCAGATTATATGCCATCTGGGGGAAAGAGGGAGAAAAATTTAGAACTCAAAATTTTATAAGAATGATTGTTGAAAAATTAAAATTAATTAATTAATTTTAAAAAATAAAGTTATAGGCCTGGATTTGAAACCTGGCTCTGCCATTTTCTAGCTGTATGACCATGGGCAAGCCCCTTTAGGTCTCTAGCCTTCAGCTTCCTTACCTATAAAATAAAGTAACAAACTAGAAAATACAATGATAGTGACCCTTGATTAAGACATGTTTGCTAATTAAAAAAAATTAAAAGGGGTGTAATAGTAATTAGTTTAGCAGGATACTTAGCACTTAGTACTTAGTACTAAGTGCTAAGTATGGAAGGTGCAAACTCTGTCCCACTGTTGAGAAGGCATGAACTCCCCTGTTGATATGGAAGAAGGGGA
>CM053585.1:408792605-408830059 GCA_028646515.1 Pseudochirops corinnae
ATATTATAATGTTTTGAATGTTTGTCTTGATTTGTAATGGAATAAACAGAGTGTTCACTATATTTTGTAATCTGAACTCTAAAAGCTGTTCACAGTAGCATTCCTTTGGGAATCGGCTGGTGCATGGCATTACAAGGGGTTAACTTTAAAATAACAAGTTCCATTCATAAAGGATTTGTAGGTACAGAACTAGTAAATCATGTAATATATAAAATAAAACAAAGGAAATAAAATGCCTGCATAATTACAGGCACTCATTTCACCAAAATTTATTAAGAGCCTACTATATGGTGGGCACCATTGCTAGGCACTAGGGATACAAAAATAAAAATAGAGCCTATCTTCAAGGAGATTGCATTCAACTGATGCAAGTTACAGTAAGAATCACCACAACAAAGCTCTAAGCCAGAAAATGGGGTAAACTCTCACCTCTGACACATTGTGGCTGTGTGCCCCTGAGCCAATCGCTCAAGCTCTCAGTGGTTCAAATCTCAGATTTACCACATGTGGTGTGGGGAAAGTTAGATAACCTCTCTGGAACTCAGTTTCCTCAACCTTAAAGTAAAGGGTTTAAATTATTCGCTCTCTAAGGTTCTTTCCAGCTCTAAATAAATGATCATTATATAAACATAGACACATAGTTGCATATTTTACCCAGTTACATATTAAACACACACATTACCACTTATGTAACCTTGGACATTTAATTCATCTGCGTCACAGTTTTCCTCGACTGTGAAATGAGGAGGTCTGATAAAATAAATGACCTCCAAGGTCTGGAACTATAATCCTATGCTGTAGTATGGGGGAAACTTAGCATCCAGTGTATATAAGGAGAACAAATCAAGGCAGAGTTGATATCACTAAATAGGCTGTGATTAAGCTGATTGAAACCAGATTTAAAAGGCCAAGGGAATTTGTTTGTGAACAGGGAACAGGACAAAAATATCCCCTCAGAGAGGAAATCTCATCAGAGAAAAGTTGAGGTGGGGGGAAGTGAAGCAAAAACAATGACTACAAGAGAGCATTGAAGAAAATTATTCATCTGTCTACTTCTCAGGGTGCCCGAGTTATAGAAAGTGATAAATCCAGTGGGGGAGATAAAGAATGGCACGACAAAGAGAGATGAGGGGAAGGAGGAGGATGACAAAAAGAAGACTGGCAGGGATTTATACCATTTGTCTCTACACTGTAGTGCATTGGGGAATGCATTTACTGTGATTTGGTAAATGAACAGTGAAACATACCTCATCGCTAACTGCCAGAATTCGGATATGTGTGTTCACTATTTAGAGGCTTGGGGAAAAAGAAGATTGATAGATGGCCCTAGTTTAATGCATCAAAAGAATCTTTTTAGATGCATCCACTTAGAGTGGGGGCAGGGAGTGGGGAAGAAAGAATAAAGGGAGTGAACTGGAAGAATCTGGCATTTGGCCAACCCCCTTGGGGAAAAAGACAGCAAAAATCAGAATTCCCTACTCCTAAACCAGTCTACACTACACACAGCTGTGGCTCAACCTCATAACTGAGAATCCCACATGTAGCATGCAGTGACTTCATGCTAACCTGAGGGACCTTTCCACAAGCACACATCTGAAAATCCTAGATACTATGTGTTATTATTTCAAAGTTCTAAAACATCATAGATTACTCTAAATTTTTATCTTGAAGACCTCAATATAAAATTCAAAGTCACAATTTATTCAGTATCTACTATGTACAAATATTATGGTAGGTGCTAGGGACATAGAGACAAAAACAAAGTGATTCTTTACATGAAGGAGACCGTGTTACCCTACTCTGTATATACCCGATCATTAATCAAGCTAGAGAGAGTACTCCATGGAATAGAAGGAAGGCTTTATCCTAGTTAAGAGTCATAATGGAGAAGAAGCTATAACCACAGTCTTGGGGGAACCTGCGGACTAATTGCAATCCAGGCCTTTCCTAAAAGATGCTAATGAATACTCTGTATCATGACTCATTTATTCTTATTCAGCAGTGTGGTATAGAGCAGTGGTCAAAGGACTTGGTCAAATATCAGCTTAGTTATTGTCAATATGACCTTAAGAAACTAACTTACATAACTTCTCTTGGCCCATGTTCTTATATATAACATGAGTTGGCCTGAATGACTGTTAAGGACTTTTTCCTCTAGATTTTATGATTAATTCAATTCTGCTACTTGCTAGCTATGTCCTTAGATAAGCTATGGCACATCTTAGAGCCTCAGTTTTCTTATCTTTAAAACAAGGATGATAATGCCAACATACAATAATAATTGTAGACTACTACATGTGCTGAACACCTCTGATGCTACTCCCCAAGTGGAAGAGTCTAGAGAGCCTGTCTCTAAGGAGAAACTAACAACTCAAAACAGAGGTTCCTTGGAGAAAATTGGTAACCTTGGTAAATATTCTGTAACTGGTTCTAGTTTGCTGACCATGTGGTAAAAGGAAACCTTTTGGTTGGTTACTTAGAACTACAAGTGCCTTTAAAAGGCACTCCACCAGAGCCTTGGCAATTTGCTTTGCCCCCACTCCCCGCCAATTCTCTCAGTAGATCTCTGCAGCAGCCACCAGGAGAGAATTCTAGTAGAATGTAAAATCCTCCCTCCTCTCCTTCCTTACCCCAATATGAAAAACTCTTCTGAACTGTAGTGGTGATGATGGTGGGAATAGTAGCAGTAGTAACAGTAGCAACAATAACAGTAATAGGTAAATAGTTATTGTCCATTGTTGAAGAGGACCAAAGTGACATCATTGTGTTAGAGTCAAGTCACTGTGCGTCTGATTGTAACTGATCAGATCAACACAAGCTTGGAATGCTCTACCACAGGTTGGTCACAAATATTCCATATGAAGATTTGGGGTGGAGATTTTGCTAAATTTGCACATCTCACTCTTTTCAGCTACTGCAATCCTGCATTGCTCATAGAGCACTGTGCCTTCTTTGATGCAGACATATCACGTTAGGTGGTCCTCTGCCAGCCATCTCCCTGGTCATGCAATCAGTTTCAAATGCCAAGAAATGGAATCACTTCCATCTGAATTGTCTTACAAAGATTCTGATGATCACCTGGCAAGATAAGGTACTGGACAATGAAATCTTTTCTCAAGTCAAACTGCCACACATTCAAACTACTGCAGAGAGTGGAACTCTGATGGACTGTCATGTTGTTCAAATGCCAAACATTTGCTCATCTAAACGACTATTTTATAGAGCAAGGAAGACACTCAGTGGTGGTCATAAGAAGGGATACAAGGATACTCTCAAGGTCTCTGAAGTAATAGTAGTAGAATAGCAAGAGTGATAGTAGTGATAGCAACAATAGTAGTAGTAATAAAAGTAGTAACAGTTATGTAGCAATAGTAACAACAGCAGTAGGAATAAGAGTAGTAACAGTGATGGTAGTAATAGCAGCACATAATAACAGGAACAGTAGTAACAGTGGTTAACAATATTAGTAGTAACAGTACAGAAACACTGTTTCAATCTCAAATCACTCCAGCATTCATTGAAAGGCAAAGAACAGCCCCCAGCCCAAGCATTTGTGGTTCATGTGTTTAGATTTTGATGACTTAGAAAGAGTGTAAATAGCAATTGCTTTCTGTTCCTTCCAGAAACTCTGAGGGTCTTCCTCTTCCAGATCAATATTTTTATCTTGTTAAATTGGGTCATCTTTTGTCTCAATTCTCACTTAACACAGTCATTATCTCAGAGAAATTAGACCTAGGAAAACCTTAATTTAGAAAGGTCAAGATCACCACCCACTACATCTCAGGCCATCACTGTCCTCTTGACTTTTGTCTTCCCACTGGACTTCCATGATTCTGGAAGACAAGGTGACATTGATGACTTTGTTCAACTCTAACTCACTTACATCCAATTTATGAGCAAGTTAAGACATCACCCCAAAATGTCACTGGTCCTCTTCAAGAAGAAAGGACCAACAGTTGCCGCAGTAACAATAGTTAATAGCTAGGTGGCACAGTAGATAAAGTCAGGAAAGACCAGAGTTCAAATAAATCCCAACTTCTGCTTGCTTCAGTTTCCTCAACTGTAAGATGGGAACAATAAAAACAGCTACCTTGCAGGGTTGCTGTGAGAGTTAAAGGAGATAATGATATTTTATAGCCCTTAGCACAGAGAAAGTGTTATATAAATGTTAGCTACTATTTAGCAGCAGCAGCAGTAATGAAAACATGGTGAACAGCAGAGAAATATTCAGAACTACTATTTTAGTTTAAATTTTACATTGCCCTCAACTCCTCTTTATAGCCAGATCTCCTTCCACATAGAGACAAGGCAGGAATATGCTGGTGAATGTTTAATAACCAGGTCTACACACCTCTAAGTTGAATCTGTGTTAGTTATTAGCACTTCATATATCTAGACAATCAACAACAAAGTAAACAAATCAATCTAAACCAGATCTGTAGTGCTTGCTAATTTCTAAGGTATAAATATCCGTAGTGAAAATGGAACAATGGAGCCTATTCGAGCTGACTCCAGCACACCTCTGAATTCTTAGGCTTTGTGTAATGGGGTCACAAAGAGTTGGAAAAGACTGAAACAACAACAACAATTTTTTTCAGGAGGTGGAAGATGACACAAAACTAAAAAAAATTAAGTGAAGAGATCAGGATTATGTAGATAACAGTATAATTATTGGAACTGGTTAAAGAGAACCATGCTTCATGATGGATAGAGATAAGATCATACAGCTGTTTGGATTTCAACTCCTCTATGGGCAGGATAAACTGCCTCTAAACTATCCCAAACAAAGGGGTCCATTCCATTCTTAAATATCTCTGGGGAAGAGACTACTCTGATTCTAAGACCTCCCCTCCCCCCACCTCCTCCCCAGCTATAAGATCTCATATGTCTCAAGTCAATAAATTCTTCCTTATTTCTGATTTCAATGCTTTCTGCTCCATATTAAATGTTCTTGTTCTTTTTCCTAACCTCAGCAGAAACGGATGGAGAACATTTAGTGGCTCTGCTCCTTTCTTGTTATAATTTCACATCCCATTCACATGCTTGTAATAAAACTATTCTATATAAAAAAAAAAAACCAAAGTAGCTGAGAGTAGGTGATAAGAACAATCATCATATTATAAGCTACATTGAAGAGGAGAATGTTACACAAAAAATGTGATGCAACCTGCAATACAACTGAAACTGTGGAAAGGAAAATGCCTTACACTGAAGTCTCATCATAATCCAATTTCTTCAAAATGTTTGCTTATATCTTCCACATGTTTCTTACATTTCAACCCTATCATCATTTTACTTACTTAGATCCATAGCATTTAGGACTGGAAGAAACCTTAGAGATTACCTAATGTAATCTCATTTCATTATTTTTAAATGCTTTACTGATGTTTAACATTGCCGTTTCTTCTCACTATATGCTTTCCCCAAACAACAGAACTATTTCTTTAAAGAAAGTACACTTAAGTAAAACAACATACTGACCATGTATAACAATATATGTTAACACTGGCATATATTAGCTGTGTGACACTAGACTCTAGACAAGTCACTTAAACTTTATGTGTTTTGTGTTGTTCAGTATAGTTTTTTGGTTGCGTCTGACTCTTTGTGACTCAATTTGGGGTTTTCTTGGCAAGGACATTGTAGTGGTTTGCCATTTCCTTCCCCAGCTCATTTTATTTTATTGGAAGCAAGGCTGTTGGGGTTAAGTGACTTGCGCAAGGTCACACAGCTAATAAATGTCAAGTGTCTGAGGCCATATTTTAACTCAGGCCCTTCTGACTCTAGGGCCAGTGCTCTATTCACTGTGCCACTTGCTGCCACCTCCAGCTCATTTTAAAGAGGATGAAATTAAGGCAAATAGGATTGAGTGACTTGCCCAGAGTCACATAGCCAGTAAATGTTCAAGGCCAGATTTCAACTCAGAAAGCCCAGAACTCTATCCACTGTACTACCTCACTGCCTTTGGGTGTTTTAGGGAGCTCCTTAAGACTAAATTTCAGAGAAAGTGGCAATCTGACTGATTAGAGGGCATTTCCTCACCTGGAAATTGCCCTTACAAATGAAATCACAGTTCCAGTGCCTATCCCTAACAATATACACCTCATATTGCACCAAGAGGTCCATTTCATTCTTAAATATCTCAGAGTCTACCAAGAGGTAAACTCGATATTAGTCACTGTATTAGTCTGAATTCTGGCACATTTTAATATTATTTTCCTTTACATTAGAACACTTATAATACTGTTAGTTTAATTCTACTTACTTGGGGATGCATAGATTCTAACAAGTCTTCCCCAAACCTCATCAAATTCCTCGTATTTATTTTTTTCTTGTAGTACAATAATCAATTTTTCAGGGAACATTTGTTAAGTATCTACTAAGGGCTAGGCAAGATGAAAAGTGAAATAATTCCTACTCTCAAGGGATATTCCACTACATTATATAAAACTTTTCCCCCAGCAATTGATAGCCCAAACTATGATTTTCTTCCCTGTTTTTCTCCCCCACCATGAAAATTACCATGAAGATGCTAGAATATGGGAACCTTCCCCTTCTGACTTTGGCTTTCCTAGTGTATAATATCAGTAGAGGTAGTATTGGACCAATGGGCAGGCCCTTCATTTAACAGTCAAAGAATCAGAGGCCAAGCCATATTAAACCACTTACAGGTAATTTAGTAGTCCCAATATTTGAATTCAGGTCCTCTCTTCCACATTATGCACTCTTACCTACTGTATTTTTCTCACTTTCTCATGTAAGTTCCCCATATTTCTTTTTAAGCATGAAGCACAGAACTGGGCCCAAGAAACATGTCAGCATCAAGCAGAAGCCAGTTAAGGAAAACTTTCTCTTACGACGGATTTTCGGCAGATTATCAACATCAACAGAGAAACTGCTCTTCTTTTTTAATTTTTAATTACCTCAAGGGCAGGAAGCCCTTTTTAAACTAATGAAGGGACATGTGCTGCCTCTGACACTTAGAACTTCCTCTTTGGGGACGGTTTCATTGTTGTGACTATTACATATTTGGGTTTTTTTTTTGTACACAGTAGGTACTTAATGCTTGTTGAGTTGCACTAAATTCCATTTTTAGTTTATACTCTTCCCCTTCATGAACTCTACATGCCAGCCAAACTGAACTACCCCAAACTGAACACCTCAGAGCATTTATACCAGCTGTTCTCCATGTCTGGCATGAACCCTGCCCCCTTCAGAAATCTTGTCTCCTTCCAAACTTCAGTTCTGGCAGGTCTTCCCTTCCAGACTTCTTCTTTCTTTTTTTAAAACTAGGTAAAGAGGACATTCTCTGTCTCATTTCTTATCTAGTCTTAATCACTGAACTGGCATTGCCTCAGTCAAACTGAGCCCTAATAAGACCTTAGCTTAAAAGGGCTAAGGTCTCCCACTGCATCCAAAGCATCTCCAGTCATCTTGATCTTTATCTGGCCAGACCCAGATGGCTGCAGAGAAGAAAGTGAGGCTGGTGACTTTGCACAGCCCTACCTCACTTAAATCCAATTCACTTGCATGTCATGGCATCACCTCTCTGATGTCAGGATCTTCTTCAAGAACAAAGGACAAAGAAGATCTCCATTAACTGATGCTGCCCATTGTTAATTCTTCACCTTTAGTTTTCCTTGTACCAAACTTATTTGTGTCACCCTGAAGCTCCTTGTGGGCACAGGCTGTGTTGCTTGTCTTTCTATCTCTAGAACTTAATAAATATCAGTTTCAACTGAATGTGTACTTTATTATCCTTACTAGCCTGGGACTTCAGGTTGATGAAGTAAGAAACTGTTCTTGGAGTGCAGGGAAGAGGTAGTAGAGAGATCAAGCTTGGAAGACGATGATGCTATAGAACAGAGTGGTAGGGCCAGTAGATTCCATTCTGGATCTATGCTCATTGAATCAGAGAATTAGTTCAATGATAATTGATCCACTTGGCCTAAATGTGACATAGTGAAATGTGTAGTCAATCAAAAAAAAAAAGTCTCTTCCACATTTTAATTCCATCGTTTTAATCATTCTAAGTCATCTGGACATTCTGTCTCATGTAGGAGTGACTACAGCTGAGAACCAGGAAAAACTGAATCACATCCTGATTTCTCTTTAAAGTGATTAAACTAATATCAGACTAGTGTGGAGTCCCCTAGACAGCAAAAAGGTCATGAACAGAGCAGCAACCCCAGGAAAGACACATTGGGAAAATCAGAACTTTTTTAAAAATCATTATAGTTCACACATCCTGAAGTAATAATGACTTCAGAATAGCCTCCTTATGTGATTAATATCTAAGAATACTTCACCCTTAAATTCCCACCCCCTACACATTCCAATTGCTGAAATGAACTCCAATCAGATGGAAAGTAAATTTGTATGGGCCTCCCTAGATTAGACCAAGGTTAGTCATTTGATCTGTCTACTTGCAAAGGAAATTTCCTGGCTTGCCTTAATGAAAATATCATCCTTCAAGAGGTGGAGGAATCAATAAGAGGAACTACTATTGTGGATCTGATTCTCATCATCAGTAAGGGGGAACTGGATGCTGAAATAGAAATAATGGAGACTTACAGTGAGAGACTACTCCATCTTAAAATGTGCATTAAAGTAGAGAAGAAAACCCAGGGGTAGACTGGCAGCTACCTACTATAAAGTTTAGAAAAGCAAGTTTTGAATGGCCAGAGAAAGAGCTACTGGAATAAGATTTTATAGGGGAAGGCATTCTAAAGAGGATAAGAATCTCTGAAGAAAGAAATTCTGGTTGACACCAAATTTAAAAGTTGTGATAAGTAATAAGAGGGAATTTTCTAGAGAAAAAGATATGGATAAACAACTTAGACTTAAAAGAGAGAGACATGTACAGAAGACGGAGGAATGGGTAATGAATGATGAATGATGAAGGGCTATTAAAAGTGGTCCTGTAATAATAGTAATAAGGGCCCTAAGAAAGAGCTATGGCTATGAGAAAAAAATTTTTTTAAGAGGTTACAATTAAAGTGGTAAGGAGCACTGAATTTAGAGTAGAAAGCCTTTAGGACCATGATTTTAAAGTTAAAAGGAAGCTTTTAGGTCAACTTCTTTTTTCAAGTGAGGAAATTGAGGCTGAGAAAGGATAATTGACTTGTCCCAGTGTCACACAGCTAAAAGTAACTGAGGCAGGATCCAAATGCAGGTTTATTCTGACTTCAGGGCCAGGATTCTATCCATTGTACTACTTTAAAGTCCACTTCCATCACTTAGGATTCTGGAAGGAACTTTTTGAGACAATATGGTTCAAGCAGAAGCTGACAGGGATAGAGTAACTTGCCCAAGGTCACAGAGGTAGGAAGTAGCTAGCTGATCAAGGATTTGAACACAGGCTCATTCCACTCTCCCACCTTTGGGATCTCTGTGGCCTCAGTTTCCCCATCTGTGGGATGATGTGATTGAACTTTATGACCTCTGTTACTCCTTCAAGTTCTAAATAGAAATTATGGAATAAGTTACAAGTATTAAATGTCTTTTGTAACATTAATGAATCTAAAATGAGTATATAATCTCACATTCTCACCCATTTGCCAAGCCTTATTGATTCTACTGCCACAATATTGCTTGCTTTCTCTACTTTTTCTCGACTTACTCTGCTCCTACCCTAAGTTCAAACCCTTATCATCTCTCACCTGTGCTACTTTAAGAGTTTCTTACTTTGGTCCCTACCTCAAGTCTTCCCTCTTATTCCAAATACAAAATTAATATTCCTACAGCACCGTGTCACTCCCTTGCTCAATAAACTTCAGTGGGCCCTTATTACTTGTAGGATAAAATGCAATCTCTTATCACTTTGCAATCTGGCTCCAACCCAACATTATCAGTTATTATAGCTTATCACACATTACTCCCCTTCATTCACTCTATGGTCTAGCCAAGCTGGTCTTACTGTTCTCCACATATAACATTCCCTCTCCCATCTCTGGGTCTTTATGCAGATTGTATTCCCAGGGCCCAGGATATAACAGGCACATAACTGATGATTACTGATTGAATATAAAGCAGAAATTCTCATTCTCAGAAGGTTGAAACATCTTGCCAACAGTTGCAAATTATTAAGTAAAGCCGAGACTTGAAGCTAGGTCATTGAATTCCAAGTCCCCTGCTTTTCACATGCTAGAAATGTCCAGGGAATTTAAGACCAGTGCCAACATACTTCCATAGGAGATGCTTCATGACATCCCTGAAGACAGAAGGCAGGGATCTCAGGAAAGTCAGGGAGAGATGTTCAATTTCCATGAGGTCCGAAGGAATGGTATAGGTATGGAGGTGGCAAAAAGAAGACTCCTCTAGAACAAATTCCCAAGAGAATCTGGGATGAATGCTGATGTGCTAACTTGAAATAAAAATTTCTCAGAATTGGAAGTGACCTCAGAGTCCCCACAGATACATTGTCATCCCACTTTTTCTCAAGACCTTCAGGAGGAAAAATCCATCAACCTCTAATTTTTAGAAAGTCTTTTTTTCCATTAAGTCCACATTCACCTCTTTGAAACTCTGAACTATTGCTCTCACCTCTGCTCTCTGGAGGCAAGCAAAACTAGTCTAATCCCTCTTCCATATGATTAACTTTCAAATTCTGTACTTGAAGATAGCTGTCATATACTTCACTAAATCCTAACTTCTCCAAACCAAACATCTCCCGTTCCTTTCATTGATTGTCATATCAAATGAGCTCAAGGCCCTTATTTGTCATAACTGTTCTTTCCTGGAAGCCACCTGGCTCCATGACTATACTTCTATATAAGTCTCAGAACTAAAAAAAAAATACTCCAAATAAGTTCTGCCAATAAGTTGTGATGACTTGACTTCGTGTCAGTGTCAGTCTTCCTGGTTCAGAGTCCATTCCATGATGGCTCTGTGGTATCACAGAAAATTCACCTTGCCTCTTTGGGCCTCAGTTTCCATATCTGGAAAATTAAGGGAGTAGTTGATACTTTCTAGCTACGAAGTCTATGATCCTACAATCCCATTTTGGAATGAGAAGAACAAAAGAGGAGAAAAACCATAGGTATCAAAAATGTATTTATTAAGTGTTAACCATATGACGGGCATTTGGAGATAGAAATACCAAAAAAAAAAAAGATAACAGACTCTGCTCTCAAAAAAAAAAAAAATCAGCAAGTAAGCCCAAAAGAATGTTCATTTTAAACAAAGGCAGTGGGAATGAGAAACTTGATCTCAACCAACAGCTCTTGAATATGCCCCCTTATTTTCCTCTGACACTGCCACCCATCTAGTGCAGGCCCTCATCACCTCAAACCTTGCAACAGCCCATTGGTGGGTCTGCCTGCTTCAAGGCTCTCCCCATTCCAATCTATTCTCTTTCAGCCACTAAAGTAATTTTCCTAAAATGCAGGTATACCCAATAAACTCCGTTGGCTTCCTATTGCCTCCAGGAGCAAATACAGTTTGCTCTTTTTGGCATTCAAAGAGTTCCTGAAAGTTCCATGAACAAGACCCTCCATCTCTCAGCTCTGGGTATTTTCTCTGGCTGTCATTCATGACTGGAATACTCTTCCTCCTCCACTCGGAATACTGACCTCCCTGACTTCCACTTTCCCTCTTTTAAGTATTTCCAATTTATCCTGATATAGCTTTCATTGTATATATTTGTTTTGACTTATCTACCCCCATTATACTGTAAACTCTTTGAGGACAGGGAATGTCTTTTGCCCCTTTTTGTATACTGAAAACAGCACAGTAGTGGGTGTTTAAATAGCACATAGTAGGTATTTAAATAGAAAAGTCAAAAGGACAACTCAAATTACTAAGCCCTCTTTGTCACCATGAGATCTGCCTCCCCAGACAGGCAGAATTAATATAACAACTCTGATATAGCTCTAAAGTCTCCCTGTTCATGCTAGTAAAAGGATTCCCAAATTAAAAGTAAAATAAAACTCTCGTGCAGAGGAAGAAGGCTTTAGCATACATGCATGCCTACAGGTGTATGTCTAAAGCATGCCAAAATATTTGATCTTGGGGGTCAGTTAACATTTTACAGGATGATGCAAATGAGAGCAGGTTTCAAAGCGTTTAGATTTGTATAACACAAATCTATGCCAAAACAGCGTCTCCAGGGCATCTGTATGTGAACTGATCCCCAAGATCAAATATTTTGGCTTGCTTCATATGTCTTAGCCTGACATACTTTCAAATTTTTCCATTTCCTAAATTATAAGATTTAGAACTAAAAATGTCTACCATAGAGACCCTGAACAAAGTAAGTGTTATTAATATTGATCAGAAGGGTCCTCAAAGATCATCCAATCAAACCTTCTAATTTTACTGATAAGGAAAACTGAGATCTGGCAAGGGGAAGTGACCTAACTATGAACAAACAAATAATAAACAAAAAAATCCAGAATCCAAATTCTAGCATGCCTTGTCATCCTTTAAAAAATCATTCATTTAATGAATATTTATTAAGTACCTATTATGTGCTAAGCACTACAGGATAGAAAAGTACCATACTGGGGATAAAAGGATAAAAACCAAGGAGTCCTTGGCTTCTAAAAGCTTACATACAAAGAAAGATAAATGTAAAATATGTACAAAGAAATATTCTTGGGGGGGGGGCACCTAGAACAGGGTAAGCCTTAAGGAGGAACCAGCACCTGAACTGCAAGCCTTAGAGGGAGCTAGGGATTCTAAGAGAAACAGGTGAGAAGGGAGGGCATTCCAAGCACAGAGGACAGTCTACAAACATGAAGGCATGTAGTTGGAAGATGGAATATTCTGAAAAGGAAACAGCAAGCCAGCCAGTTTGGCTGGGACAGAGAGTACAGGAAGGGAAATAGCGTGCTATAAGCCTGTAAAGATAGGTTAGAACTAAACTGTGATGGTTAGACGTGCCAAGCTGAGGAGTCTATATTTTCACTTTGAGGTGATAGAAAGTTACTGGATTTCACTGTGCAGGGAAATGACATGGTCAGAACTGTGTTTAAGAATATGCATTTACAGCTTTGTGGCACATGGCAAAGGTGTCAAGGGCAGAAGTAGAAGGAACAGTAGCAGCATGGACAAGGGGCTGGTTTGACACATGGAAAAGCTTTGGGAGTAAATGGGGTAGGTTATTGGTCTGTGGCCAGTTTCTGCCATACTGCTTTCCAGTTTTTCCAACAATTTTTACCAAATAAAGAATTCTTATCCTAAAATCTTAAGCCTTTACACTTGTTAAATATAAGGTTACAATGTTTATTTGCTGTTGTAAATTATAAGTCTACTCTATTCCGTTGAGCTACCTTTCTCTTTCTTAGCCAGTACTGGATAGTGTTGACAATTACTGCCTTATAATATAAGATCTCATACTGCTAAACCTCCTTCGTTTAGTTTTTTTCATGATTTCCTTTGACATTCTTGACTTTTTGTTCTTCCAAATGAATTCTGTTACTATTTTTTTCTAATTCAGTAAAACTTTTTTTGGTAATTTAATTGGGATGGTGTTGAAAATATAAATTAGTTTAGGTAAAACTGTCATTTTTATCCTATTGGCCAAGTCAGGGCACTGAACCCACTGGAATGGTGGAAAGTGACAATCAACAACCGCCTATAAATCACCTACTATGTGCCAGGCTGGCATTATGCTGGGGCTCCAAAGACAAGAGAAACAATCTGTGCCCTCAGGCTGCCTACATCTATTAGGGGATATAACATGTAAATATATGGGTACATTTAAAAAAAAATCTACACAAGATAATTTGAGTAGGAGAAGGCATTAACAGCCAGGGAGATCAGAAAAGACCTCAGAGAAAAGGTAGTGTTTGAATTGAGCAATAAAGGAAACTAGAATTGTGTGAGGCAGAAATGAAAGGGGCACATTCCAGGCATGGGGGACATTGAATGCAAAGCCCCAGAGAGAGATGTTGTCATATATCAAGACCAGTAAGAAAGATGATTTAGCTATACATAAAAGTGCATGAAAGAATATAATGCAGTGAGGATGATGCAAAGTTGCAAAAGTTTGAAATGCCAGAGATTTATGGAAAAAAAGAAACTTATGAAAAAGAGAACAATGAATGGGAAATCATTCCAAAAGAAAGAATGCCTCTGGAATAGATTTCAAGACAATGAGAAAGGGAGAAAATGAAGGTGGGAAATCACAAAACAAGATTGATGACAATGAGCACTCAGATCTGAAGATGCCTCCTCACAGATTCATTTTACAGAGGAAAAAAGAGCAGGTTATCAAAGCCTTATCTCCTGAACAGATGTTAGTTCTCTGTAGACTATGGGGAGTTCATTTGAGTCCTTCAAGAACTCTCTCTATCATTCCAGCTAAATGTGGCTGCTGTGTTAAAAATCCAGGTTACAGTTCCTCCAGAGTTGCCACAAATGAAACTAAAGGAAACGGAAGATGTCTGGGTTACACAGATAAAATGATCCTTAGATCCAGTCTCTGATGTGAGCTCTAATGCTGCCAGCCAGCCAGAGTCCACAGGTAAAGATGGGACTCAGGCCACGTTTTTGGAGGCTTGTCAGAAAAATCACTCTCCCATTGTAGCCAACTGTGTACCATCTGGATGAAGAATTAGATCTGCTACTAAATTTAGATGCTCCTATAAAAGAAGTGGATAACAATACTCTAATAACTCAGGCATCTCAGAACCCCAGGAGAAAAATGTTCCTGCAAAACTCCCTGTGACTTAAGAAAAGAGTTTGGAATCTGAGTAACCCACAAAGTGTCTGATAAACTGTGCTTGCTTTGTTACTTATGAGTGCATTAAAAGACGTAAACATGGAACAAGGCAATCTTCCAGGAAAATTCTCAGCATATCCCAAATCAGGGATCCAGTATGATTAGCTACAGTTTGCCTAACTCTATCTTTCTGACAACTGAATAAATTAAAGAGGCTCATTCCAATCATTTACCCTTTCTAGCCTAGATTTTTAATAATCTGACTTCTTCGACGGAGCATAATGATGCCACATGTACCCTATACTCCTCATGTAACACCAGTAAGATCTAGGTTCCACCCAGTCCCTTTCCCCCCTTTGTTTATAGCAAATTATGTGTTGCTGATTAACAGGATGCGACAAGATCAAGGTATGACTGGTGCCTTCATGCATGTAGGAAGTAGAAATTATTTATGCTGTTAAAATAAAAAGAAAGAAATTAAGCTTTGCTTGGATTGACACCGATAGCCTCACTCGGTGTAGGTCCAACAAGTCTCATCTCACTTAAAATACATGAAGTAACCAGAGGGAAAAGCTCAAATTCCACAGCACAAAAGAATTGTCAGTTTGCCCTTGTTCATTTGTTTTTGGAAAACTGCAATGTATTCTTAATTCAAAAAGTGATCAACCACAATTTTTCAAAACTAATGATGCACTTTCAAAATCACATTCATCTCACTAAAAATATCAGAAAAATTTTCGTGAGTCTAGAAAGGTTTTTCAAATCATCACTGAGTAAAAAATACAATAAATATTTGAAAAATCATTTCTGAATGGTCTTTAAGATTATAAATTACAGAGGTGTTGACCTGCATTGGTAGAGAAAGTATCCTCATCAGTATCACCAAATAAGGTTCAGTCCTTATCTTCATTTTTATGACTGTTTTATAATATACATAATATATTAATACAGTAACACATGCATGTTATTTATAAACAAACATACCATACACTCCAGGAGAACATGTTAAAACATTTTTACTGGTAGGTATGGGTGACTACAAATGTTTGGAGGTCACTGCTTTAAACTATCTAAATGAGCAGACCTCCAGGGAAAATGCGTAGGAATGAATGAGCACCAATTATAGAGTGGTCATTCAAAATCTCCCTTGGTTGGGAGCTCTTAACTTGGGATCTGTGAGCTTTACAAAAATATGTAATATAGAAACATAAAATTATATATAATATAACAGAAATATATAATTTATGATATATAATACAACTATATATTTTGCTAATTCTATTTCAGTATAACTGGTTTCTTTTGTACCTATGTACTTTGTTGCATGGATTTAGAAAGGTTGTTCTGAAAAGGGGTGCCAAGGTTTCGTCAGACTGTCAAAGAGGTCCAAAATATGACCCAGATTAAGCAGCCATGCCCTCGGAACAAAATCAGGAACAAAAATCACTTGGCCTTAGCAAGGCAGCTGCCTCTTCATCTGTTTCAGAAAGTCTGGTAAAACTGTTGGCAAGTATTAATGCTGAGGAATTAATCTGGCCTTCATCATTTGACCTCATCTGAGTGGCTGAACAGGAATCTCATGCAAATTCTGCCCTCTGGTCAGACAGAGTAGACTCGCAGCATTTAACTCTAAGTAACTAGAAAATGAGGTGCCAAAAGGGTTGCTGAAGCCTAGATTAGGTGATGGAGGGAAATTGTGATTTCAGATATGGAGGAGGACCAGGACTGCATGTGGTGGTTTATACACAGTTCTATCCAGAGGCATATGCAAACTGATTTTGGTAATGCCCCTTGCAGTCCAAAGAGATTATATTTTCCAGTGAAAATCTTTTGGTGTCATGGATTTCCAAATTAAAGATTTTGAGATGGGTTTCCAACTGGTGATCAACCAATTAAGATCTAAACCCAACAGATGTCCTAAAAGCCATGGTATGTTTGATGTCTATGGTGAGGAGAAATCAAGCATCACATTCTATTGATATTAAAGGTATAGACGTATCATCTTTCTGCTCATTCTTTTTCCCCCTTTTTTTCTGAGACAGCTAGTAGCCCAGCGGGTAGAGCAGTGGACCTGTAATCAGGAAGACCTGAGTTCAAATCCAACCTCAGACACTTATTAGATGTGTTACTCTGGGCAAATCACTTAATCTCTGCCTCAATTTCCTCAACTGGAAATCAGGGTAATAATAGTAACTACCTCCCAGGGTTGTTGTGTAGATGAAATTAGGTAATATGCATAAAGTGCTTAGCACAGTGACTGATTCATAATAGGTATTCAATAAATTCTTGTTTCGTCCTTCCTTTTTCTGTCATGGTTCAAAATCAATTAAATCGATCAATAAATACTTATGAAGCATATACTATGAGTCAGACACTGGAGAAACAAAAAGAGGGAAAAGCCAGTCCCTGTCCTCAAACATCTCATGATCCAGCGAGGGAGACAACAGTCAAACACATATCTAGATAAACAGGAAATAAGTAAATGAGAGAAAGAATTGGAATTAAGAGGGGTTAGGGAAGACTTCCTGTACAATGTGGGATTTTAGATGGGATTTCAAGGAAGCCAGAGAGGTCAGTATTCAGGGTGGAGGAGAGAGAACATTCCAGGCATGGGGAACGGCCAGAAAAAATACCCAGAGCTGAGAGATGGAGAGTCTTGTTCATGGAACAATCAGGATGCCAGAGTCATCAGATCGAAGAGTAAGTGTGTGGGTGTGTGTGTGTGTGTGCGCGCGCACATATACACACATATATACATATATACACACATACATATATAAAATCAGGGAGTAATAAATATATAAGAAGATTGAAAAGGTATGAGAGAGCTAGGTTATGAAGACGTTTAATACCAAGAACACTTATATTTGCTCCTAGAGGCCGTTAGAGTTTACTAGGTAGTCAGACTTACATTTTAGGAAAATCACTTTACTGGCTAAAGGAGAATGGATTAGAGAGGGGAGAACCTTGAGGCAGGCAGACCCACCAGCAGGGTATTGAAAGGGATGAGGTGATGAGGGTCTGCACCAGAGGGGTGACACTACCAAAGTAGAGAAGGGGGCATATTTGAGAGATGCTGCAAAGGTGAAAGTGATAGCCCTTGTTAATAGTTTAGATATGAAGGGGTGAGGGACAGTGAAGAATACAGGATAATTCCTAGGTTGCAAGCCTGAGAGACTGGGAAGATGGTGTTGTCCCCTAAAGCAACAGAGAAGGGGGGAGGGTTTTACAGGAAATTTTGAACCTGTTGAGTTTAAAAGATCTACTAGACATTCAGTTTGAGATGTCTGAAAAGCAGCTGGAGATATGATATCAGATAGCAAAAAAGATGTCAGACATAGCAAGCAACAAAATTGGAATTCCAACAGGTCTTATGACTCCAAATCTAGTGCCCTTTTCATAAAATCACGTTGCTATACAAAAGACTACAGTGTTAATTTATTGGGAGGGGACTGGCAATATTTGAAGAACTTAATTTCCCTCATCTTGAGAAATGGGTTTAGAACATCTTGTTTCTCACTAATCTTATAATCCTAGGGTTACTTGAAAGATAAGTCCATATTATACATACATGTATGTATGTATGTATGTACATATGTATGTATGTGTGTATGTATATTCATCCATGAAAATGTTGCCAGTAGAATGTAAGCCTGAGGGCTGCTGCTGGTTTTCACCATATTTCTGTATCTCCAGAGTGGTCCTACATATAGTAGATGTTTAATGAATGCTTTTTTGAAATGATATGAGTGAGAAATTATAAGAAGTGAGACTTTGGATTCAGACAAAAAGGGATGGTAGCAGAGAAGTAGCAGAAGTATTTCATGTTTTCCTAACACTTTAAGATTTACAAAGTGATTTTTTTACCATAACCCTGTAAAGGAGGTAGGGCAAAAAAAAAAAAAAATCCTTGTTTCACAGTCTAAGAAACTTAAGCAAGGATTGGATAATAATAGCGACAGTCAGGAAGTATCAGGAGCCAAAGCTAGACCCTAAATAATCTGACTTCAAACTAAAGACTTTCCCTACTCTGCCACACTATGGAATTAGCACCATTTTAACAATGTTATTGGAGAAGGATTAAAGTCTAGACCCAGGGCTACCCATCTTGGCACTACCTACTGGCTCACTCATGGGACATATCTGAGCAGCTTGGCATGTACTTCCATATCCAAAAGAGATAGAAGACAGATGTCGTGCAGCCTACAAGGCATGGAAATCACGAAAAGAAGGAGTAGCATGTTCACATGTGGAAAAAGACAGGGGTAGAGAAGAGAAGTAAGGAGCAGAGTTTAAAGAATTTGACCAGATGAGAGGACTCATGACAACATGGGACTAGGCAAACCTGCTCAGAATATGTTCTTGCTAAAGCATTAGGAGGTCTGCCTGTGGTTTCTGGAAATATGAGGCAGGGATAAGAATGGGAGTGGGGGTGACAAAGAGCTCCCTACATATCAAGCTATTACTTTTGATCACTTTCAAAGACCTTCCTTGTACAATCTACTTCACCCCTTCCTTCATCTTCTCAAACTGCTCTGTCTCTTTCATTTATTCTAGAGCAGCATCCTTCCCAATCCTCCCTAGGACCCTGTTTAAGACCTTAAATGCTTGTTGAGGAGTGAGTAGAGCTAAGTAGCAAATAAACAAAAGGCTAAATTGGGTCAGAGAGGATCCTTGCTTTCTTGGCCTGTTCCTCCTCAATGGTGTGTGAACAGATACATACTGTATTATCGCACCTCATTCAATCATAAATTTACTAAGTGCCTGCCTGGGTAAATTGGATTAGAGGACATAAAACCTACATAAAACCATGTGGAGTTTTATAGACTCTGAAATTTCATAAATTTTCCTCTTAACTCTTGCTGGTGCCTTCTAAGTATCTTCTATGCCCCCTAAGCACCCTGATATATTTTAAATAAGTTTGGTAGAAGGTAATTTGGAAGAAGACAGTAGTATTTAAAACTAGATGGATCTTAATGATTGTATAGTTAAAACTCATCTACGTAAAGAGGAAACCAAGGAACAGACAAGAAGGAAAATGATTTGCCCCAAGTTTCAGAGGCAATAAGGAAAAGACCACCACTTTGAACTGAGGTCCTTTAATTCCAAATCCAGCTCTTCTTCCACTATATTATTTAACAGTTATATACCAAAGAACAATAGCACAATTCTCAAAAGACGCCAATGGATCATTTTTGTGTAATTTGACCTGAAGAGCACCCCAAACAGTAGGTCCTGCTCCTTCCCTAACCCCTTTCTCTCATGTGTATTAATGGGTATAGAACATATTGCCTCTCACTAACCATATAATACCCCGGCTACTAGAAAGATAAATTCATATTGCATTTATTTATCCATATAAATGATGTATTTAAGACAAGAGTGGGTCTGTGGTAGCAGTGATATTGCTGCTGGGTAAACATCTGTGACAGATGTCCATGGCCTGTGGTCAGCTGGAAGAAAGATCCTGAACAAGTAAGAAGCTTGAAAGGGCATAAGACCATGCAAATGGAAAGAAGAAAACCCTCTAACTAGTCAAAACATCTGTTGGGGAGAACAAATATAGCTAAACATGGATCAAAGAGATTTCTACATTACAGAGAGAACAGTTTTACAATATAGCACACAGATAAATCCAACTGGAATAGCTGCCAGGCAGGGTCTAGGATTTTCCTAACTGGAAAACATAAACTGATAAAGGAAGGGAGACCAAGGGAGGGGACATAGTGGGGGGGGGGCGGGGAAAACGTACAAATGTACAAATGTGAAGGGATTTGGAAGCTGGAGCAAAGACCATGCTCCATAGAATTCTGGGAATCTCTGGAGAATAGGAAAGAGTAGGAGGGTGGGAAAATGCTAAGGAGGTGAGGTAGGGGAGAGTATGGGGGGGGGATTAGGGAATAAGGGAAACTTCGGATAGTGACACCATGTTACAAACTGTGTGTGTATGCAGTTTCAATTTTGTAGCCTACAGAGGGAAACAAACTTGAATTGATTCTCTGCAAAATTTTTCAGTGTTTAATGAGGGAGAAGTAAGGAACTATTAATCAAATTAAGGAAATATAACTAGGAAAGTTAGTGTAGAAAAAAAAAAAAAGGACAAAACTTCAAGACACCTTCAAAGCAGTGTTACATTGCTCCTTCCATACACCCAGGAGTTGTACCTTATGGTTGTTTCTTTTTGCTCTTCCTTTTGGGGTGGGAGGGAATGTTGCAAGACCTCCCCATACTTTCCAATGGCCCCATGACAACCATTGAAAACAAAGCTTATTGGCAATGACCACTCACCAGTCTTTCTGGTTTGAAAGTAATTTCATTAACATTTCAAGAACAGCGGGTTTTGAAACTTGAACAGAATCTTCAGAAACTATTTCATCATTCTCTTGCTCATTGGTGGGAATCTAAAGTTTAACACTGCTCAGGCTCACAGTGATTATTCTCTTCCTACTATGTCAACCTGAAAAAAAAATCAACAGTGATGTGCAATGGATCTCCGTCCTTGGCCAAATCCTGATTAAGATATAAATGAAATCAATAATCTGGATGGAGATGGGGATGCTTATTCAATTTGAAGGTTACACAAAGCAGAGTGAGATATCTAAGATGTTGGATGATGGAATCAGGTTTCAAAAGTTATCCTAGTAGGCTAGAACAATGGTGCTAAAACAAGATAAAGTTTAATAATGGCAAACATAAAATCTCTAAATTAGGATCCAAATTTTCTTTTAAATCTAACCCCACAGGATGAGAGAGATGTGTCTTAAAAGCAGTTCCTATGAAGAAGATGTCAGGGGTTTGCTGACTCCAAGATCCCTATAGAATAGCAAAATGTGATTGCCACAAAAGTTAATATGATCTTCATCTATATTAACAGAAGTCTATAGTATACAGAAGAAAGGAGGGCAGAGTCCTGTTGTTCTTTGTCTTAGTCACAGAGCATCTTTACCAATGTGTTCATTTCTGGTCTTCACATTTTAGGAAGGACATTGACAAGAGTGAGCAAATTGGGGCAGCTAGGTGGTGCAGTGAATAGAACACCGGCCCTGGAGTCAGGAGGACCTGAGTTCAAATCTGGCCTCAGACACTTAACACTTACTAGCCCTGTGACCTTGGGCAAGTCACTTAAGCCCAACTGCCCTGCCCTCCCCCTTCCAAAAAGAAAAAAAAAAAGAGTTAGCAAATATAGAGGATAGTAACCAGTATCATGAAGGAGATTGAAAATCATGTTAATGAGTATTTGTTGAAGAAAACTGCCAAGTTAAAACTGCCAAGATCATTGTCTTCAAAACCAAAGTGCAGTATTTGCGGAAGTTATTTGGCTTTGTCTTGCCAGAGGGAATCAGAGGAGGCAGATTTTGACTCAATAGAAGGAAAACATTTCTAACAGAGCTTTACAGTCTTAGGACAGGCTATTTCACAAAGTAGCAAGTTCCTCATTACTAGAGTGTTTAAGCAGAAACTGAATTACCATCTGTGGAGATGTTATTTCAAGTATTTCCATATTGGATGGAAAGTTGAACTACATGGTCTTTCAGGTTCTCTTTCAACTCTAAGATTCTGTTCTAGTCTCAAATCCAACTGTTTCAAGTTCTAAGATTCCATGTTTCTACACATCTCCCACAACTCCTCCCATTCCTTATAAGCTTCCATCAGCATATCTAGCTGTTTTGTCATCCCACCAGCCAGATAGCTGGGAAGCACTCACTTGGATTTATGAAAGTTAATGTGCTTTAGTGGAGAACATCAGAAAGATCTGAGATCATACCTACCTCTGACACTTACGGGCTGAGTGACAAAGGACAAGCAATTTCATCTGAGTTTTCTCGGTGATAAAATGGAGATTAAAATGCCTGCTTCCTCCCTGGGTTGTTGTAAAGATCATCTGAGATAATGTATGTAGAGTGTTAGATAGATGTCAGCTATTGTACTATCTAACTTCAACTAAGGAAATCCTGGAATTACTACAACTCAGATACTATCAAATACAGTGGTATTGTTTTTTTAAATCAATGAGCTCTGGGCCACCAAGTACTTTCTATGATTAAAGTAAAAACAAATACCATGACACATTGGAAAAGACAAAGTGAGTTGAGGGAATCCAAAGGCTATATACATTTAAAGAGGCAGATTACAGTACAAAAAAGTTAACTAATGAGACCTCACCTTGAATCAAACAGAAACATCAAAGTGATTATACCAGAAATTATGAAAGGACTTGGACAAAGGGATAAAAGCAGAAAAGAGGAAGAAATTGATTTTCTAGGAAGAGATTAAAATAGTCATATTCACTCATCTGGAATTGGAAAGTATTTGTAACTATTCAAATTGAAGGCACAAGCATGGTGATGGGCTCAATCTGGCAATAATAAGTGGAAATTGTGTAAGTTGGAATTTATCCAACATATACACTACACGCAGGTTAGCTAGATTCTCAATGGTGGCAACTATGAGATGGATGTTTTTACACTCTGTGAAATACCACGGGAAGTTGGGGATTTTTTACTCAGTGACCCTACTATAGTGACAAAGGTAGAATCTTCTTTGGTTTCTCATACGCTAGAATAGTTTGAGAAAAATTACAAGCTATCAGCTGTATTATCAACATCCCTGCTTTCCATTAATTCTCCATTTCCTCCATCTCTCTAACATAAAAACTACATCTCAGACTCTGTCACTCCAACAGCCAAAAAGCCAGGCAAGAAGCTAGAATGAACCTCTAGAATAGAGGGCCTTCCAGGTCTGTCTCTAAGCTCACCCCTTTCCTGGAGTGACTAGGGACTTGGGGAGAAGAAGAGTATCATAAGATTTTTGAGGTTCAAAAAAATTCATTCCTTGGTCTGCTAAAGCCAAACTGCATACCATAGTGCTTTTATAACACTCCATCAGGATTCAAGTGTGTCTTTAGACTGCCAAACCACTGAGCTGAATTTTCAGGGTTACTGCTGTTCACCTGAAAAATACAGATTTCCCCAAAGATCACCGGGCCAGGGTCTAATTGACATTCAGGGGAAATGGTAACCTAGCTGGCCAGAATGGAATATAATAGAAGTTATTTGGCTTTGTCATACATTATGCAGGGAGGCACATAAACCTTCAATTTTAGGTGGCCCAGAAGAACATTGGACTTGGAGGCAGAAAGACACGTTTAAATCCAGCTCCAGACATTGATTAGTTACACGACTCTGGGCAAGTTTCTTAAATTCTGTCTGCCTCAATACCCTCATAAAGTGGGGATAATAACAGCTCCTACATCTAGGGGTATTGGGAGCACAAAATAAGAGGATATTTGTAAAGTACCGTGAAAACATTAGCTATTATTATTGTTATTATTTTACCATCTTATATTTAAGGAGATTGATGGTATGGCTCAACTAAAGGGCAAAAGAGTGAGTAGGGGTTGAAGGAAATGGGTAAGATACAGCCTAGCCTTATTTCAGCAAGGCCCTTAACAAAATTTGTCAGTATATACTTAACGTACAAGATGGAATGATGTAGGCTAGATTACAATAGTGTTAAGTGGATTCCAAATTACTTGCACAACCAGACCCAAAATATCATTGATGAATCTGTCTACTTTGTTGTAGACTTCTAGCCTGATGCTCCATTACTCTGAGCTTTGTCCTCAATCTAATTCACTATCATTCTTTTTACCAAAAGCTTGGGTCAAGGCTTAGATGACATACCTTTCGGATGTGGAGTTGCAAGAAAGGTGAGAGGCATAAATAGTAAAATGAACAAAACAACTGGAGCCATCTTAGATAAAGACACTTGGAGTGGGCAGGCAACTTCCATTAAGTGCAATGCAGGGGGCAGCAGGAGCTATTGAACCATGACATCAGGGGAATAAGGGGGGCACCATCTGCTTAAAGATGAGCATGACAACATCTAAAGGCTGTTGAATATAAGGACCTTAAGGAACCCTTTATCAGACTCTTATCCCTATTACCCGAGTTGGTTTTGAGCCTCTGGATTTCATATATCTGCTCTCTTCTCATTGATACTGCTTATGACTCTGCTTCTACTATAGATGCCACTAAACATTTCTAGCCCTGGAGCTATACCACCTAACCTATATACCAGTGACCATTTTTAGCTTACTTAGTAAAGCTTCTAAACCCTGATTCTGCCCAAATGTTCCAGTTTTTGGCCTTCTCTTCTTCCCCAGATTGAGAAGCTTAGATCCACACTATGAATCCCACTCAGCCTCATTTTCCAGAAAGTCTTATACCAAGCCTTCAGATGAGGAATCAGTATAAATTTAAAAGGAGAAGTTTGAAAGTATGACTGAAAGTATGGACTGAAATGAACAAGATGAAATTTATTTATACATCAGCATTTCAAGGACCCTCTCATCTTTAGCGCTCGGCAAATATTAGGAGCTTAATAAATATTTATTACTGATTAAATATAACTATTTCCTAAATTCACACAGGTAGTATTCTTTCCATACCTTATACAGTGAAGTGGTATAGTAGTTAAGAGTACTGAGCCTGCAGTTAAGAAGACATGAGCTCAAATCCAGTCTCAGACACTTATTAGCTGTGTGACCCTGGACAAGTCATTGTCTGCTTCAGTTTTTTTCAACTGTAAAGCTGGGATAACAATACCACCTATTTCCTAGTATTGTTGGGAGGACCAAAGAAGAAAATATTTGTAAATCATTTAGTATGGTGCCTGGGTACAGAGAAGGTGCTTAAATAAATGCTTGTTTCCTTCCTTCCTTAGAAGCTGTTGTTTGAAGGTTGCTACAAGAAGAGAAACTTCATCATTTAGAAATCGACTTTGTGTTAATTAACCTCTTCAAACTCATCAAGACTTGTCCCCAGAAAACAGACAATCCGCACAGGCTCAAAACCTCCCCAGGCTTTGCTAACGCTTCTGACTTAAGGCATAACCTCCTAAAACCCAGCATTAAACCTCTCTGCCATGATGATGTCAGGGAAGGACTTCAACGGAAAAGGATAAAATGCAATGATGAAATTTAAAGGCCAACATTTAGCTTTTTCTTTTTTAATGTACATATAGGATGGAGGAGATAACAGCTTGAAAGCTGCTCATATTTCAAGGATCAGAGGGCTCACTGGCCTGAAAGTTCCCTGTTAGTTGAGAAGGTGAGCAAATCTTAGATTGATTGCATCAATAGTAGGATAGATAGCATGCAAGACAAGTAAGCTTACAGTCCTACTCTGTCCAGGTGAGTCCCAAGCTCCAAACAACCTACCCTGGAAGAAGCTGACAGAGTGAATTAGGCCCAAAGGAGAGTACATAGAATGGTTAGAGGACTCAATACCGTGTCATATGTATGCTGGGGCAAGGAATTGAAGGTGTTTAAATAATAATAAGGGAAGATTGAGGGAAGACAAAAAATTATGGAAAACTTAACAGGTACCACAAAATGTAGGAAGGGGAAATGATTCAGTTTTCAAAAAAAGAAAAGTCTGATTCTGTAAACTAGAGGTGTCCAACACATGGCCCACAGATCACATGTGGTTCACAATGCTCCAGAGTGCAGCCCAAACTGGATTAAAATTTCATTGGGAAATAATTACCAAAATAAATAAAAATTCAAAAGACAATGATAATATTACATTTTGAAACTAAGTCAACATGCGGCCCACTGAGATCCTTATGTATTGGTTAGTGGTCCCTGGTTCTACTGGAGTTTGACATGACTGTTGTAAACTATAAACAAGTGGGAATGACTCATCACTGGAAAAATTTTTGAATATGTTATTAGAAGGATAATATTTGGCCATCTAGAAAGGGAGACCATGATCTATAAATGCCAGGATGGCTTTGTCAAAATCAGAGCAGACCAGACTAACTAAATTTCCTTTTCTTTGACAGGGGAGAAGGCCTGGTGGGTCAGGGGGAACACTGGAAACACAATATAACTAGATTTCAGAAAGGAACTTGAAAAAGTCTTGCTGTCCTTGTAGAAGTGATAGAAGGACTTGAGATGATAGTATAGTTAGGTGAATTTCACAGAATCAAGTTCAAAAGGGAAAAAAAAAAAGACAAATAAGGGGTGGCTAGGTGGTGCAGTGAATAGGGCAGGGGTCCTGGAGTCAGGAGGACCTGAGTTCAAATCCCACATGTCTTATTTTTTTTGTTTTTGTGTTTTGGAGGGGGAAAGTTTGGGCAATTGGGGTTAATTGACTCGCCCAAGGTCACACAGCTAGTAAGTGTGTCAAGTGTCTGAGGCCAAATCTGAACTCAGGTCCTTCTGACTCCAGGACAACTGCTCTATTCATTGGGCCACCTACCAGCCCTAAGCAAGTCTCTTAACCCCAATACCCCAAATGCCCTGCATTCCCAGATTCCAAAAGAAAAAAGAAAAAAAAAAAGACTAATCAAAAGGGATTTAAAGAACATCTCATCTAATCCACACTTCAGGTAAGATTTCTTCCATTAAATAGCTGTTAAGAGATCCATCCCCTACTGAGGGAGAACCCACAGCCTCTCAAGTAGGCCAACTCTACCTTAGAACAGCTCTAATTGTTTAGGAATTGGAACAGCCTGTGGCATAGTGGATAGAGCGCCTGGCCTGGAATCAGGAAGACTCATCTTCTTGAATTCAAATCTGGTCTCAGACACTTAATATCTATGTGACCCTGGGAAAATCACTTAACTCTATTTGCCTCAGTTTCCTCATCTGTAAAATGAGCTGGAGAAGGAAATGGCAAACCATTTTAGTATCTTTGCCAAGAAAACCCCAAATGGAGTATGAATTGTTCAACATGACTAAAAAGCAACTTAACAACAGTTGTTAGGAGTAATTTACTACACCAAGACTTAACTGAATCTTTACAATTTCCGCTCCTTGTTCCTAGTTTTGAGGCTAAACAAACAAAATCTAATTCCTTTCTCATGTGACTACCGTTCTGGTCAAGTTCCACCTACATTTTCTCTTCTCCAGAATATTCTCCAGAATAAATATCTCCAGCTCCTTCCATTGACTCTCATATGACAATGGACTCTATTCTGTCCCTTTACAATCCTAAAAGCTCTCCTCTCCAGCACTCTCTGAATTGTTGAAGCCCTTCCCAAAATATGGTGCCCATAACTTAAAACAAGACTCTAGATGTGGTCTTACCAGGACAGAGCAATTGGAAATCAACACCTCTCCTATCTTAGTCACCAGGCCACTTAGATTGTGTTATAGATTGTTACTTTTCTTGACAATATTTAAAAATTACATTGTTGACTCATGCTGAACTTACAAACTATTAATGCCTCCAGATTTTTCAAACTATACCTTCTGCCATCTTGTAATTGTGAAGATAATTTTTGAACCCAAGTATAAAACTTTGTATTAATTCCTATGAAATTTCATCTTATAGGATTCAGCCAAATGGTGCTGTGCCAAGACATTTTGCATTCACTTTTGTCATCCACTGTGATAACTATCTCTCCTAGCTTTGTGTCATCTGCAAATCTAATAAATGTGACATTTATATCTTTCTCCTGATCATTGATGACAAGACCAAGTATTCCTTGAGGCACCCACTGGAGAAGGTTTTCCAAGGTTGACAAAAAAATCATACTTTAGGATTATAACAATTTAACCAGTTGTGAAATGATATACTAACTTACATTGTTGTCTAGCTTATATCTTTCCACATTCTATACAAGAATAACATGTACAACTTTGTCAAATGCTTCATTAAAACTAAAGTAAACAATATCTATGGCATGGCCCTGATTAACCACTCTAGTAACCCTGTCAAAAAGGAAATGAAGCAAGCCTGGCAAGACCTGTTCTTGATAAAAACCATCTTGATTCTGTGGTCTACTGTTCTAGAGAATCACTAATCATTTCTCTCAAAATGCAGTTATGTTCTTGAATTTTGCCTTGAATTGATTTCAAGCACATTGGTCTATACTTTGCAGAATGTATTATTTTCTTCTTTTTTTTTGAAAATTAAGATATCTGCCTTTCTCCAATTGTGCAGTATGTATCTAGTTCTCCAGGATTTTTCCAAGACCACTGATGATGGCTCAACAAGCACACATGCTATTTCTTGTAATACTTAAAGAAGTAGCTCATTTGGACCAAGTTACATGAGCTAATCAAAAGTTGCTAAGTGTTTTCTTACTATTTCTTTTCTTAACCTGAGGATCAGCTCACAATAAGTCAATTTTCTTCTGTCCTTTCCACTTTAAAGATCATTCTTCTTGTCATGGAAAAAAAGGTAACATAAAAAGATTTGGAAAGCTTTCTTGGTGTCACCAGCTATCATTCTTTCTTTAAGATCTCTAATTTTCAATATGTGCATGCACACACACACACACATATATGCAAAATCCTTTTTATTATCCTTACCTTTTCTCATTAAACACCTCATCCTGAGCTTTAGCACTCTTGACATTATAATTATAGGACACCATCATGATTGTATATTTCGGAAGTCACCTAACTGTATCTGCTGGATCAACTACACATTTCTATCTAATCTCAATTGGCCCCTCACTGCGGCAAGGCAATGAATGCATTTATTCCAAATGTATTCTCTACCCTACTCACAATCTTTTCTTCTCTTCTGAAACTTTCCATGGCACCTCTTTCCCTCTAAGCTAAGGACCTCTTCTCATAATTTACTAGGAATATCAAGACCATTCACTCATTGCAAGCCCCCTCTTCTCTTATCATGTCACACTCCATTGATATCATCCCCTGCTATCTCCTCCTTTATTCCAGTCTCTGATGCAAAGGAAGCCTTTCTCTTCATCAAAACCAATCCCTTTATCCCATCCTCTTCCCTTTTCTCCAACAGATCTCCCCCACTATCATGTTCTCCCTCTCTTCCCCCTTGTTTCTGTCTCTGCCTTTCTTTTGTCTGTTTGTATGGTGCTTTCTCCTCTCGCTCACCTTCCCCCCTCTTTTTCCTGTTGCTTTTAAGCATTCTCAAGTCTCCCTCATTCTTAAAGAATGATCATTCTACCATCCCCACTACTTATTATTATATATCCTTCCACCTCTTATCAGCCAAACTCATCAAAAAAGATACCTCCATTTTGTTTCCTCCACTTCCCCCTTTCTCACAGCCTCCTCAAACTCAGCAATCTGGCTTCCAGACATTGCTCAATTGAAATAAACTACAAAACTCATCAAATACTAAATAAGGGGGGAAAAACTCTCTCCAAAGTTACCAATGATTACTTAAGTTGCCAGATCTAATGGCATCTTAATCTTTCTCAATCTCTGCAGCATTTGATACCATAAGCTCCCTTCTCCTCTTGGATATCCTCTCCCCTCTATGCATCCATGACACTACTCTCTTTTGGTTGTCCTGTTACTCTGACTTCTTTCAGGCTCCTTTGCATCACACATGTCATGGTCTTTATTACCAAGGCTCTGTCTTAGACCCTCTTCTATCTCTATGTTGTCTCACTTGGGGCCTCATAGGCACCCATGGGTTCAAATGTCATCTCTATGGAGATGACTCCCAGATTTATATATAAAACCTTCACACTCTCTTCTGAACCCTGCCCCTGTATCACCAATTGTCTATTGGATATCTAGAACATGATATCCTCTAGGTATCTTAAGCTTAACATAGCCAAAGTGACATGTATCTTTTCCTTTAAACCCACTTCTCCTCCAAAATCCCCTATTTGGTATTCACAACCCTTCATAACCTGCCCCCTCTCACCTTTTATTTCTTCCTATATCTCATATCCTATCCCTCTACTGATGAAATCCTAATAAAACTGTCCCTAACTTCATTATAGGCCTAGTCCCACTGAACAGCAGGCCCAGTGTTACCTACTTAGCCAGGCCCTCCCCCGCCTCATGTCCTAACTTCATATATACCTCACTGCTCACTGGAACAAGTGTGTCCCTGAACTCCTAGTTCCGACAGAAACAGCAGGTGTGTCCATGTGATGGGAAATCCAGCTACTACCTCTACCTAGTCACTGCCCCTAGACCCATTCCCACAGAAAGAGGTGTGTTCTTGTATTCAGTCACAATCACATCATCTATCTAGCCCAGGACCACAAGACCTAACTATCCATCTTGATCAGACGAGCTAACTGGAGGGCAGAATAACCAGAATGTTTAACTATGGAAACATAGATGGGACCCCTCCTCTACTACTTAATCCCTTAACAAACTCCTCCCACCTATTTAATATTAATGATATTCCTCTATTCTATGTAAATTTCTATTATATAATTGCATCTTTACCCTATAAAAATCCATCTTGCTTTCTCTAAAGTTGCTGGTTCCTCTTGGAATTTAGCCTGCTTCATGAGAGGTGTCAATCTCAATAAATGCCTATACTTGGATCAGAGGTGTTCTGACTCTGAATTCTTTGAGATGCTTCCACCACAACACATCATGAAACCCCAGCAGTTTTTGGGTGGGCAAACTCCCCCCCCAACAGTTTTTGGCATCCCTGGATTTAAACCACAATACTACCATGTACTCTGTGATCCAGTAACACTAGCTTTCTTGCTGCCCCTCCAACAAAATACTCCATCTCCCGACTCCAGGCATTTTCAATGATGTTCCCCATGCTTGGAATGTTCTCCCTCCTCATCTCTGCTTCTTGGCTTCCTAAGTTCTCTTGGATCATAGTGCCTTCCTTCTGTTGAGTATTTCCAGTTTATCCTGTACACAGCTTATTTGTACATAGTTGTTTCCATGATGTTTTGTTAGACTGAAAGCTCCTTGAGAGCAGGGACTGACTAACTTTCTTCATATCCCCAGCAGTTAGAAAAATGCTTGGCATATAGCAGACACCTAATAAATGTTTATTGACTGACTACACTGGTTTCTTTAGATGACTTCTTTTCTTCCTCATCAGAACTGCTTCTCTTTTTATCTTGAGAATCTCAATTCTTTTAAGTTTACTTTCAATTATGTTCTGACTTCCCTCAAAGAAAATCAGTCCATGGAACTTGTCCTTCATTTAAACCATTTGAAATCTGCTTTCCTCCAGAGGTCAGAACTAGAAGCAGAGGAAAAATCACAGGCAGTCAGATTTTGCTTGGGTACAAGGAACAGCTTCCAATAGTTAAAGCAGTCCCAAAATACAAAGTCCAGACTCTCAAGCTATTCAATTTCCTGTCAATGGAAATATTGAAGTGGAGTTTTGAACCACTTGTCAGAGATTTCTACATGGATGAGAGAAACAGAGTAGCAAAGTAGATAGAATCTTGAACTTGGAGTTAAAAGAGATTTGGGTTTGAATATTGCTTCTGGCATTTAGCCTTAACAAACCTCAGTTTCCACATCTATAAAATGGGATGACATTACTTGTTTTACCTTCTTTGTGGGGTTTTGATGAAGACTAAATGAGCTATATGTAAAGTCCTTTGCAAACTTTAGATCTTTAAAAAACAATGCCAGCTATCATCATTCAATAATGACCATTGAATTAAAGTTAATTTAATTCTGATACAACCTGTGTTTTTCATAAGAGGTGTGATCTTGGGAAAGTCATTTCAAATTGGCAAGCCTCAGTTTCTCCATTTATAAAATGAGGCAAGTGGAGTAGCTGATCCCTGAAATCTCTTCCATCTCTGAATGCTACAATTTTATATTTGAAGTTTACTTAAGCATTCAATCAAATAAGAAACGTCAAGGACTAGAAACCAGCAGCTTATTTTTAGAGTTCCTAGGAAAGAAAGGGGAGGAAATTTATTTTCCTTTGACAGAAAAAGGGGTGGGTTTCTAGTAGTTTTACTATTCTTTTTAAAACTCAGTTTAGCTGAGGTCTAAGGGCCCTAAAATTTATGAGGTCTTTCTGTAACACCTGCCCTGATTCAGGCTAAGAAGCCCAGAGGCCTGGATATCAGAGTTTCTGTGTTCTTTCAAAAGTACCATTTCTGATTCAACCACTGAGAGGACAAAAATGATCAGGCCCTCATGGGTGGGGGAGGAGCAGAGGGAGGTATAGGAAGGCTCCCAGACAGTGAAACATACGAAATACTAAATAAGGAAAAAAGCTTTTAGAAAAGCAAAACTCAGAACTCGGCAACCTCGCTCCTCAACCAGACTGTTAAAAAAAAATACAGAGTTAAAGGAAAGGCGACGGGGTTAGACCCAGAGCAGGTTTCAAGGCATTCAGGCAACACACAGAGGTAAAGGATGGGAAGGAGAAAACAGAAAAAAGAGGAAAGTGTTTCCCCAAGAGGAAATAGTTTCCTTTTCTCAGAGCTCAGAGGTTCCCAAATCCTACCTATTAGTGAAACATTAAGTAGCAATTCAGCTTTCATCTTCCTCATTACCAAAGGCAGAAATTTTCTCTTTTTGTTAAACTCTTGGAATCACAAGGTCATATATTAAGAGGTAGAAGGGACCTTAAGAGGCCATCCATTCCAACCCCCTAACTTTACACATGATGAAGCTGAGACTCAGAGAATCAGCCATAAGATTTAGATCTAGACCTGTTAAGGCACCTCAGAGGCCATCCCAAGCAATACCCTCATTTTACAGATGAGGAAACTGAGGCTTAAGACGGAGATCTAAGGTCACATAGATAGTGACAGAGCTGAGATCTGAACTCACAACCATTGACTACAAATTCAGGACATCACACTCTCCACCAAATCCTACCGAACTCTTTATAACTCTCATATGGTACTTAAATATTCTCTTGCATTAAAGTTCTTTATGCATTCTCTTACATTATAGTTATTGGTACACTTATTTTATCATTCTAATCAGATTATAAATTCTTGGTGAATAATCTTAGTGCTTTGCCTCCAAGGTGACCCCCAATTTATCCTATCTTTTCTTATCATCTTTCTCTGTGTTTCTGTATCTCTCTCTATATACATATATGTGTGTATACATATTTTATATATATACATATACATACATATATGTATAAAAGCTATATATACACACATTTATTTATGTATATATATATATATATATATATATATATATATATATATATATATATATTACACACACAATCTTTGAACATAATTGTTTGCATGTTGCCTACCCCATTAGACTGTGAGCTCTTTGAAAACAAAGACTGTTTTTTTGCCTTTCTCTGTATCTTCAGTACTTAGAACAGTGCCTGACACATTTTAAGTGTTCAATAAATGGGAGTTGACTGACAAGGGCTGGGTAAGACAGGTTCAGTTGTCTCTCTCAGGGTCTTACAACCTCAGACACAGACACATGTAAGAGAATAGGTTGTCAACAAGGACACACTACTACTCTTGTGACAATCACCACTGCCCTGCCCTTTGGTGGGCTATGTCTAAAATTTCAAGAAGCTTATGGCACAGCCTAATGCCCAAGACTTTCCCCAGGGCCACAGAAAATGCAGGGAACTTGAACAGACACATAAAGCAAAAGCCATCCAAGTAACCAGTCTCCCTGGAGTTGTACTGCTTAGCTACAAACAGGTTTCACCATGTTCTCTTTCTCTTCTTCCTTCTAAAACACATAATACCAACACCATAATGTAATGAACCAGTCTAAACTCCAGCCCAAAGGACAAGGGTATCCTGCTTTTAACTAATGTCTACAGGGAAACTCAGCTGGGACATATGCGCGCGCACACACACACACACACACACACACACACACACACACACACTTATACACAGAGAACCTACTGCCGATTATCATGATCATTTTACAGATGGGGAAACTGCAAACTAATGGGCCTAAATGCCTTGACCAGGATTTGCCTGAGTTCAAATCTTACCTTAGATACTTATTAGCTGGGCAAGAAGTCATTTTAACCTCTTTCAGCCTTAGTGATTTATTCTCAGAAACTGCAGCCTCCAGAAGCCTCATCCAGTAGCTTGACATAATGGGAATCTATCTGAACTGCTGAGCAGAAGCCGAATGGCCCTGCCTAATGCTTTTAACGACTATCACAGCGACTTTCATAGAAAGGATGGGAAGTAAGTTTCGGTGTTCATGACTGTCGGGAAAAAACTCATATGTCACCCCACCCCTAGCACTGGGGGGCAGTGAAGTGGAAGTACTTACTAGTTCAAATACACACACACACACACATATAAAATATAATATAATATATAAAGTATATATATATATATATACACACACACACACACACATATATATAAATATATACATACATACATACATATAAAATATCTACATGGCATTGTGCTATCTGTAGTAGAAGGCAAATATGCCTGCACAGGATGAATGATTATTTATTATTAATTATTTATTTTTATTAAGTGCTTCCTCACATGCTCAGCACTATGTCAGTCGACTGGAATACAAAGAAAATAAGACAATTGCTGTCCTCAAGCAGCTTACCTTCTCTTAGAGGAAGACCACATATAAACGTGAACCAGAAAGAACAGTGGTAGTGGAAGTCCCTTAGCTTTGGGAAGGCCAGGAAGTAAAGGTCTTCTGGGCAAGGTAAGGCAAAAGCTCACCTATCAGAGCCCAGGCGGGTTCCAACGACAGAGTCCAAGGTTCCTCCTACTAGATTTTATGCTACTTGAGGGTAAGGATAATGCCTTATTTAAACTTGGCTATTATTGTGCAAAACAGAAGGTATACTTGAAAACATAGTTGATGCACTAGTCTGATCCCATTGCTCCACTGCTTGACAAAACCTTCAGTGACTATCCATTGAGTACTGGAGAAAATGCAAACTCCTTAAAGCAGCATTCAAGTAGGCCTTACAGACCACTACTCAGATTTTATTTGATACAACTTTTCATGCATTTCACATTTTGAATTGAATTACTCACTGCTTCCCAATCATACTCTGCCTTCTCCCGCCGTATCTGCATATTTGCGCAAAATTTCCCCCATTTCATTGCCTAACTCAGGTACTCACTTGGCCATGAGGCTTTCCCTTACACTCCCAGCTAGGAGTGATCTTAAATGTTTCAAGCAACATGGTAGTCTGTATCTCCTATGTAATTAACAATTATGTGACTTTTATTGTGACCAATAAAATAGTTGTGTCTATATTTTATCCCCCTAATAGACTTGGATTTCTATATGCCCCTTAAGGGTAGGAATCCTATAACTTTTCATCTTTTTATCCCCTAACATTATGCTTACAATATAGTACAGGTAGCTAGGTGGCTGACCCATACTGCAAGGTCTGTCATCAGAAAGACCTGAATTCAAATCCAGCCTCAGAAACATATTAGCCATTTGAACCTGGACAAGTTGCTTAACCTCCATCTACCTCATTTGTAAAATCATTTCCTCATTTGAAAAATAAGGATATAATAGCACCCACCTCACAGGATTGTTGGGAGGATTAAATAATATTTTTAAAGGTCTTACTTAGCACAGTACCTGACATGGTAGGTACTATATAAATGCATATTCCTTTCCCCTAGCATGGACTTTAATAACTGTTAAATTGATTCACTTAGGAAAGGCTGGACCTGGAACAGCAGAGGGAAAGACACTCTCAGTAGGGACATTTCCTCCTCTGGTGCAGAGCTCTAACTCACTGCATGTAATCTTTTTCGCATTTTAGGGAATTGCCTGGGGCACTTAGCCCACTTTATCCAGAAGTACAACTTGAACTCAAATATTCCTGACTTCAAGGCTTGCCTTTTTCCACTATGCCACTTTGCCTTACTATGCCTCAGACTACACATTCATTACAGAATTATTTTTAAAACAAATATTGCTAAGAGAGTGTGTTATGCCTCTCAGTGACATTAAGGTCAGCTCTCTGATCTCTGTCAACACTTCATCATTCTTTCCCCTATAGGATTTTGATGCCTTATGTATCAACATGTAACCATACAACCTACTTGTCCCTAGCCACAACAACACTGTTGGCTCCCAGAATCCAATGAGAAAATTACCCAATATCTCCTACTCTTCCCCACACCTATGCATCTATACCACAATATTCATTCTCTCCTCTCATCCCTTCTTCCCCAGAAAGAGAGAGTTAATTTGCAGATAAGATAACAAGAAATTTAGGATACTTGTCACCTATATTAACTATTAATATAGTAAACATTTATTAAGCACCAACAAGCTTATGTGCTATGCTGGACCTTATAGGGAATTCCGAGAAATAAAAACATATTATTATTAATAATGCTGATGAACAACTAGTATTTATATAGCACTGTGAGGTTTGCAAAGCTCTTTACAAATATTACCTCATTTTATAGTGACAACAACTGTGGGTGGGGGTGGTTTTGGTGGTGATAAGTGATATTATTATACACATTTTACAGATGAGGAAACTAGGGTCACAGAGCTCGTAAGTATTTGAGGCTGGATTTGAACTCACAGATTTCTGACTCCAGGTCCATCATTCTTTCCACTTCACCATCTAACCACCATAAAAAACTACAACTTCAAAATGATTATAATCCAGTAAGGGCACTATGTACAAAAACAATTATATTACATGCACCTGGGTCATAACCGGCATATGGGCATGTAATGCCAAGCAAAGGCAACTTCCAAGGTTCAGATTACCAGCATAGTAAACCCCATTTATTCAGCAAACATTCACAGAACAGAGAAAGTCAAAATACAATGTAATTTGTTCCTTTAGCAAGTAAGTTCTCAATTCAATCCAGGTACAACTCCACCCCTAGACAGCACATTCATTTAGTCAGTCAAAAGTCTCTTCTCAAATGGAGATTAGTCTCCAACCATAAACAAAGTACATTCATTTGGTCAATCACAGAGCACACACACACAAAAAAAAACTCAAAGGCTTCCCATCCCTGAATCTCAAAAGGGGCAGGAGAGCACAAAAGACCATCCACCCCTAAGTTACAACAAAGTTAAGCTCAGCATTGAATACCCAAGGAAAGGGCCTTCTTT
>CM053585.1:408830559-408879310 GCA_028646515.1 Pseudochirops corinnae
CATCAAGTCACTCTCTGCCTGTAGAACAGTCCCAGAACCCCTGAAAACATCAGCAAGGCCCTCTTCCAGGATTTCTGTGTAGGCACCACAAGAAAATCCTCCTTCAGGGCTTCTGAACCAACAGCCAGGTTCCAGGACCTCTACAACAGCAGCACTGTCCTTCACCATCAGGTGAATCTGGCAAAACAACATCAAAACAGACAGACAAAATACCAGCATCATAGCCATGCCTCCTCAGTTCTTGGCAGTTCTGGGTGGCAGTTCTCAAAAGTCCTGGGCAGCTCCAATGGGCTCTTAGGAGTCTTTCTCTCAGCAACTCAGGCTCTATGATACTGGATAGTGCTCTCCCAAAGTCCTTCTGGCCTTCTCTAGGCTTGGGCCTCTCTCCCAATTCATGGCTCCTCCCAGTTCAGCCTTCTCTCTTCACATCAACAAGTCCATCCCACAAGTGGGATTCACAAGCTCTGGGTTTTAACACTCAACTCAAAAACCCAGCCAATACAGGGGCGTCTCCAAATTCCATTACCAATACAGGGCAGTATAAGCTAAGTGCTTTAAAAGAATGGAAAGGTCACTTTGGGCTGAGGTGATCAAGGAAAGTTTCTTTGGGAAAGAGTAGATTTTTTTAAAAGGATAAATAGAAGAGGTAGAATGGAGAGAGAAAACATTCCAAACAGTGAGAATAGCCTAAAACAACCACTTGTCACAATCATATAGCACTTTTTTCCCCCCACAAAGGATATCACACATTTTCACATCTATTCTACACATCAATTCCATGAAGTAGATAGTGTAAATATTATTTTACAAATGAGAAAAGAGAGGCTCAGTGAGTCTAAGTGACTTGACCTAAGTTCCACAGAAAAGTGAACTGACAGAGGAGATCTGAACCTGGTAGGGAGTAATCTTGTTTGATCAGAGAGAGTGGGCATCCTCAGGCTGTGGACAAAGTAGTGAGAGAGCTCTCCGGAAAGGGAGGCAGATTGGGAAGGATCTTGAATTTCCAGTTTACCCTTCTTCTCTACTGGGACAGTGGGAATATTAGGAAAGAAAGCTGTGTTTAACTTTGCCCCATATTTAAGTGTTAATTATAGTTTTTATTTGCAAGTAGGATAAGTAAATAGAGAAAGCCACATAATGTTGGGGGAAAAAAAGGACTGGGTTGAGTGACAAAAGATTCAGATGATATCCAAGATAAATTGTACCCAGTCACTTCCCCTTTTGGGGTGTTCCATCTCAATGAAGGGATTGGCCTCATTTTAATCTCCAATGTCCCTCTAAGCTTTAAAATGTGTGACATAACTATTATCAAGCCCATTTTTTATCTCCCCTGTTTTTCATGTTCTCACATCCAGCTCCCCACGCCTTAGGCATTCCACAGGTAGCAAATTCAGCTCCATCTCTCTCCTGCTCACTCCCTTACCCCCTTTTCCAACTATATATCACCTCATAATCTCTCTGCTTTCTGTTAAGACTTCTCACCTGTCTCCTCCACTGCTATTCACATGCTAATGAATAGATAGAAGAAAATACCATAAATCTGTTCCACAAAAATCTGTTATCTAATCTCAGTTGGGCCCTCAGTGTCATAAAGCAATCCTTCTATTCTTGTCTCAATTTTAAAAGTCCCTTCCCTATTTTTGTTCCAATAGAAAAACTCAGGACTTTGATCATCATAGATTCTAATAGCTCCTGACAGATATTGACTGTAACATATTTGGCCTTTATCAACAAATACTACATATATTAGTGAAACCATCAAAACAATCAGATATCCTTCAAATTAAATCCTACAGGCAGTTTCAGTCAGTGGCTTTGTCTTCATCAAAATACCTAGATAAAAGTATCTAGGAAGCACAGAGAGCTGGATAGCACAGTGAACTGAACACTGACAAGAGTCGGGAAGACCTGAGTTCAAACCTGGATTCAGACACTTATTAGATATATTCACTTAATTGAATTCACTTAATCTTGGTCTGCCTCAGTTTCCTTATCTGTAATACGGAGATAACGATACCACTGACCTCCCAGGCAAGTCACAACCTCCGAATGCCCCAGGCAATGAAGCCTATAAATTTCAGATTAGATGCAAATCCACATGGGTAGAGGCTATACTAATAAAAATCATAAATACTAATGCCTATATGAACAAGAAATCTGGATATTTAGAATCATTCAGATTATTGACTGAATGATTCACTATCCCCTCCCCCCAACTCTGCTATTTTTTACTAAAATGATGACAAAGTTAAGAGTCAGGAGAGAGATCTTTGTTCTAAGCCCTGGCTCTGTGGTAATTAACTAATTATGAATCTTTGGCCAATCTAATTGGCTTCTCCAGGCTTCAGTTTCTTAATCCATAACATTAGGGAGGAGGTTAATGTGGGTGATTTCTAAGGAGATTCCTTTACAGCTCTAAAATTCTATGACTATGCATCTGGTAACATATAGACACAGCTAGAGATTTGTTACGGATGGGGATTCCATTACATACTTGAAATTTCATTCTGGGTACAAAGAAGTTTATTTCTGTTGAATTACTAACATAATGGAACCTCACTTATACTTGATGCCCTTGTCTTTTTAGCCTTGAAGGAATTACTCTAACATTGACATTTGCCTACAAGTCACAGCATCATGACCACCATTAAAGTGAAATCTAGAAAATAAATCCTGAATAAGTAAAGTCACAGAATTCATAGCCAGACCTTAGAGATCATTGGACAGTAGTCCAATCCTCTAATTTCATAGATGGGGAAAATCATACCCATATTGATTTGGGGACTGCCACACAAAAATTTGTGAAATCACAAAAGTTTGCCATTTCGGATGCCAAATGTCTTCCTTTAAGGAAGACAAAGAAATCACAGGCACATTGTTCCTCCCCAATAGTAACTATATACTTTCAGGTTTTTTTCTTTCTTTAATAGAATATTATAAAGTGGGTTGATCACATAAGTAAGTCAGGAACCACTATGGGGAGGGGGGGAGCCACCCACTTTGGTTGCTGAGAGATTAAGGAAGTAAAAAATGGGAAAAAGTAATGAGATTTTTACAAAGTAAAGTAACAGTTGGGCTTGTGTAAAGGCAGGATAACTTGGTTATCAGATTTTCATCTAAAAGGAAAGGAGTTCTGGGTTCACACATACAAGATCACATGTGAGTAAAAGGAATCACTCTACCACACTTAATGGGAGGCCAAGTCTTCAGTAAACTACTATGCAGAATTCATTTCATGCTTGTCTCTCTGGGTGAAAACTCTGACGGAATTGTTACTCAAAGATTAAAAAAATACAACACAAAACCTAGGCTAGTCAGTGACAAGTTCTGAAGCATCTCCTACAGTACAGCAAGGACGATCATCCTGAAGAAACATGTGGTCCTTTCTTCTCCTAACTGGACGCTAAGAGGAGCCTGCTTAAATATGTTCATTCATCTATGTAACTCTCCACCCCTCGAGTAAAAGTTACTATCGGGGAGGAACAATGTACCTGTGATTTCTTTGTCAATGGACATGACCAAACTAAACTCTGAAATCCTTCCAGAAACAGTTCTTCAAAAACATCACCTGGCTCTAATCAGCCCCCCACCCACCCCTGCTCATATGTCTCTTAGCACTCCAATATTTAACTCTTCACAATTCAAGAAATTTGGATTTGCTTTCCAGAGTTCATGTTCATATTTGAACCACATAGTAGATCATGTCTAAGTCCCGGCTCCCCAATAGAGGACTCTTTATAAGCTTTTTGAGTTACTGACTAATTGACTTTTATTTAGTATCAACACCACGGAATGACAGGGACTTTTGGAAATCACCTAGCCCAACCCTATTATTTCAAAGCTTTGACAACTGAGGGTCACAGTGATGAGATGATGTGCCTAAGATGTCACACCTAAATAGTGGTAGGAATGGTACAAGAATCAGACCTCCTCATTCCCAAGGCCATTAATCTTTTTATTCTACCACACTGCCTCCCTCTCCTGCTGGCATGGAGATTCACAGCCACAGTCTGTAATCATGGCCATTCATATTCTGAAGACCTAATAAAAATTTAATTAGTAAATTCAACTAAACAATATTTTGTGGAATGAAAGTATAGCTATATTCATCATTAAAGAATACAATGTATAAGCCATTCAAATAATGTAGACTACTTTTCATTTTATGTTAGTAAGAATCTTTTCAACTGGATTTTTAAACTTGAAAAAATTCATCCCTAAGTATGTGAAGATTTCAAGGGGATTTTTAAAATGTATCTGGAAAAAAAGGACAGGAAATACAAAACAATATAAACATCTTTAATTACATTGTGGAAAAGGGGACAGAGGGTGCTAAAAATCACACTGTTTTACAAATATTATTCCTGGGGTTTCATTAATTGAAGCAGAATGTCAAGAGTGAAAGAGGTTCTCATTTGGCTCCATTCTGTACAGTTCAGGCCACATCTAGAATAAAATTATTTCCAATGCTGGGTATTACTTTTGAAAAAGAGTACCTAACAAGCTGGAGGGCATCTCAAGGTGGGAGACCAGAAGATAAGAATTCAAGAAATGATGCCATGGGAGGGTCATGATGGAAGTCTTCAAATATCTGAAATGTGGTCATGGGAAAGAGGGACTTGACTTGTTCTGCTTAGTCCTAAAGGGAAGAACTATGAATAAGCAGAATTTCAGGGGGGAGGAAGATTCCAGTTCATATAAGGAAAAACTCCCTAAGAATTAATGCTGTTTAAAAAAATCCTCCAATTTTTCCTTGGGAAATAGTCTCCAAAGTAGGGATCCTGACAACAAGTGGTAAGCGATCAACCATCACAGTGTGGGAAAATGGGTTGCATCTCACCCTCACAATAATTAGTTGTGGATACTTCTCCAAGGCAACCACACCCAATCCTCTTTCACTCAATACACCTCAAAATTCTCCTACTACTTCCTCTTATCTCCAGCACTGTCCTCTCAGGATAGTTGTAACTTTTTAGGTCTCAAGTACCAACAGCAGTTGCACAGGCATAATTCACACCTAGACTCATCCTGATATCTCTACACCCTGCTCCTCCTTGCTACGAGTCCAGGTAATGGCTGGTGAGTAAAACACTTCTCACTTCTCACATCACAATGTAAAAGAGTGAGAAGCAGGATAAGCAAGCATGGATGAGATCAGACTGGTATTATAGATGCCATTCACACCCCCATTCTCTTTTCTCCTTAAAACCAACCCTCTTCTAAACTTCTCTGTTTCTGTCAAAGTGTAGCATCCTTGCGGTCTCCCAGGTTCTTAACCTAATTCTCAGGAAGTCTACCATTTCTTGCTGCAAAGAGATTTCCAGCTTCCTCAGGTGAAAAGAGTAGCCAAATCTGCCTCTGACCATGTCCCTTGTACCTTCTATCTCCTTCTGGGTGTGGTGTATCCCCTGAGAGAAGGTGGCAAGTGGCCAAATCAGGCAACTCCCATCTGACCCAAAGCAAGACTTCCATCTATGCTAGTACAAAGCATCTTCCATCTCCTGCTGTCTGCTCAAATTACCAAATTAGATATGGAGAACCTCCTGTCAAACAGAAGTGACCTTGCCTTTAACCTCAGGCCTTCTGTCCCCTGCTGTACCTATGTCCCTTATTTGAAGAGGAAAGGGAAATTTGGTAAGGAATAGTACTTCTTTCTCCCCTTCTCCCAACTTCTTCATTTCATATAACTGATTTCTGCCACTATCTCCTCTTTCATCCCTGTCTCACATGATGAGGTAGAGTTGTTCCTTCTCCTTTCCCCCTATCTGCTCAAGCAATTCCATTCTTTCACACGTCTTCCAACAAATTATCCCCTCTCTCATTCCTACTCTATTGCTCATTTTCACTTTCTCCCCATCTGCCAGCTCATTTACTATTGCCTGGAAATCTATTTACAAACTACAAGCGTTTGCCTTTCACCTCCTAAAAAACTTCACTGTCACTCCTACTAAATGTCATCCTGTCTCTTCTACCCTTTGTGTCTAAACCCTCCACTTTTTCTTCTCTCACACTCTTCTTAACTCATAATAATCCAACTTCCAGCTGTATCATTCCACTGAAACTATTCTCTCCAAACTTACCAATGATCTCTTAGTTGCCAGATCCAGTGGCCTTTTCTCAATACTCATTCTCTTCGATCTGCAGTCTTTGATGCTATTGATCACCTTCGCTTCCTTGATACTCTATTCTCTCTAGGTTTTCAAAAACACTCTCTTGTTTCTCTTCCTACCTGTATAACCACTCCTTCTCAGTCTCCTTGGCCAGATCCTCATCCACACTCTCTAACTATAGGTATCCCCCTGGGTCCTCTTGTCTTCTCCTACTACTACTTCACTTGGCGATCTCAACAGCTCTCATGAATTTAATTGCCTATACTGATGATTCCAAAATCCACCTATCCTGCCTCAGTTTCTAGTCTGACATCCAATTTTGCATCTCTAACTTCCTTTCAGGTTTGTCGAACTGGATGATCAGTAGACAAGTTAAACTAAACATGTACAAAACCAACCTCACTATCTCACCCCCTAAACCTTCCCTCCACTTCTAATTCTCCTAACTGTTAAGGGCAAGATGATTCTTTCATCTTTCAGGCTTGCAATCTAGGTGTCATGCTTGACTCCTCATCATGTCTCACACCCACATCCAATCTACTGCCAAGGTCTATTGATTTTATCTCTGTAATATCTCTTGAATATGCCCCCTTCTCTTCTTTCACACTGCCACCACTCTGGTTAAGGGTTTCATCACCTCACTCCTAGACTGTTGCAATAACCTACTAGTGGATCTGACTGCCTCCAGTCTCCTCTCACTCCAATCTATCCTAACTAAAGTGATTTTCCTAAAGAGAAGGACTTTGGTTTGGGGGAAGGAAGAACGAAGAGTGAGGAGTAAATGAAGAGCGTGTTTCAAACAATACAAGCTACAAATACCTAGTGTTGATTATTTTTAGATGATGTAAGAAGATTTGGAAGAAAGTAAAATTTAATGGTTATAAACCTTGAATGTGAATGTTAAATATCTAAACTCTTTCATATAGAAATTATAACAAGAAACTGAAAACAAAATCCAGTAATTTTACAATATACAAGAAACAAATTTAAAGTAGAAAGGCACATTTAGAATTAAAATATATAGCCAAAATAAAATTTATTCTATTTCAGGCAAATGCAAGGAAGCTAAAAAATGTTAAAGCAAGATTTTGGATTAGGAAATATTAAAAAGCAGACACTATCAGGAGGGCTAAAACACGAAACCTACATTATGTAGAAAATCATTACGGATAAGAAAACAATACTAATATTAAATATGTGTGGATAAAATGCAATGGCATCTAAATATTATACAAAAAGATATATGAAATTCAAAAATATTTTGACAAGAATTACTACAACTGACAATGTAATAACCTTTTCAGACAATGATAAATTGATAAATAAATAAAATGATAAAAAGGAAGTTATGGCTATGAATGAAGAGTTGAAAAAACTAAATGTAACACACAGAAAAGGTTTGTAAAACTTAAAGACTATTCTTACAAGTCAAATGAAAAAAAGAAACCATATTTTAGGTTAAAAAAGACATACAAAGCCAGAGATTAAATTCATCCTTTATGGACCACAACACAATAAAAATGGTCATAATTAAGGGGAATACGAATATGTAATGAAGAATAGAAATAACTCAAATAATAAGTCAAAGATCACATCACAAAAATCATAATTATGTTTAATAAATAAAATAATGGTAAAGACAATGTATCAAACTACAGTTGATTCTCATTATTCACAGATTGCATATTTGTGAATTCACCTATTCAATAAAAATTTCTGTGATTCCAAAATTCAGTTTATAGCACTGTTGCAGTCATTTAGAGATGTTCAGAGAGTGGCAAAAAATTGAGTTACTTAAGGTGCTCATCCCCAGCTGAGGTCAAATAAGGTGATGCTCTGCTTTCTTGTTTCAGCTCTCATACTATAAACAAGTGTCCTCTTCACGGTCTATTTAGTGCAACAGTTTTTGCATTTTGGTGCTCTTTGTTGGTGTGATTTCATTGTTTAAAATGGCCCACAAGCATAGTGCTGAAGTGCTGGCTAGTGTTCCTAAGCACAAGAAGTTTATGAAGTGCCTGTCAGAGAAAATACATGCCCAAGATAAGATTTGTTCAGGCATGAGTTATAGTGCTGTTGACCATGAATTCAATGTCAACAAATCAATAGAGCTGCACATTCAGAAAAAGAAAGAGGAAATTCACCCATGTACATGAAGCTGCTCCAGAAAGTGCTAAAGTAAATGTTGTGACCAGAGGCTTGTAGGAACCTAACCTTGTATTTCCCCCAGGAACAATGGTTCAGTATTTACTAGAATGTAATTATCATGAGTGATGAGAACTAATTATATGCAGCTAGGACAGTCTTTACAGGAAAATTTCTGAGCTTTTCATATTAACCTAAGTAGAAATGAGAAAAAATAAATTGAGCATACAATTTTGCTGTTGTTGTTTAGTCACGTCTGACTCTTCATGACCCCATCTTTGGGGTTTTCTTGGCAGAGATACTGGAGAGGTTTGTCATTTCCTTCTCTAACTCATTTTACAGACGAGAAAACTAAGGCAAACAGGGTTAAGTGATTTGCCCAGAGTCACCTGCCTAGTGTCATACACACATACATACACATACAAACACACACACATACACACACACACACACACGCAAATAGTTGAAGTAGATTAAGTAGGCAAGGCTTACAATTGTACTTGAGCACTGCATAAATCTAACATTTCAATTCATGAAGGAGGGAATTTTAAATTGGTAAAGATTACTTGGAGGATAAGAAAGAATGTTTGCACAAATTAGGTGTATACCAGTATTTAAACCATATCCCACATTTTATGCCAAGTGAATAAACTATTTAGACCCCCCCCCCAAAAAAAAAAAAAGGAAATAGAGAGACAGAAAGACAATATACTTACATCTCTTACAACTTTGAGGTTATGGTGGACTTCATATTTTGATACAGTTAGAAGAAATTGGGAGATAACTTTGAACATTTTAATTATACCAAAATTAAGATGTTTTGCCTACAGAAAATCAGTGCAGCTAGAATTAGAAGATACTAAATGGACTGAAAAAATTTTTTTAAAAATTTGCATGTAACATTTCTGCTAAAAGTCTGGCATGCAAAATACATTAAATTTACAATTTTTTTTAAAAACAGGATTATTCCTCAATACAAAAGTGGCCAAAGGACATAAAATTTCCCCAATAGAAATGCAAGCTATCAACAATCATCTGTAAAACTGTTCAAAAATCACGTAATCAGAGAAATTCAAATTAGATCTCTAAGTTATCTTATAGTCATCAAATTTGAAAAGATGGTAAGAAATAGGAAGTCAGCTTTTCAGGATCTTAGTTAGACACGTTAACGTACTGTTGGTAGAGCTATGAATTGGTTCAAATTCTAAAAAAAAAAAAAGGAATATGGAATGATGTAAATAGTTTATTACTAGTTTTCTCCTCCAAGGAGGTTAATAACATTAAGAAAAGGTAATGTAGTATTGTGAAAAGAACACTGGATTTTAAGCTAGTGGACCTGTTTGAATCTTAATCTTTTTACTTACTGGCTATGTTAATCTAGATTAGTCACTTTATTTCTCAGAGGATCAGTTTTTCATGCCTAAAATAATGGAATTCTACTAGATAACCTTTAACATTCCTTTTATCTCTCTATCAATGATCCTGTAGCCTGTGATCTATATACCCAAAAATATTCATGCCAATATTATATGCATATGAAATTTTAAAAGGCTATGAAAATATTTACTGGGAAATTGCTAAATGAATTCTGATAAATGAATGTAATGAATTATTATTGCAGCATAAGGAATAATGAATATGAATATTTAAGAGAAATCTGGGAAGCTTTGTATGAAATACAGTAAAGAAAACAAACCCCAAAGAACAATATACAAGGTGATACAATAATATAGATAAAAATAAATTGAGGTAGCTAGATGGTACCATTGATAGAACACTGGTTCTGGAGCCAGGAAGACCGAGTTCAAATCCAGCCACAGACATTTATTAGTTATGTAATCCTGAGCAGGTCACTGAATTTCCCTTTGCCTCAGTTTCCAACATGCTTAATAAATGCTTGTTCCCTTCCTTTCCCCAATACTTATCAAGTTATAAAAATCAGGTGACAACTATAAAAAAAATGAAAAAGTATATGTACTACAGTATGAATTGTGATAATTTTAATGGACAGTTTTGCTCAACTAATTCTAGGAAAATGTATTTTGTGAAGGCTCACCTGAACCTGGTCTTCTGACTCCATGTTTTATACACTTTTGATTAATTAAAGATGATGTGGAAAGAGAAGAAAAGGAAACACATCACTCTTATTTTACTCCCCCATTTACTGTTTGATAGCTATACACATACAAAGCAGATTTGTTTTAGGTTCAGTTCATAGTCCTGAAAGTCACTGAGAGTCTTTGGGCCTCTCATGTAAAATAAGGAAATTTTATATACACCAAAATATTTATAACATCACTTTTTGTGGTAATAAAAACCTAGAAACAAAGTGATTGGGGAATGAGTGAACACATTTTGGCATATGGATATAATGTAATATTATTATGGAATAATTAATAAAGGATATGAAGAGTTTTGAGAATTATGGGAAGAATTATATGAACCAATGTAGAACAAATAAAGTAGAACCAGGAAAAGAAAATGCCTAAGGGCTTTTTGTTGTTTAGTCATTTGGTTGTGTCCAACACTTCGTGATCCCATCTGGAGTTTTCTTGCAAATATATTAAGGTGGTTTGCCATTTCCTTCTCCAGCTCTTTTTACAGGTGAGGAACTGAGGCAAACAGGGTTATGTGACTTGTCTAGGGTCACACAGCTACTAAGTGTCTGAGGCCAGATTTCAACCTAGTAAGATGAGTCTTCCTGACTTCAGGCCCACTTACTCTACTGCACTACCTAGCTGTACCTAAGAACTACAAAAATATAAATTAAAACAAATAATAAAAGGCAACTGAACTCTGATAAATTACAAAGACCAATCTTAGACCCACAAAAATGAAATATACTTTCTTCCTATCAGTACAGTGGTAGAGGAAAGAGGAAGGTTATGGATGAGGTTATTGTACTGAATGTTTTTCTTAATCATTTTTTCATGTTTATAAAGGAATGGTTCAATAAGGGAGTAGTAGTGAAGGTTGAAGAATGGAAAAATATAACAAAGATAAAAAGCAAAGGGTATCAAAAATATGTTTGAAATAAAATAAAGTATTTGGGCTAAAGTATCTCTGAGGTCCCTTGAAGCTCTAAGTCTGATCCTCATGCCACTGAGCTGCATATAATAAAACACATTATGGTGGAATGGAAAGAGTAATGAATTTGGAAAAAGCAGAAACTTGGGTTCATACTTCTGCCTGTGGCACCTAATTTTGTTTTAATTTGGACAAATCACACAATGTCTTTGAACTTCAGTTTCCTCATCTGTAAAGCAGGAACACTGCCACTTCTCTGCCTCACAAGGTTATTGTGAGAAAAGTGCTTTACAAATGTGAATTATTTGTTTTCTAAATTAATCTCTAAATTTCTAAATTAAAAAACAAACATTTAAAAAAAGTTTCCTGATAATTCCATCCTCAACTGTGACTTTGTTATGTAGTACTCATGCAACTTATTGCAGACAGTGTAACCTTATACAGTAGCACCCCAAAGGGGGGGAGGGGAGAGGGAATAAACATCATTGGGTTGGAAGGGGTAGATGAATCTTGATTTTTACAAAGGAAAAAGGGGAAATATTAGAAGATTAGAATGCCTGGCTGAAGTCTTCCCACCAGTAACCTAACCCAACTGAAACTTGATTTCTTAGACTCACTAATAGACCACAATCCAAAATAACACCCACATGGAGAGAGGCATCGAAAGACAGGAGCATGAAAACATATACATGGGGGATTTGCATGCTGGTAAATAAAAAAAGAAAAGGCTGAGCTATGAAGGAAAAGAAAAAGCTTTTTCTAGCCTCTGTAAGCCCCACACACCAAAAAGACCCAGCAAGATAAGCCTACGTAAGCACTATTGTAGACTGAATCAAATGAGCGATGTATGTGAACATGCTTTGTAAATTCACAATATGACACATGGTAAGGTATTACCATTCTTCTATCAATTACCAATACAAGATCTTATGACAAAATTTTTTAGCAAATAAGAGACAACAGACTTACTTTACTTTTTTCCTACCGAAGAGAAGATCTTTTTATGGGAAAGGTCAGATAAAAACTGGCAATATGCAGTTGAAAACCAAACAAGGATTTAGCAAGAGAATATCCAGCTGCCCTTGGTGGGTTAAAGCTTACCTCCAAGTCTGTAAGAATTCACCTATATCCCAGGTCATAAAACAGAACTAATTGATGGATATCCTATGAGACTGCTGATAACTTTGCAAGACTGTGAAGAATGGGAGACATATAGTAGGAAAAGAGAAGAGCCAATATCTTGATTGAAAAAAAAAAAAAGGGTAATGTCTTCAGATTGTGAACCAGGGAAGCTGGCTTCTCTTCCTGGCAAAATTCGAGAGAGGATTATTAAAAGAGTAGCTTGTGGATATTTAGAAAGGAGAACAAGTGATCATTATCGAGTATAAGATATTCTGATTCCTTTTTTAATATGCCTACTTCACGGGTAGGTCAGGGGATTACTGCAGAGATATCAGAATTATATTTCATTTGACAAAGTGTCTCATGATACACTTGTAGACAATATGGAGAAACACGGGCTAATTAGCTGTGTAGATTTGGAAATGCTTGAATGAGCAGAGTTCAAATACTGATTGTTCTAGACCTTTAAATTTCCTCCCTTCTCTGAGATTATCTGATACAATATAAGAAGGTGATAGTCCCACTGTTCCCTTCCTGGCTCAGACTGTAGCAGAAATACTGCGTTCAGTGTTGGGCACCTTTGTTTAGGAAGATAGTGAATTATCCTGAGTAAACATGATTTTGTCTGGAGAAAAAGAACATTTTAATGGAAGAATTTGGGGGAGGGGCATGATAGCTGCCTTCATTTATGGAGGGTTTAGATTTGTTCTGTTTGGCTCAATTTATTCAACCACTATTTCCAAAGCACCTCCCCTACTAAGGCTACAGAAACAGTTACTATTCTTTCAAGAGCGGAGAAGCTAAAACAGTTACAATTATAATTGTTATTTTATGAGAGGTTTCGCCCTGTGGAGTCAAGGAAATGTGTGTGCTTCTAACTTGAATCTATGGGTATCTGAGATAAACTATGGAGAAACCAGATAGAAAGCAAGGAAAAACTTCTTTCTTATTAGAACTGTCAACTGTTATTTTATGAAGAAATTTCATAAAGAGAACTTTATGAGGAATGAGTCTAAAGAAATACTGTTGAATGATGGCTTGACAGGATAGCTTTGAAAGTTACATGATGAATTTATTATGTACTTTAAAAGAAAAGCAAGTTCTACATAATAGAGATTCATAGTTTCATGTACGATCTCCTCCATATGTGCTACAATGTACATGGAAATGCTCATTTTATTTGGTGTATGTTCAGAAAAAAAATATTTAAAAAAATTTTTTAAGACTAGTGGCTTGAGAGGAGCTTAAGTTATTTCCCTGGCTGAAGATAAGCTAGGGAAGTCAGAGAGAAGATGATGATGCCTTCTTTGTGAAAGCACTATAAATTTCATCTTTCTAAGAGGAGTCTGTTATCTTGAATGAGCTACATGATATGAGCCTATATACTCAAAAAATGAAGAGAGGCCATCTGCCATTACAATGAAGGCTTGAAGGGAATGGTTATGGTTTTTCTCGAAGCTAAAATATTGTAAACAATTGTCTATTTTTATTATTGGTTACCTTATTAATAAATTGCATGTCCAGTAACTTTATTTTTTTAATCCAATTTTTCTGTAATATTTGATGAACATGGGTGGTAGCTGAGTTTAGTTTATTAGTTGAGAGATATGATGAAATTTTTATTAAGGAGGAAATGCACAAACAAGAGAATGAGTTCCCCTACCCTGCTACAGTTACCAAGAGGCTAAATTAGCACTGAAGTCAAGAAAATCTTCCTAAAAGTTACCTAAAATGAAATGGATGGGAATGATACCTTCTCACTAGAAGTCTTCAAGCATAGGCTAATGACCAACTACTCAGACCAGCTATTATGGGAATTCTTTTTCAGGTGTGGGTTGGACCAGATGGCTGCCAATGTCCCATTCCAATGCTAAAATTTTGGGATACTATAAAGTTTGGGATGAGTAATATCAGACATTAGATGACACTAAACTCATGTCTATAAGGAAATTCTGTACATAGCAAGTACTTAATAAACACGCAAGACAATATAAAAGAATGCTCTGAAAAGAGCATCAGAGTTCAAATTTCCATCCTCCCACTCACGACCTGTGGGGACACTTACCTCCTCTGACTCTGTTTCACTAGCTATAAAATGGAGAAATTGAACTAGATGAGATAATAAGGTTCCTTCTAGTTTGGATTTATTTTCCTATGATTATATTTACTGACATGAGCTTGTAGGGTGTAGTCAAAACTACACTGTATTTGGTGTCCAAGAACCTAGGTGCAAAATCTGTCTCTTGGTAACTGCCTGTCGTAATTTGGGCGGCTACTCCACAACTCTAGCCCTCAATAACTTGAATTGTCAAATGGACAATTTGAACTAGTTAACTGTTAATCCTTTCAGGTCTAAATGATGTGAACTTGTTCATTCAAATAATGTTCATTATAGGATTTAGAGCTGGAAGGAATATTATAAATCATACCGTCTGAGAGCTTCATGTCACAGATGAAAAAAAATCGAGACCTGGAGATGTGAAATTACTTGTCTAAATCCATCCTAAGGATGGCAGCATCCCAAAACAAATGGGGAACAGACTAAGAATAATTCATTCGACAAAAGTTTATTCAACTTCTATAATCAATCCATCAGTAATCATTTATTAAGAACCTACCATGTATAATTTACTATACTAAGCATGGGTGTCATAAATCAATCAATATGTATTTGATCACTAAGATACGGAGTTTAACAATTTTGTAAAAAGGTATAGATAGAAATAAATAAAAAATTTCCACCATTTTCACCTGCTCCCCACTTGAATTTCATTGATCCAAAGACAATTTTCTAACCATCTCTGTTCCACATACCACAGAAAGTATTATTTTAAAGACCAAAGTACAAATATGATAGAAGCAAAACCAGAACCTCTCCCACATCCACAGGACAGGATCTGGGCAGCCAGGTGGTGCAGAGAATAAGGTTGGACCTGGACTGGGAAAACACATTCAAATCTGGCCTAGGACCAATTGCTAGCTGTATGACCATGAGTAGGTTGCTTAACCTAGGTTTCCCTCAATTTTATCATCTATAAAATGAGGATAATAATAATACCTATGTCCCAGAACTGTTTTGAGGGGGAAAATGAGATGATTGTAAAGTTATTAGCTTTAGATGCTATACAAATACTAGCTGTCATATATTATATTATGTTATGTTATGTTGTATCATATTATTAGAAACAGAAAATCTAGTTTAATTCAGCAAATATTTATTAACTACCTATTATGTCCAAGGTCTTGTATTTAAGGATAGAGATAGAAAAAGGGAGAAACAATAGCTATTGCCTTAAAGGAACTTATAATCTAATACATGGCAACAAAGCATATATATAATACAAGGTAAAATGTAACAGGGACAAAGGAGGGATTTAGACAAAATATTCTCATAAAATCTGACAAAAGAGAAATCAATTTCATTTGAAGGATATGGGAATCGGGAAAGCTTTCATGAAGGCAGTAGCATTTCAAATAACTGAAGGATTTCAACAGCGAAAGAAGAGTACATTTAAAGCATGGCAGGAGACCTACAGGAAGAGAGAGGCAGAAGATGTCAAGATGAGATCAGGGAACAGCTAGTAGTCCAGTTTGTCTGGAATGTAGAGTATGTGTGAAAGGGAGTAATGTGAAATAAGTCTGGAGCCGGATTATGACGGGCCTTAAATGCCACGCTAAGGAATTTCTGAGAGGGTTCAGAAGCCAAGTGCTCCGAAATTCAAGATCTGCTATGAGCATTATCTTTTCAGAAAATGACTAGTAAAAGAAGAACCTTTGTTAGGCAAATGAACTGCTGAAAAGCAGAAACAACCTTATCACTGTAAAGATATCACCCTAGTCTCTTAGCAAACACAGCAAATTATTGAAAATAAAGCAAATTACATATCTTTGGACAAAATTTTCTTTGATCATCCTAGTCCAGTGATCTTCTCATGTTCTAAAGCAGAGATGAGCAAACTCTGAGTTTTTGCCTATTTGCCTGTTTTTGTAGGGTACAGTCATTTTACATTTTTAAATAAAATGAAACTTTATTTTAAAACATAAACCCATTCTTGGCTCAAGGACCATAAAACAAAAAAACAGGTTAGTCAAGGGATTTTGCTAACCCCATTTCTAAATCCCTATACATCTATCATCTATACCAAAGATGTCAAACCACCAGCTGAGTGTGAAACCAGATTAAATGTTACTATGTTACTAGGAAATGTTTAATAAAATATATTAAAACAGAATACCACACAGATAATGTTAATTTGTGGTTTTCCAAGTCAATATCTGGTCCACCCTTTCTATTCCAGTTTGACACCACTGATCTATATAAATCATGCTGTGCTGGAAGCAGCAAAGTAGGAAAGAACACTAGATTTGGATTCAGAGGACCCAATTTCAAATTGCAGCTCGAACAAGCTGCTATACTTCTCTGGGCCTCAGTTTCTCCATCTAGAAAATGAGATCTAAGTATATGATCCTGTGTATTAAATTAAAGTCTGTCTCTCTTTGGAGCATGGCATGGTGGAATGAGGACTGGAGGTAGTCGGTCAATATACATTTATTAAGTACCTATTATGTGCCAGTACTACACTGGAATTGGGAAGACCTGAATTCAAAGCTGACCTCAGACAATTACTAGCTATGTAACCTTGGGTAGGTCACTTAACCACTGCCACACTGTCCTAAGTGCTGGGGATAAGAAGGGGAAAAAAGACAGTCCTATGCTCTCAAGGAGTTGATAGTCTAACAGGGAAAAACAACACACATACAAAATGTACAAATTACGTACAAAATAAATTGGAAATAGTCAATAGAAAGAAGATGCTAGCATTAAGGGGGAAGGAGAAAAACTTCCTGTAGAAGGTAGGATTTGTTGTTGTTATTTGTCCTTCATTCTCAAAGGTAGGATTTAGCTAAGACTTGAATGAATTCCGGGAATCCAGGGGGAGAATAAGGAGTAGGGAGAGACTTAAACCTAGATTCTAGTTATTGCCTTTACATTTAAATACTTATGTAAAGCTGGATGAGGCCCTTCACTTTCTGAGCCTCAGTTTCCTATAAAAATGAAAACAATACTTATAAAAAAAATCAACTTCAAAGACTTGTTATGAGGAAGGCAATTTAAAAACATTAGATATACAACAGATGTCCTGTACTTAAGGGGGTACTTTTATTAAGTATCTAGTGCTTCTTGATTACATCTATGTCTATAAAGTCAACCTGTCTCCTCAATTAGACTGTAAGCTCCTGCTGGTCACAGATCATAGATTACTTAACTCTGTATTCACCATAAGAACTAACAAGTATGTTAAACCTAGTAATAGTTTAAAAAAAAAGATTTAAGAAATCATTAGTTCTCTAAAAACCACTTGGAGACAGAGAGATCCACTTTCAATGACTTCTCTTTGTAGTAGGCAAAAGAAAATCAAAAGGTTTTATTACTTAAAAAAAAACCCCAAAATAAATAAGGTCCAGATGTTTTTAGCATGATCTCTTTGACCAATTAAAATACAGTACGTTAACAATGGTGGAATAACTTTGCAGTACATTGAGGAAGAGGGACTCATTGGACAGAAGTGGACAGTAGATGGCAGTCTGTAACTGAATCAAAAATGGACATTCATGGCATATGAGAAGACAGTGATGAGGAAAACTCAGTGGCGGCAGTACTGTGATGGGATATTGCCTAATGCACATACCTTTAGGCTTCCACTTAACTATTATATTTTCTTTTTTGCTACAGTTATATAAAACATACACATGTACCTATAGACTTGTTCAGAGAATCTGCTAAACATGTTGATTCTACTTAATGTGCCTTTTCTCAGTAAATATCTCAAATTCAAAGGGAAACACTGATATTTTCTCAGCCTCACTCTTTTCCTTTTCTGATTTTAACCTATGTGCAACCTTGGGATCCCCATTCTCCATAGAGCATGGCTTTTAACTGTTTTCCTAGTAATAACAACAACAACAGCCATGTACATTTGTATACTTTACGGTAACAAAGCACTTATATTAACTCATTTGATCTTCGTGCAATCTTCTTCCTCCTATCCATAAGTTCATGTGTATCTACTGTCTACAAAAGAGAAAACCTAGACTTCAGACGTTAAGTGATTTGTCCAATATTCCACAGGTAGTATGTAGTAGGCTGAGCTCCAAGTCAGGTCATCTAACATTAAGGTCAACTACATACGCCATGCTCTTACCTAGTCCCACTTACATTTAGCTTACCCTGCCATCTCCCCTAAACCTATCCTTCGTCCTCATCATAAGGTCCCATCACTCTATCTTCCTCCTTGCTTTCCCAGGCCATTACTCCTACTTGGGTCTCACTTTCTTCCCTTGTAAATCTTGACTCTTTGGTTTACTAGTTCAAATTTATACTTCCCTCTACCCTTAAAACTCTTGTCCTCTCATCACTAAACTCTAAACACTAACCCTGAACAAGCACTCACTTTGGAATTAGAAGACTTAGAATCAAATTCCACCTCTGACACTAACTTGGGCCCTGTCGCTTTAACTCCCTGGGTCTAAATTTCCTAATCTGTAAAATGAGATGGCTGTATTGGACTGTCTCTAAGGTTCCTTCTCAGAGTTAGACCTACAAAACTTTTGCATTCTCCAAGCCTGCACCCATGCTTCAGGAAATTATACAGCTGAGTTGACCAGGTCCACTATAAATATCTTTTCCATTCTGGGCTCTTTTCCATACTGGGCCCTCGTGGTTGTGTACCAATTCTGTTATCCTTCCCTCACTAACTCTCTACCATACTCCTTACAACACCTTTTCTTCTCAAGTCACCTTCAACCCTCCACTCCCACTCCAACCTCCCTCTCATCAGAAACCGCACCTAACACTTCTCTCTTCCACTTTATTATCTAATTCTCTAAGAGATGCTCCTTCTTACTAACATCAACTTTTTCTCATTCAGTTCTTGATACTCCACCTCTTGTCTCCCCTGGCAGCTTTCCCACTTAATTATTCTCATTGTCTGTCTCTCTGTCTCTGTCTCTCCGTATGTGGGTCTCTCTGCCTCTTTCCATCCCCTCTGCTCTCCCTCCCTCTCCTTCTCTTTCCCTCTCTCTCTCCCCCTAATTTTCATCTTCTCCTTATCCACAGAATCCTTTCCTGATACTTATAAACAAATCTAGTTCCTCTTTATTAAAAAAAACTAAAATAAAAGCCCTTTACTTGATCTTGCCATTCCCACAATCTCTCATCCTCTTTCTCTTCTCCTTTCCATAGTCAGACTCCTAGAAAAAAAGGTATTGCCTCCATTTTCTAATCCTCCTGGAATTTGGTTTCCATCCTCACTACTCAAAACTAATCTCTTCAAAGTCAATGATTTCTATATTGCTGAATCCAATGGCTTTCTATCACCCTTCTTGACCTCTCTGCTTAAAGCAATACTGCTGATAGTGCCCTCCTCCTAGATGCTTTCTCCTCCCCGGCTTTCCATATTATTCTGTCACAGTTCTCTTTGTTATTATCTGATGTAACAGTTCTTCAGTCTCCCTTTGCAGGACCACCAACTATGTTGTGCCATCTATCTGTAGGTATACCCCATAATTCTGTCCTGATCCCTCTTTTCAGCTTTGTTGATCTTATTATTAATTCCTATTTTCTGTCAAGGGTTTCACCATTCTTCCAATCAGCCAAGTTTGTATCCTAGGAGTCACACCCACCCCCAACTTTTGACTCTTACTCATTTCCATATCTAATTAACTGCCAAGTCTTAAGTAGTCTACCTCCTCAGCATCTCTAACACCTGTTCCCTTCTCTCCACCCCCACCACAACCATCCTAGATCAGGTCCCCATCACTTCTTATCTGAACTATCACAACAACCTCCGATGGTCCATGCTTAAATCCAGCCTCTTCCCTCTTCCTAAAACTTAGAGAGTAAAAATTCATCCTTCACCCAGAAGTCAAAGTGATATTCTTAAATGACAAATCTGGCCATTTCATTCCCTTTCTCAAGGGGCTGCAATGGCTCCCTAGTGCCTTTAGGATGAAAACAGAAATTCCTATGTTTTGCATCTAAAGCCTTTCACAATCTGACTTCAGATGACTTTTCCAGGTTGATGATGAATCACTCCTCCTGATATCCTACACTCTAGTCATATTGTCATACTTGCTCTTCCCCATATACAACATTCCATCTGTGCTTTTGCATAGGCTTCTCCCCCTATCCCCCTTACTGGACACCTTTCCTTTCTTACCCCTGATTCTTGGCACCCTTAGCTCTCTTCAGGGTTCAGCGCAAGAACCACCTCCTTCAAGAGGCCTTCCCTGATTCCTCCAGTTGTTAAGTGTCCCCAAATAATTTTACATTGTTTCCTTTATAGCCTGTATTTGCATATTTATAAACATGTTACATCCCTCTAGTAGAACGTAAGCTCCCTAGATGAAGAAATTATCCCATCTTTGCATTTTTATACCCAGTGCAGAGCATATGGTAGGAAGGCATTATTGCTTGATTATGACAAAGGGTATACATTGGTGAAATAACTAGTTAGAATAAGACATGGAGACTCTGGCCAGAGAACTGAAAAAAAGATACTGGTCTCTTTGGGAGCATACTTACAACCTTAGCTTCATATCACCATCTTGTCCAAACCATCTGAGATCACTGGCAGTACGCTAATCTCATACACACTTTAGGCATATGAAATCTCATTTTCCCCATAAACTCAAAGATATAGACCTTTATCACTCAATTAGTTCTATGAGCACTCTTAAATCAAAACATATTTTTTGTTGTCCAGAAACATTCTTGGTGCTCTCTCTCTCTCTCTGTCTCTTTCTCTCTGTATGTATGTATACATACATACACACACACACAGAACTGAACTATTCATGGACATCTTTAATCAGATTTTTCAACATACAGCTTCCGTCTTTCCTTCTAATTTTATAGTATCTTCAATAAACATAGATTGACTTAATTCTCCCTCATCCTATAAAACAAATCCCAAATTTCTTTAACCCAACATACATACACACACACACACAACACACATATACATACAACACATATACACACACAAATAGAAAACTGAACTAAAATTGAAATGTTGTTGTTGTGAGGGAACATTATTCTCCTAGGATAAAATTTAAAATGATAGATTTTTCCCAAAACCAAGTGCATCAGAGAAAAAGATAAGGTTCTTGACCTGAAGGAATTTAAATTATTTTTAAATTTTCCTACTAAGTTCACCACAGGAAATGTCAATGTCACTTACTTTGAAAGTCTAACAGTAGAGGTAAACTAAATGCATCCAAAATAGATTAAAATGTAATTGGGAAATGTTTAACAAAATAAAGAAAAATACAATACAACTTAGATGTTAATTTGTAGTTTTCTAAATCAATACACTGCCCACAGGGATCTGTTTCTATTTGAGACTGACACCACTGGACTAAAGGGAAGTCTTAGACAAGTCCTGAAGATGTTGCTGAGAGATGCTTGTACTCTTTTGATCTTCTTCCTTTCTAGTAATCCAAATAGTAAAAGCAAATGAGAGTTTGGCAAAGTTGGCAGAATTGAGGTCAACAGGGGCAAAGTGGTCAAAGCCAACAAAGTAGATTCCGAGTACCAGCAGCATGAAAATTCATGATTGGTTTCTCCATTTTGGGTTCATAGATCTTCGAAGTGGAAAAGACCTTAGGAAATATTCTAATCTAGACCTCTGGTACCCAGATGGTTATGTGAGTTCATCAATATGAAAGTTCCCTCCAATGAATGTAAACCCATCCAGGCTGGTTCTCTCCTTCATGTCCTCCTGAAATCCAGGGGTATTGCCTATGAAACAAAGCCCTCTAATAATTCATAACAAAATAATAAGAGCTAACATTTATACTAAGAGTTCTAAAAGTCTCAGTGAAGTTTTAAGCTTCACCTGGTACAGAGCTTTAAGGTTTACTATTAAGGCTTTTGCATATATTTTTTGATCTGTCCAACTTCCCTAGAAAGACAGTACTATAATCATATGAGCTATGACCTACAGATATTATAGCCCCATTTTCCTGATTAGACAACTAAAGCCTACCAAGATTGTAATAGTCTAAAATCACACAGGGAGATAAAAGAGGCTTCTTTTCTTGTAGGGAAGAGGTCAGAGGACTGGTAGGGAAAAAATGGACAAGGATGAGCCAAACTAGCAAATTAATTTTAATCAAACTAAGACTAAAGAACAATCTACAGTATGTTTCCATTGAAAGAGCAATGGAGGTAGAATTAGAGTTTGGGTTCAAATCCAGGCTCTCCTACCTTCCACCTATGTGACCTTGGATAAATCTCTTAACTATTGAGGGATTTCAAAGGAGCACATAATTTCATTACTGAAAAACACCTCAGAGATACCTAGTCTAATTCCATTATTTTATAAATGAGAATTTTCAATTTCAAAAAAAGTAAAATGATTTATCCAAGATCACACAGCTAATTTGCTTCCTTTCCAGGAGGAAAAACAGTACAGTTTACTTTAGTTGGGCTGAATTTTAAGAAAACTTAGTTCTTTTCCCTGCTATTTATGGGGAGATCCATGAGCAAATCATCTTTTACTCAACAGGTGCAGGAAATAAACCTTATAACCCTAAAGGCTACATCAAAGGTATGATCAGTAATGCCAATCACGTTGAGCATATGATATTGGCCATAAGCTAGATACAGGTTTCAGGACTTCAAACATGAGCATAAGAAAAGATATATAGACCTTGGATGAATGTATTTTTATATATTCCAAGGTGGGGGATGAGTACTAAGAGCCAGAAACAGAGAGAGAGGGAGGCTTAGGGCAAAATGTAGGCTAAAAATGGAGGTGGTAGCCCTAGCATGAACTCCTAGTTCTGACTCTCCAACTGATGCAGAAAATTCTAAGCATAAAATGTAGTTAAGTGAGATAGAGCCAGACCCACACCAAACGAATCCTTCCTATATGGCCAACTCTGAAAAGTCATCCATCAGGCTGCATCACATGTTCTAAAAGGGAGATAAACTCTACTACGTATGGAAATTCTACAGCATTACACTCTTTCAAATCAGGAATAAAGACTGAACCTCTGATTGCATTGATGTAGGAAATCTTAGATGAGGAGACACCCTACCTAAGACACCTAGTCTTAGAGAGCTGTCTGAAACATTGAGAGGTTAAATGATCTGCCCAATGTCACACAAGATCTGAACATAAATCTTCTGTCTCTGAGGCCAGCTCCCTATCCACTATGGTATGGTTACCTCTACTTTCATACTGCATTGATAGGAAAGGAAAGTTGGAGCACAATTAGATTATGGAAGAAGGAATGGAGTACAGTAGCCAATGTCCATAATATCCTGAGCACCTCTGGAACTGGCAAATCACCATAAGCAGACCTCTTTCTGGCTCTGCATTTCTGATGTTCCCTGGCCATATTGGAAATGCACAAATACCCAGGTTGCTTGGATCTTACAGTAGCAATGATTACATGGATCTTACTTCTACCACGGATTTTCCCTGTACTTTATAAAACTTATTCATATCCACTCCATGTTTTGTTTGTGGGAGAACCTAGGCAGTATAGATAAGGAAAAGCTATTCCTGGGATTCTGGAAAGACAGACTTTAGGATTTCCGTATACATGCTTGCATACATTCTGTTCATTGTCATCTGATGACCTAGTGAATATAGGGACTTAACACCTCTTAAAAGTAGCCTAGATCAAAACCAGAACCCCCACTCCAAATCTTTGGCACTACAAGGAAAGAATTGCAACTTAAATCAATAACCCATATTGGAAACAAAGGGCAGCTTTTTTGTCAACAGGAGGAGAAAATGAGAAGTAGAGAAGAAAGGAAACTAAGCCAGGTCTGACACATGCCAGCCAGCAGGCAGCCTAAGAATATAAACATTTGTCTTATATGTTAAAAAGGAACGTGCTGATGGAACAGGTTACCCTGCTATATAAGGAATATTGCTCTTCTTTTTGAGTGACAATCCTTAAACCGAAGTGATTGAGAGTTATGAGTGGAACAGGACTTGAGGGACCTGTGAGTAGAACTGGGTCAGCCACTGCTCTACTGAGAGAAGTCCCCACAGCTACTAGAGCAAGGGAGAAGGAGCTGGCCTGAGTAGGTGACATTGGTGCTGAAAAGAGAAGAGAAGCCCACAAGGAAGGCAATGAGCACCACTCACCACTACCAGAAGGCCAAACCCTTCTCCTCTCAGTTCTGTACACATGCAACCTTTGCAGGCAGAGCCAAAGTTGCATGCATTCTTGGCCCAAGATAAATACCACGGCAAATTCTTTTCATGCCTGTCTTCCTTTGATTCAGTCATTCCCCAAAGGTAAGAAATGAGGCCAACCCCAGGTGTGCCAAGAGGTGTGCTGAACAAGACATATTCACATTTTCTGGGTGGGAGGGTTAGGATAACTCATGAAATGTCTGAGCTGGGATGGACCACAGAGATAAACTAACCTGATAGCATTTCACAGATGAGGTAACTGAGGTGGATTTGCCCAAGGTCACACAACTGGTTGGTAGCCAAAGTGGCAATAGAATGTAAATTTTGTGAATTTCAGTCTCATGTACCTCCTTTTTGTCCCATGATCTTTCATGAATAGCATACTGAGGCATTAAGAGAAGCAACCTGAAGCCAAGTCAGGACTGGAATTTGTGTGTACCAATTCCCTATCTAAAGGACTGATGAGTACAGACAGTTCTTGACCACCACCTTCCCTCTTTCTGCCTAAAGCAAGGGGACTAGAGTTCAGTCATACTCTCTGACTCAAGATATGATTAAAGGAGTCTGGGTTCAAGAAAAAGAACATTTAGAGATAGTGCTCTAGGGAATCAAATCTCTTAAAGGATGGGTAAGTATCAGAGTGGGTAACACCAAATTCCTATTCAAAACTTTGATCTCTTCCCTAGTTGTACTTTGGCTACAAATAACCAGGTTTTGTTTTTTAAACAAAAACTTCTAAGGAAAAAATCGTTAGATTTTTCTTGAGAGGATGACAGGTCACCATTCAATCTATATTGTTGGGGGAAAATAGAGCCAGAAAATACCACAAACTTCCTGACAACTTGGCAAAAGGTGGACTACCTGATGCCCTTATTCAGCCATGTGAGGAAAAAAAAGAACCTTGATCGAAGATAATGCTTTTGTTAAAGATCAAGGGCATGTACATATGGTTCCAAAGGCTTTTAAATGAAAGACTCTTTTGAGATGATTTATTTAAAGCACTATGTAAAGTCAGTTATAATATCTGAAAAGATTTTCCATTTCAGTTGTTGAGTTCAGTATTTAAAATCAATCAACTAGCCTTTATTTATTTTTTGCTTTTTTTTTTTTTTTGGAATGGGGAAGGCAGGGCAATTGAGGTTAAGTCACTTGCCCAAGGTCACACAGCTAGTAAGTGTCTGGGGCCACATTTGAACTCAGGTACTCTTGACTCCAGGGCCACTGCTCTGTTCCCTGCTTCACCTAGCTGCCCCTTGACTAGCATTTATTAAAGTTAGTCACTTAGTATTTATTAAACACCTATTGTAGGCCAGGCTGTGCTAAGCATTGGGGTATACAATGACAGGCAAAATACAGTCCCTGTTCTCAAGGAACTCACAGCCTAAGGGGGAGACAACATGCAAATATTTATGAAGAAACAAGATATAGACAGGATAACGGGGAGATCATCAGGAGAGGAAAGGGGAGCAGGATAGACTTCTTCCAGGCTTTCATTTTTCCTTGGTACTAGATAGGAATTCAAGGGATCCAGTTGTATGCTGGTCACAAACTTCACATACTCATCCCAACAATCAAAATATTTGCTTAAAAATAGATAATATTTGACAGTTTACAAGGCATAAACTTATGAGTTGTCACACAAATATTGTTATTCCCATTTTATGGATGAGAAAACTGAAGCTGAGAGAGGTTAAATAACATTCTCATGATCACAAAGCTAATACATCTCAAAGCCAATACTTAGACTCAGTTCTTAGCCTTCAAGTCCAGTGCTCTGCTCCCTATAACACACTAAATCCCTGTCCCAAGACATAACCTACTTCAATTCCACCAAGAAGCAACTTCCCACACTTCTTACACATGCTTGTCTTTTAACACATGCACCATGGAAATAAGCTCGGAAAGGCTCCATACAATCAAAATAGTCAGAGCAGCATTTGTTCTTGTAGTAAAATATTAGAAACACAAGAAGTGTAAATTGGGGATTGGCTGAACAAAGTGTGGTATATAAATGTTAACAGATTGTTCTTCCATAAGAAATGACAGATATAAAGAATTAAGATAAATATTAATACTTCTTTGAACTGATTCAGAGCAAAAAAAAAAAGATCCAGGAGGCTATATAAAATTATTACAATAACATAAATTAAAATAATAAAAGATAGTAAAAAATGTATGTGGAATGTCTCTGATACAAGGGTCTGTTATCAAAGAGATATAGATTAAAAAAATAAGAAGTAAAATCATTCCAAATAGATAGAAGTTCAAAGGATATAAACAAACAGGTGTCAAAAATAAGAACTGAAAGTATTAACAATCACATGGGAGACCGCTCCAAATTACTAACAAAGAGGAATTCAAATCAAAAGAGCCCTAATATTTTACCTCATTGACAGTAATTTATCAGATATAACAAAAAGATGTGGGAAATATATATTTAAGGGGATGTTGGGAAGACAGGCGTGCTGAGACACTTTTGGCCCTCTAAACTGGACCAACCACCTGTTAAGCAATTTGAAATTGTGCAAAGATTACTAAAACGTTCATACTCTTCGAACTAGTGATCCTGATGCTAGACATATAACCCAAAGAAGTCAATGACCCCACATACAGTCAAAATATTTATAGCAAAACTTTTTGTAAGAGCAAAGAACTGGAAACAAAATGAATGGCCAACAATTGAGGAATAGTTAAACAGGTTGTACTACATGAAGGTTATAGAATATTATTATGTTGTGAGGATGAATGGGAAGTTATATGCACAGGGAAATAAGCATAACTAGGAAAACAATATACATAATGAGTAGAAGTATGTAAATGGAAAGAACAACAACAAAGCAATTGAAATTGAATACTGTGAAATTATAATGACCAAGCTAGGCCTCAAAGAAGAGAGAGAAGAAGACACCTCCCCACTTTTTTAAGAGAGCTGGAGGTGGGGTGGGAAGCTATGACTATGGCACACTACATATAATGTCAGGCTTTGGGGAGTTATTGGTTAGTTGTGCTGAACTCTTTTTTCCTTTTATATTCTTTATTAAATGAGACAGGGAGAAGGTGGGGATTGATCTGTTGGGAAACGTAGATGATATCAAAACAAATGGAATCAACTGAAAAAGGAAATCAAACTTCTTAAATGTAATATTTGATCTCAGATCCAGAAAACTGCTGTTAAAACAAACTCCTTCCTCTCAGTAGAAAGGTGAGGGACTAGAGATGTAATATGGAGTACAGACTCAAACTTTGTCGTCATTTCTTCTGATTTTGTCCAAATTGTCCTTTTCTTAGAAGAGAGAATTCAAACAAGGGAAAGAAAAGAGAAAAGGAATACCCCTGGGGACTTTATAGGGAAGATATAAAGGCAAAAGAGGAATCAAACTGACTTTTTTCAATTGAAAAAAAGAAATCAACTTCCAAAATTTTTCAACGTCCATCCCACCTCCAGCATGCGTGTACACATGTGTACATATACATATGTACATATTTTCCCCCAACTCAGGTGTGTAACTTTCCAAACTCTCTCTCTCTCTCTCTTTCACCTAACAGCAGGCACCCACTCACAAACCTTGTAAATAAAACTGAGACCATCAAATGCCATCTTACTGTATACCTCTTTTTGCTGTTTTGTATCCACTAAGACATAAGTATGCCCCAATTCCCAGTCTGCCCCACATGTGTCCATCCTTGTACATGATGCATGCATAGACCTTATCAGTACAACTACATACTGCCTTCAGCTTCCCTCCACTGGAAGTTTTGGTCCTACTCCAACAAACTCAATTTTAAATAAAACTAAATCTAAAACCCTAACCGCGGTCATTAGTTCAACTTACCAGATGCCAGAGAAATTGCCTGTCTCATTAATGAGTAAAACAGCAGCTGGTAATGTCTTGGAGCAGGTTGGTGGGTTTTAAAAATCTTGGGAGTTAGCCTGGATCCCCTCTCTCACTTCTAGCCAACATGTGGATTTACGTTCCCTCCAGATCATCAGGCGGGAGGGAGCCCAGCACAGCTCAAGAAAAGGGCTGCAGAAAAGTCTGCAGAAAAAAGCAGGCTGCTCAATTACAATTAACCATCCTGGAAGTAGAGGAGGAGAAGAAGCCAGTTCATTGAACACATATGGGAATGAAAATGCAGAGATGGGAAATGTTATGTAATTAAACCTGCTGGCCTATCTTGCCCAAGGGGGGAAAGCAAGACCCATCAGTAGTGACCTCTTCCAATCAATTTAATTGTCCAAACCTAGCCAAGAAAAGCAACAGAATTGGTTTAGTGCCTCCTGGATATAGCTCAGCTCAAGCCTATTTATGGTCATTGAGCACAAGAGTAAGAGACTGCCCCAGGGACCAGCAGTCTAGGCCCTAATGCAGGGTCCAGGACTCTAGTACTTGCACAGGAGAAGAGGTTGTACCTACCCCCACTTCATCAGAAATGACTCATTGGTCAGTTCACACCTGACACCCATAATGCTTCTCATCAGCCAAAACCTTGCCTATCAAGCAGCCAGACTCTGGGGAAAAACAAAAAAAAATAACAGCAACTAGGTACAGCTGAATAGGTTCCTCTCTCACTCCAAACAGGTCTGCTACAAGCTGGCCCCTCGCTTTTACACCCCCAAAGTCACTTTTTTGGCCATTATTGTGTACACACTTAGAGGAGGGAAAGTAACTTTCCTCTAAGAAGTTACTTCCTGTAAAGTCCTTTAATTTCCTTTGACACTTCAGTGCCTCAATGATGTCATCAATATGGGTACTTCCTCCACAACTAGGGAAGGAAACTCCCCATGACTGAACAGTCTATGTGACTCTCTTCTCTGTCCTGCCATAAATCCTCCACAGGGGCTCATTCAGTGCGATGGGTACCTTCTTCTAGAACTCTTGGTATGGTGGGGATAATATTAGAGCCTACAGACCCTTCCCTCCATGATCCGCCCATCTTTTCTGGTCATATATCTCTGTTTAAATCTTCTCTGTTGCTTTCCTAGTACAATTCCTTGTTGGTGATGTGTTAAAACCTGCTCATGCCCCCATGTGACTCTCCATTATCTTCTGAGTGAACCTCAACTCCAGCAACTCATAAAACCATGTACATGGATCTCAAAACTTCTTAAACACCTTACTCCTCACTGTCACCCACAAAGAGGTGGTAACTCCATCTCTTAACTCTGGGTATCTTCTCTGTCTCCCTTGCCTGGAATGCTCTCCCTCCTCCAATCTACCTACTGACTTCCCTGACTTTCTATCTTCCAGTGGAAGCCTCTTCCAACCCCTCTTAATTCTATTACCTTCCCTCTCTTCCTTCTTTCCTATTTATCCTCTGTACAGCTTCGCTGTACTTGTATGTACCCTGTGTATACTTGTTTGCTTACGGTCCCCGTTAGATTACGAGCTCCTTGAGAGTAGGACTGTCTTTTACCTCTTTTCCAATTCCTAGTGCTTGAGCACAGTGTCTGGCATGCAGTAGGCATTTAATAAATGTTTATTGACTCAAGGACTAAACCAGGATTAGCAATAACAATTTTATGGAGTCATGAATAATTTAATAAAAGATCTGCCCAAGATCAATGAATTAACAATGAGATGGGATGGGTACCCAGACTTCATTGTCAGTCTGGATTATCACTTCTAACTGGCTTGGATTAATGGCCATGTTATTCCACGTGTTTCTTTTTTTTTTTTCACTTTTAGGTAAAGATTTGTGCTTTTGATCCAGCAAATCTTTATTAAAGAAAAAAAGAGTAGATTTTCTGCCAAAACCTGGAGGCAAGGGTATGAGAGCAACTGCAAGCTTTCAAAAGTAAATACAGCAGAATTCCATCTTAGCAGGGCCATTATTACATGCATTCGGATGCACCATGCATTTTTGACATCACGTCTCTCTTCCATTCCTCTTTTGACACACAGACACACACTTATATGATACATACTCATACAAATCAGGGCCTGCCATAGCTAAGTTAGCTGGTAACACAGGTTCTTTCCCCCCTCCAGCAGCAGCCTGTGGTGCCATAGGTACATACAATCATAAAAAATACATTTATCATCTCATTCTTCTGATTTCTACCTCATCATCTATCCCAAGGCTATGCTCTTTACCAGCCTTACCAGCCTCACCAGCCTCCTCCACTTTGGTGACTGATCTGGAGGGCTAATGATTTATTTTCCTAAACAAGTGTTCTCTACATTACTGTACCCTGCCTCATCTAACAAACACCTCATCTAACACAGCATGTTGAAAGCAAATTCAGTCCTGAAAGAAACATAGCATCCCTGTTTCCTTTATGAGAACTGAGTCCCACTTTACGGATGCCTGAGTAAAATACTTATCCCTTTAATGTATCTAGCTCTCATTCACTCCGATTTGTATCATCCCAAACATTCCCACATGTCCCACCTCTGGACAATCCTCCCCGACCCTCACCCCCCACCCTCACACGTAAAGATTTCACCAATCTTAAGTCAAAATATTTTGAGGTCACTTATCTTTACTTTGCTCTCCACCTCTTCAGCTTCCCTCACACTCTTAATTAGGCAGCACACACTAGGATTTCCTTATTCAATTCACTGGCATAAGATAGTCCTAAACATCCCAGATCCTCTGTTCAGCCTAGGTGCTCAGCCGTCTAGTTCACAAATACCTATTACTCCCTACAGGAGAAATGCTACCACCCTTGCTCCTTTAACAAAACAGAGATGCATATCCTTAGAATCTTGGGGGACAGATACAATGCTCTTTCCACAAAACCAAAGATACGTTCTCCTAGCACACATATCCATAAACACCTCAAAGAAAAATAATTATAAAGTGAGAAATACCTTCAATAAGTCACCTAGCCATCCTTGGGCCTCTTGGCATTTCCACAGCAGTCAGATTGCTCCCCCAAAGACAATGGCTCTGGTACAAGGCACTATATGTTCAGAGCCTCTAATACTGTGTGATTCACTCAGCAAGCACTGGACAAATGTTAAATCTGAAGAACAGTCATTAATGGTGAAGTATTTTCATAATACACACATGCATCTCCTGTACAGCAAAACGAGCTCTCTTCTTCTACTTATATCTTATATACAGATATCTTCTATTCCCTCTCCCTAAACTCCTCCACAAAATGAAGTCTATAATGTACCCCCACATAAGATCCTTCTCTTTATATGTGAGCCCCTCATCTTAACCCTTTCCAACAGTCATATCACTGGAAACATAGCTTCCTTTCCTATATAAGCCCTCACAGATTCCAAGAGGAATCTGAGTTCACAATTTATCACTCCTCAAATGCCTCAATGCCATTCCTGCCAAATTCTCCAATGCCCAGACCCCCACATATCATACACATCTTCCATATAAAGTTTACAACCTGCTCTTTTCATAATCTTTCCCCACCCCCTACACACATCCCCTTGGTAATCCTCAGGCAAACAACCCTGCACCCAAGGCCACTTTTCCCTCACACACATTACTCCCACACCACATTAATTCAACATCTCTAGGCAGACAGACAACAAGCTATGTCTTTTCTCCTAATTCTCTCTTTGCCTCTCCCTGTTCTCCCTGAAGTAAAATAGCCTTTTCCTTGGCCTCCACCTATAATCCCTAATATTCTGACTTTCTTTTCTTTACACACATAAAGAAGCACCTCCAAAGCACAATCAATAAAACAGCATTATAAACAGTTCTTACTATGTGCCATAGTGTGTACATACACACACCCTTCAGTCTTACATATGTCTGATTCTCCCTACCCATTTAACTCACTCAGCTAATTAGTACTTTTATCCCCTCAGCCCTTCCCACAAATCACACATATACTGTTCAGACACAAAAACATCACTTCTCTATGTATAGACCCCATACACTCAGTTGATTTCCAGATTCTCTAGCTGTACATACACAAAACTACTGCCAACTATCTTAATTGATATCCCCTAGAAATATTCACTGCTGTTTCCCAACATTTTATTTATACTCGCCTATATTTCTAGTCCCCTCCTCACATGGTTCTCTGTGTTAAAGAACAAGGTAGAAGTTGGAATCTCTCTCCAAACTTTATCCTCTCAGCTTCCTTTGTGTTTTAAGTCACAAAGGAATTGAATGAGGTACAGGTCTAAGTGTGTTTTCTGTGGGGGATGTTGGAAGTAAAACTGTTCAGACTTTACAATTCTGTCCTCAATAGACAAGTGGAAGTTCTCTCCCCTGCTATTCTTGCAGAGTGGGAGACAGATCTTTACTGAAAAGCACATGTTCCAACCAGGCACAACTTAAAAACAACGCCCTCCACCACCACCCCTGAAAACCCTTTCTCCACAGAGAGAGGGCAGCCCTGCTTTCCCCCCAAAGTCTCTAATCCCAGACTATACTTTCAACACATGAAGATTTCTCTTCTCCAAGGGTAAGTGTGCCATCCAGGTCCCAAGCTCTCTCCACCCAGTCGCTGACCAGAAGCCCAGGCACCAGAGGTAAAGAGAATCATCTTCCTTTCCCTGGTTCCCTCCATCTGGAATACCCACAGATCCAACAACAACAACAACAACAAAAAGCCCTCTCCTCAGTCCAAGCAGTATTCCTTAGCTCCCTTTATTTAATAGGCAATTTATGAAATGGCTCAGCAAAACTATCTGAACCATTTAGGAACTCCTCAGCAGGTCAGTCTACTATCCCCATCCCAAACCCAAAGTATGTACAGTTCCCTTCCCCCATCCACCTACTCTATTTGCTTCTCCCTACAGTCCAGAAGTATCTCTCAATTCTTGGACGACTAGAGGTTCTGGCTTTTGGCAAGAAATACAATTTATTTTACTCTCCCCTCTACCTTCTTGAACCCTTCATGGCCTTTGGATCCGAAAGTTTTTCCACATAACCAACCCTGTCTCGAGTTCCTAGAAGGACTTTGAGAATCAGTAAAGGTAATCCTCCTGGATGCCTTGACCCAAGTGCCTTCCTACTCTCCAGAAATCAGACTGGATCCTTTAAATCTGGAACCCAGATGTGGGGTTCAAGGAGTTGGTAATGTAGAGTGGGTGACCAAGAGAGGAATTTCATGGGGATGGTGGGGAAGATGGGTGGGGGCTGCCTGATAAAAGGTCAAGAATAGGGTGTGTGTGTGTGTGTGTGTGTGTGACAGAGAGAGAGAGAGAGAGAGAGAGAGAGATATTGATTCATGCTCGGTTTGGGGGCAAAGGTCACAAAGAGAGAAAAGATTCGAGGGAAGGGCTGAGATATACACTACAGGTACTTAGTTAGGATAAGAAAGGTCTTTCTCTCCAAACTGGGAAATGACTGTACTTGTCAAAGACAGACCTCCCCTCCCCCATCCCACATAGAGGGGAGGAGGGAGGTGTTATGGGGCCACATGGGGGGAGGGGATTTAGTGGATTGTACATGTGTGTATGTGGGGGGTGGGAGAGCGGCTTTCTACTCTACGATTCAGATTTGCTTTAAAAAAAATCTTTTGTTAAACAGGATGCTGTAGAGACTTCTCTGGAGTGAAAGGACAGGGGTATTTCTGGATTATCCCCTTTCTCTTATACCATCCCCAGATCCCTTTCAATTCAAGTCCCTTAAATCTGATCACTTTCTCAGATTTAGGACCAGTTTTCTTGGGACTCCGGAAGGTAACAGGGGTCTGTGGGGGAGGTAGAGTGAGGGTGATTCCCCTTACAACTCCAAATACCGAAACCCAAACTTCCCTCGAGTTAAGTCAAGAGCTCAGAGAGACCGGAGTTAAAGAGGGAAAGGGGTAGGGTACGGAGTTGGGCACAGAACCGTCGGCAAATTGAGTAGAGGTAGCAGGCAGCTGAGTTCATCCGACACACTTCACTCAGGAATCTCCCAATCTCCCCCAAGAGAGCTGGACCTCCTTCCTTCTCCTTTACCCCCACTTTGCTCACCCTTCTTCCCTTCCCTTACCGTGGCAGGAGTAACCATGGCATCCGTGTGAATGTTTCCAGAGAAGTCGACATGAAGAGAAAAGTGGAAACGAGCGAGTTCATTCAGTCTCCCCCACCCTGCCGCCGCCGCCACAGCCACAGACCACCACCACCACCAAAAAAAAAAAAAATAGTTGTGCAGGTCTCTCCCGGGGACTGCGCGCTTAGCTACTCGATTTGGGAGAGACGATCCTTCAACTCTGAGTCCCGAGAACATAATCTGCGCGGTTATAACCAGCCAACCCAGCCAGATGGCTCCGTGCTCAGCGCAGTAACCCTTTAGGCGCCGCGGCGCAGCCTTCCCGCGCTGCCTCACCTCCAACCCACGCTGCGCCCCTTCTTAGCTCCCCACCAGCCCCAGGCGCACCCCGCCCCAGGCTTCAGGAGGCTACGTCGGAAATGGCGCAAGGTGCTTTTGTTTCCCTTTGTTTGCTGGGGGTGGGGTGCGCAGATAAAGAAGCCTTCTTGTTTCTCTTATTTCTCTCAAACCTCCAAATTAGAAAGACCTCTAACCCTTTCAGAGATTTAGGAAGAACCGGACACATTGTGTTGTTCTGTGCTGTGTCGTACAGTATGGGTGGTACTATGAAGACTAAACTGCTTCAACAGGTCTTTTTTGTTGTTGTTGTAGTTGTTAGTCAATTCTTCCTGGACTTCCCCCTACTTTTTCCTCTATTTTTCTCAAGATAAAGGCGGTCAGCTCACCTCCATTCCTCAGCCTGTTTGGGTCTGATTTTTAAACCCCTCCTCCTATCCCTAGACCCTACGAGTTGCAGATCTCTTTTCCCCTCCTACCCAAACCCATTCTCCCCCCCCCCCCCCGGCTGTTTCCTCCAACTCCAAACACATAAACACAAACACCGCTCGCCCCTTCACACACACACACACACACACACACACACACACACACTCTCACACTCACTCACTCACACACGGAACAAACTGTCAGATCATGCTGACCAGTCTTGGTGGTCGAAAGTCAAGACAGGTGAAGTAAAATACGTGGGTGGGAGAGCAGGCAGGGGGAGGAGCGGGCGGGCGGACGTGTGTGTGTGTGTGTGTGTGTGTGTGTGTGTGTGTGTGTGTGTGTGTGTGTGTGTGTGTGGGGGGGGGGGGGGGGGGGACAGCGTCACTCTTCTTCTGGCAATCCAGGATTTCTACTTTCTTCTTTACAACTCCGAGGTAGCTTCCCGAGAGGATACTTATCCACCGCTCACCAGAAAGGTTCAGATTGGGGGAGGGCGACAGAAAGCGAGGAGAGGGGGAGGTGCGGGATTTGGGGAGAGGGGGCGTTGAGCTGAGGGCGAGGGAGAAAAACCAAAAACAACCTATCCCCAAGCCAAAAAAGTAGCGACTCACGTCTCTGTCGGCAGACAAACTAGAGAGAAAAAGAGCCGCAGGATCTCTCAGAACGCGGGTAAAAGTAGGAAGGAGAGCAATGTGAAATTCTTTAAAAAAAAATTCGAAACGTGGACATTGCAGAAAAGGTGATAATTCTAGCTACCTTCCTAGTCTTCTCTCTCTCTCTCTTTCTCTCTCTCTCTCTCTGTTTCTCCATCTCTCCCTCCCTCTCTCCCTCTCTCTGTATCTCTCTGTCTCGTCTCTTTCTCTGTCTTTCTCCCTCTCCCTCTCTCCCCTCAATGTACTGGCTTAAATAGTCTTGTTACCACCTAGAGCGTTGTAAAAAAAAAAAAAATACAGTAGTTTTATAGTCAACAAAAAGAAATCAAGTGAGCTTGAAGCACCTATTTGAAAGGACGAGGTTAGAGGCCCCTAAGGTCGCTTAAGCATTTGCCTGGTTCCCCTTCCCCACATTAACAAAGATATTTCTTCTATGTACCCGACATCTCAATCCCCTACCTTTGTAAATCAGTTCCCTCTTGCAATCTATCTCCTTCTCTAGCCTCAAGGTAGTACTGTAGTGATACTAAGCGGGAAAAAAAAAATCAAAATTATCTAGTAATGCATTCATTCTATCTCAGAGCTTTGAACCTAGACTGGGATCTGATCAGTCTCCGCCTCTCCCCCAAGATGTGGGGTCTGGGAAGTATTCGAAAACTGAGTAACCCCCTTAGAGGCGGCAGAAGTATGCCTGCGTCAGCCCGAACTAGGCAGCAAAGAGCGGCTGGGGGAAGTCGAAGGGGGCGGGGAGTGGAGGAAGCAGGGAAGTCAGTAAGAGGTGGTGAGAAATGGGGTTGGGGGGCTGCGTACTATATAGATTGTACCTGCCTCGTCATTATCCCGGCTGCTGGGGGCTGTCACATCGAAAATGTGGAGAAGCGCTCACCGAGACTCTGGGGCGTCACCTCCCGCAGCCCCTCCGAGGGGTTGGGTCCTCCTTAGGTACCTCGCGCCAAGGTATCCCCAGTTCTAGCGAGGTTTTCTCCTAGCCCAGGTTAGACAGCAGAGGCTTTTCCCCTCCTCCCCCCATCAAGACTTGGGCTGGGCGTGTACTGTTTGGGTTTGGTTTTCTCCCTCTCTCTGCCCGCCTCCCTTCCCTCCCCTCTCTTCTTTCTCCCCCACCCCCCCCCCCCCGCCTTTTCCCCTCCCATTGTCAAAGAAAGGATAGTGGACTCAAGATTCAGATTCTTTGACAAGAGGATAAGACCCTTAAAACTCAGCATCTAAGCCCTTCTCCCAGTCTCCAGCTGGGTTCTCGTATCAAGGAACCAGAAAAAAAAAAGCAAGGGGAAAGGGGGGGAGGGAGAGGATGGGTCAGAGAAAAGACTGTCCAACTGCCGCAATAAAAGGGTTAAAAATATGTGTTGGCTGACCAGTGGTGAGTTCCACTGTCTCAAACTGCCCTGAGGGAGGGGAGAGGAAGGGGGTGAAATTGAAATTGAAAAAATCAGAGAAAGAAAAAGTCTGAGACCAGCGATTTGTTCTGCAAATGCCTTCAACTGAGTCTCCCTCTCACTAAGTCACGGAGAGGCAAAAAAACCAAAGAGGAGTTTGCCTTGATTCTCAGCTCAGGTTTTGTCCTGAACTGGTGTGTTTTTGCATGCAATCGGCAAGCTTTGTAATACGAGAATCGACATCTTAATCTTGTCAAATATATAGAAAGGGGGTGGGGGTGGGGGTGGTGACGAGAGGGAGAACCTGCCTTTTCTCTCTGTAAATGAATCGGTTAGGAAGCAAAGATGTGATTCAGCAGTCATCGCCAGCAGCCTTCTCCCCCACCCCCATCTTGTAACAGAACTATGACAAATTCCAAAACGTGAGGGGCTTCCCCACTCACTCCCCTTTCAGAAAGGCTTTTAAGGAATGGCAATGTGATAGCTGAACCGAGGAGACTGAGTGGCAAAGAGTTGGAATGGAGTAAAATGTTTTTAAGAGTGGGGGGGGGGGCAGTTGAGGGAGAAAGTCATCTACAACCGTCATTTTGACGCTTTGTAGCAGGTCTTTTGTTCTCCAGTGAATCCTGTGTGTGAAAACTTCAGTTGTGTCTATCCATCCAAACTGAAGGGGGAGAGGGGAAGCCCAGCAGTTCCAGCTATATAGCAAGGCATAATCCATACTATTCATACCAGGCCTGTATAAGAAGTACTGGACTTGGAATGAGTAGAGTCCTAGGTTTAATTCCATGTGGCAATACAGACTATTGTAGTTTTTTATAACCTCCAGTTTCCTCAAAGGTAAAATGGGCATTATAATATAATGTCTACCTTCCATTATTGTTGGGAGGAAATCTATGAGTTAATAGTGTTTCCTAAATTCTTTCATTTTCGAGATGATGGTTTCAACCCTTCCACCTTTCTTGAGTGGACAACCACCTTGGTGATTTAATATCATAGCATAGCATCTCTATTTTGGGTCCATCTTCCACATTCCTTGTTTTATCTAAGAGCAAGACACTTCATTGGTAAGAGAGGCACCCTAGGTATCAAAACTCTTTGCACTCTACTTCCTAAGAGTAGCAGTCAGCTCATCTTCTTAATGGAAACCTCTTATAACTTCCTCCTTAGAGTAAATAAAAAAAGGAGACCATACTCCACCCTCCCTTATCTTTTGCAATAGCACCACTCTGTGGTTGAAAGATTGAACAGAAGTAATATATGCATATGTAAAATACTTTTGTATATGGTACATTTCAACAGAAATATTACTAGTCAGGGTTATTCCTAATCTAAGCAAAGGGTATTGCGAATATGAAGAAATTTGTCAGGGAAAATGAAAAACTAGATGATAAAGCAAACTTGTTTTCCTTAGTCAGTTGGATTTGAGTTTTTGCCTTTATTTATTTATGTTTTTACTTTGAGACAATCAACTCAAAGGTTTTCCGAATGCCAGGGCATTTGTAGATAACATCTTTTGCTGATGGAGAGTTCTCTGTTATACCTTGGCAGAACTGCTAAGAATTATTATTCCTACCAGGTGTAGAACCTCTTCTGCCCCAACTTTGTTTCCCTTCCTCCCCAAATTCTTCCTCCTGAACAGCTGCTTGGGCTGATGGGATATTGTAGCCAAGGGTTTTTGCAAGAATTACAGTAAAATTCAAAGGATATTATATAGGACCTTCGAATTTAAAGAAGAAAATATAGAATGTTATTCATACTTCGTGCATATTCCCAATGAGACCGTCCTTTACGTCACAAAGGTAATTGCCCTGTAATATTATTAGAAAAATATCTGCGTCTCCTAATGACCTCCTCTGATGCTTCACTCTGGCATGGAGGTGACACCAGGTTCTCCGAAGCTATGCCAGGGGAACATAAGCTCTGGAAAGGTTCCAAAAATGGTCCCAGGGATAAGCTTTATGCTTTCAGTTTCAGGACAAACCAAGCTAATTCTGAACAGGTTTATCATTAGGTTGATTCAAGATCATAGATCTAGAAAAAACCTCAGAGGTGATCTAGTTCAACCCCTTCACTTTACAGAGTAGAAAATTGAGGCCCATAGAAATTAAGTGCCTTGTCCAAGGTCACAAAGATAGTATCAGAAGTGAAATTTGAATGCAAGTCTTCTGCCTCTAGAGGTTATGTATTTTCTCTCATTGTACCACACCACTGCCTCTTTGCAGATTGATGGGTATTTCAGACACAGTGACTCACAAAAGACTGTCCACTAAGATAGGGAAAGTGTTGTGATCTATCTCAATAAAATGAGAACCCACATTGATGAAATTACAAACTCTTGAAGTAAGGCAGATTTAAATAAAAAGCTTCCTTATACCTTCCCCAGTGGAAACTGGAACTTGGAAAGGTAAAGTTGTTGATTGTCCTTCCTTTCAGAGAGGACCAGTGACATCATGGGGTGGTGTCTTGACTTGTACATGAATTGGCTTTAATTCAGGCAGAGTTGCACAAATTGATCAACCTCACTCTCTCTTCCAGAGTCATCAAAGTCTCCAGTGGCAGGACAAAAATCAAGCTGATTGTCAATGACGCAGGATGAGGCAGATGAACTTGGTGTCTTCAGTGTCTCACCAAGCTCTGAGCACTTCACAGTATCTACTTTGGCCACCTTCCTGACCATTGGAACAAATTGTTGTTATGTACCCATATAAAATCTTTACATGCTTGGGGTAGACCTTCCCCTAACTCACAGACAGATTTGAGGCCTGTAGGCTGCTTTCAACCTGATTTAGCCCATCTGGCAACATAGTTTTACCAGGGTGTGGCCCCTGTACATGCTACAGTTTCCTGGAGCCACAGGTGAGAGTTGGGTGACAGGTAGACACCAAAGGAGAATGAGAAGCCCTGAAAAAGTCTCAACAAGCCCTCATACCACAGATGCTAGCCCTTCCTGAATACCCTATATACTTTATTAATATAATGACTACTATGTGCCAAGCTCTGTGCTAAGTACTTTACGTAAAAAAAAAATCTCATTTAATCCTGGGAGGGAGGTGCTATTATTATCTCATTTTACGGCTGAAGAAACTGAGGATAAGTTACTTATTTGCTTACAGTCACACAGCTAGTTAGTATCTGAGGCCACATTTGATCTCAAGTCTTCCCAACTCCAGACTCGGTGCTCTATCTACTGTGCCATGGTTATTTAGCAAATTAGGGCCTTCCCTATAATTCTTAGCTTCTTAGGTAAACCTCTCTGCAGACATTATTTTCTATATACAGAATTATATAATGTTAGTGCTTTAAGGAATCAGATCATCTCCTCCAAATACTGCATTATTATAGATGAGGACACTATGTCCCAGAGAAGATTATTTTCACAAGATAATACAAGGCAATGTTAGGACCAAGACCTAGGTGTTTTGGATTCTAGTTCATTATCCTTTGTATTATTACAAAGTTTCCTCTCCATGGAAGTAAGTAGATGCCGTCAACTAATGAGACCTGCTATTTATGTAGATGTTAAGGTTTACGGTGTACTTTAGCTATATTATTAAATTTATCATCACAATAACCCTATGAGGTAGGTTTTATAAATGATACCCTTTTTACGTATAAGGGAACTGAAGCTGAAAGAGATTAAGAGACTTGACTGTGACAATACAGTTAGTAAGTAAGATCCAAACCTATTATGTCCTGGCTATTGGTCCATTACTCTTTCTACTACGAGGCCTAGTCACACCATACCAGCACATTGGTATGAGTGTGCTTAGCCGTGATTCTCAACCTTCCTAATGCTGTGACCCTTTAATACTCATATGTGGGCGTATCTGCATGTGGGCAGACCCACCTGGAGACCGATAGAGAAGCGTTCCTAAGACCATCGGAAATATGTGTTTTCTGATGGTCTCAGGAGACCCCCGTGACCCCTGTGAAAGGGTCGTTCAACCCCCAACGGGGTCGTGACCCACAGGTTGAGAACCACTGGCTTAGAGACTCATATCAATATAAATCAGACTTTTCAGAGAAATAAACAAGTTAGACCAGGGAGAGAGAACTTGCAGCCTCGAGGCTACATGTGGCCCTCTAGGTCCTCAAGTATGGCCTTTTGACTGAATCCAGACTTCACAGAACAAATCCTCTGAACAAAAGGATTTGCTCTGGCAAACTCAGTTAAAAAGCTACACATGAGGACCTAGAAGGCCACATGTGGCCTCGAGGCCTCGAGGCCTCAGGCTTTCCTCTTCTGTGTTAGACCTCATGCAATAAGAACATATTTACAGAGCATTTTAAAGTTTACAACCTTACAACTTCTCTCACAATCCCTTTGTGAGATAGAAGGTACAGGTATTTTCTTCCCCATTTTACAGAGGCAGAAGCTGAGATTCAGCAACACAAAGAGATTTGCCCGAAGTCACCTAGCTAGTGATTGTCAGAACCTGAGTTCAACACCAGGTCTCTTCTGACTCCAGGTTCAGTGTTTACTCCTTTATGTCGCATTGCCTCTGAGATTCTTAGAAACAAAAAAAGCCTTTGAAATATTACCTGTTCTATTCCCCTGCATCTAGGAAAATTGTACTTGACCCTAGAAGTAAAGGTACCACCAGGAAATCTTACAGCTTTTAATGGAAATGCCTAATGAGCTCTTCATTCTTTATTATCTCAGATATGCACTTTACATTGAATAACCAAACCAGGGATAATGAATACACTTAGTGAAATGTCATTCACATCAGTAGAAGGTTGACTATAAGACTTGGAGTTGGATTTGAGTCTTAACTCTGTGCTTGGATTTTCACTTCTCTAAAGCACACTTAGTAGTACTTTCATTATTGATTTTACAGGATTGTTGTGAGAAGTACTATAGAATGGTTTTTGTTATCGTCAGTTTTTAAAATAACATCTTAGATTATGGATTTAGAATTTTAAAAAGTTATCTTAGAGATCATTTACTTATTTTACTGATTAGGAAATGAATGGCCCCAGAAAAGTGAAGTGACTTGACCAAGGTTACACAAATAGCAACTAGAAAACTCAGAATTTGAACTCAGGTCTTCTGACTTCAAGTACTTACACTTGTTCTTTGTACTGCACTCCTTGTCTCATAAAGAGAATTCGCATAATGACAACAGTACAAATAATAGTGTGAACGTTTCTATTTCTACAACACAGGTGGAAATAGAAATCATAATAAAGGTTCATGTTTCACCAGTCATGGCATGAATTCCTAACCACCCTATAAATTAACTCCATGCTGCACCAAATTCCACTCATAAAAAAAAATGACATTAAGGTTTCCATGGTAACTAATGCATTTCCAAAGGGAATAGGCCCCAGAAGACAAAGAAGACAGGCAAAGGGGTGGGGGTGGGAAAATCCAAGAAAAAGGTAGAGTACATTAAACCCATGTGATATAAACAAAATATGTTATGGGAAAGAACCAAATAAATATTTTATTACCTTTTTCTGACATAGGTATGCCAGTCACCAATTATGTCTTGGGGTAATTAAAAAAAACAATATATGTGTATTTTTTAAAATAAATTGCTAATATGAATGAGTAGCTCACTTTTGGATTTCCACCTCAAATCCCGTTCATTTCTCCATTTCTCAATTGTTGTCTTTCAGTGTATCAGACCAGGGTTGTATTTGCATAAGGTCAAATATCCCTATACAAAGAGAAGAATATAGTCAGACCGAATGATTCAAACTTTGTATACATTTGGTATCCTTTATCACATTAGATTTGGAAAGTACCTTAGAGACTGTTAAAGTCATGCAATCACTTTTTCCTCCTCAGATTTTTCTCAGGCTTTTTGTCTGGATCTCTCCTTAGCTCTTTTCACATTCTATTTCATATCTATAACCCTGCTTCTACTGAAGCAGAGGAGATTTTGTGAAGCAATTCTGTGCTGCATATTCAGAGGAAGACAAGACCCTTGATTCAATGAGCTGAATGAAACACGGGATACTGGAAAAAGGAGAGAAAGGTCTGACAAGTACAGGTTGGAGAATTTTCAAGAAACATAGTATGGAGAGATAAATATCACAGTCTCCCCAGTGCCCAAGACATATACAGGAGACTGAAACTCCAAAATATTAGACTTCCAGCCCTTGTGAGACAAAGAAAATTCTTCTTGGATGAGATTATTCTCTCTTGTTTGCTCTGTTAGGATTTTATCTTAATCCCAGCTCATTCACTTTGCTGTATTTTCTAGTAAATTCTAATCTGTGGGACTTCTCCAATTTCTGTTTGCTGTTTTGCTTGAATGAATAAGCTCAATCATCATTTGGTGTTTGTGCTAATATCTTGTGTAACCAAGTTTGTTGGGAAGCTGATGAGTGTAAGCTAAGGGCTATCCCCATCATCCTTTAGAGAGACCAGAGAAGTAACTTGCCTTCTGAACCAGACTCATAGTCTTAGACCAGAGTGATATTTTGAAGGGAGGTAGATAGATAAAATTCTAGCCTAATACCTCTCTCAGAGACTGGAAAAAAGAGTGTCAAGCTTCAGCAGTGCTCCTGGGGAATGCCCTCCAACCTCAGCCTCCATATAGCATGCAGGTCCAACTCTTAGCTGCCCTGTTCTTGGCAGAGGGGATCCATGTCTCAGATCATACCTATGTCTGCCACTCATGAGCTTTATGTATACATTAAGTAACTCACATGGGTATACATATCTTATATGTCATTCTACCATTCTACTTTACATTACCCTTATTTGTTATGTGCATATGTAAGATCCTATATTATAAGATACTTGAAGGGTGTCTATTCTGTTTCCCATTTGATTTCTTAATCTTTGTACATAGTCAACATTGGATAAATATTTGATCAATGAATAGACCCTTACTTTCATTTTACAGATGATGAAACAGGCCCAAAAATTACAGGGATTGCACAAGGTTACACAACTAGCTAGTTAGCAGAAACTTACAGCTAGAACTAGAACCTAGGTCCCTTGAATCCTAGTCCAGCATTCTTTCCATGACTCTATGCTACTCCATACAGATATAATAAAAACACAATAATATAATAAGGTACTTCAAGACATTCTTCATGTTACTAGATAGTAAGAAGGGCCTTCACTAAAAAATCAATTAGGAAACACTTTTTAAATGCCTACTATATTTCCAGCCACTCTGGTAGGTATTTCTGACACAAATATGAAAATGTGACAGAATAGATAAAACATGTTCACAGATCCAAGATTTTTATCTTTACCAATTGTTTCTTTGACATAAGGATCTTCTTATGAGGAAGCTCTTGGAAGAGTGGCACCTGCTCTGCAACTCATAGTCCTTGAGAGTTTCCTGAGGCACTGAAAGGTTGAGCAACTTTGCAGTCATGCAATGAATATGGGTCAAAGATGAGACTTGAAACAAAGTTTTCCTAAATCTAAAGCTCTTCATCCATTACATCAGTGGTTCCACTTTAAGAGTTTGCAAAATCCTTGAGGACTTATAACAATGATTCAAGGAGTTTGTGCTAACAATTCTATAATGACACTATAAGCAGTAAATAATTGCCAAATTATGTTACAAATATATTTTTTCTCTGTTACAACAAGCATGTGCATGCTTGAGGCATTATAGGTTTGCATCTTCAATGATTCAAAATCATTATGATCATGCACACAATGATTTTGATGTTCACTCAGCTCTTACATCAAACTCTAAGTACAATGTGCTTTTGTAGTTTCTCAATCTGTTATCAAATTGTTTCCAAACATCTAAAAGTGTTCACCATTTGAACGTAAACCAATTCCAAACAGATGGGCAGACACATGTATATATTCTTATTTGCTTTCCCTCCATTACTACAGAGTAGTTCCTTCATACTCCTCTCTTACCTTGTAGTCAAAAGTCATCAGCTTTATAATCATATGATCAAGATGTTATAAATATTTACTTTCTGGGAGCGTGTAGCACAAATTTTGGGGTGTTTGAAAATCATAATTTCTGAGCATGCAAATCACAAGAAATCTTGACATCATTCAGGACTATCATAAATGTTCTATAGAAAGAATCTTATATTGCCTCTTATTGCAGCATAAAGTTTTTTTTCTGATTTTAAAAAATATATATTTTATTCATTTTGTTAAATATTTCCCAATTACATTAAAAATTTTAACAATCATTATTTAAAATTTTGAGGTCCAAATTCTCTCTCTTCTTTTCTCCACCTGTGGAGAATGCAAGCTATATGATGATTATATATCTCATGTAAAACATCTCAATATTAGCCACATTGCAAAAGAAAACACACACACAGAGTATAAAAAAGCATGCTTTGGGCGGAGTCAAGATGGCAGCTTAGAAGCAGGAAAACTTCATGGGCTCCTCCCATAACCACCTCAAATAGCTATAAAATATGACTCTAAACAAATTTTAGAGCTGTAGAACCCACAAAGTGACAGAGAAAAAAAATCTCCCACTAAAGGCATCCCAGCAGGCAAACAGGAAGGATTCATTGCAGCATACTGGGAGCTGACCTCAGCCCCACATGAGCCAACAGTTTTAGCACCAGGGCAGCCCCACCAGCTGCTGCTGGAGCATTCAGGAGAGTTGATCACCAGCAGCAATGGGGTTTTCCAGAATTATCAACCCATAAATATCAAAGACAAAGTGAAAGGTCAGTGGAACTCTACTGCATCTAGGGGGAACAGAGTGTGGTCCAGCCTCTGCCCCTGGAGTGAGAAGTGGCGGAAGTGGCAGCCTGGCCATGCCACCACCTCCATGTAGCTGCTTCAGAGTTCCTGGCCTGTAGATTGCAGGGGGGCCAAGCAACCATTCAGACGCTAAGCACTCTAGCCTTAACCTGCCTGGATCTGGATCACAGCCTTGGGTGGTGGTCCTGAGGTGCATGACCAGTGAGCCAAAGATGGTGGGGGCTGTAGAAATGGAGCCCTTCTAATAGCTGGGGCAGCTGTGAAAACCCCAGCAATTTGGAACAAAGCTCTCCCTTCTGGAAGCAGAGTACTACTGTAGCAAAGAGCTCAAAAGTCAAGTAATTGACTGGAAACATGAGCAAGGAAAGGAAGCAAAGCAAGCACAGCCACCCAACTTTAGATTTCTTTTTCGGGGACAAAAAGGATCAAAGCTTGGAACAGGAGGAAGACAACACAGTCAGAACTCCTGCACCAAAAGCTTCCAAGAAAAATATGAACTGGTTACAGGCCATGGAGGAGTTCAAAAAGGATTTTGAAAATCAAGTAAGAGAAGTGGAGGAAAAATTGGGGAGAGAAATGAGAATGATGCAAGAAAATCATGAAAAGGGAGTCAACAACCTGACTGAAGAAAATAACACCTTAAAAATAGACTAATTCAAATGGCAAAAGAGGCCCAAAAAGCCAATGAGGAGAAAAATGCCTTAAAAAGTCAAATTTGCCAGATAGAAAAAGAATTTCAAAAGCTCACCGAAGAGAATAAGAGAATAATTCCTTCAGAATTAGATTGGAGCAAATGGAAGTGAATGACTTGATGAGAAATAAAGATACTATTAAACAAATCCAAACAAATGAAAAAAAAGAAGGCAATGTGAAATATCTCAATGGAAAACCCACTGACCTGGAAAATAGATCCAGGAGAGATAATTTAAAAATTATTGGACTACCTGAAAGCCATGATCACAAAAGGAACCTAGAAATCATCCTTCAAGAAATTCTCAAGGAAAATTGCCCTGATATTTTAGAACCAGAGGGCAAAATAAAAATGGAAAGAATTCACTGACCACCTCTTGAAAAACATCCCCAAAGTGCCACTGAGGCTGCCACAGGCCAGATGTGGATAGAGGGCACAGGAGTGGAGCAGCAGCTGGAGTGGGAGTGGGAGCAGCCATAGCAGTTCACCTACCAGGTCTTCCCCAAGCAGTTCCCAGATGGCAAGCCCAAGTGCAGCTTCCTAGCCACCAGCTTCTTTGCCCACAACCAGAAGTGCCAGCTGATGCTCCTCAAGGTGGTAGATTGAAGTCCATATTTCAAGCTTCTGTTGGATGCTATGAGGCGTTCTGGTTGTACCATTTAGAGAGAAAGATACTTTTCTTGTGAAGATTATAAAGGAAATATCAGCAGAGGTTTTGATGCTGCCACATCCCAGATAGTGCTGTGTCAGAATAATATCCATAATCAAGCTCACATGAACTGAGTGATCACTCACAAATTAATCCATGCGTTTGATCATTGTTGTGCTCATGTAGACTGGTATACTAATGTCAAACACTTAGCCTGCTAGGAGATTTGAGCAGCTAACCTCAGTGGAGACTGCTCACTTCCCAATAAAATGATCTGATTTAATTTTGGATTAAAACAGCACCATCAGGGATAATATCTGCAGTGTTCATTTCATAGAGTTGCCATGAATCCCCATTATAATAAGACTTGTGTTTGAGACAGAGCCCTTCGCTCCATTCTGGCTGTTAGAAAAGTTAGCAAAGAAGATTTCCAGAAGGCTGTTGATGAAGTTTTTGAATCCTGCTTTAATGGCCATGAGCCACTTAGAAGGATACCACATAGCAAGAGTGATGCAAAGCATGCCCATCGAGACTTTCAGAACTGAGATCGCTATTACTCAAATGTATGAAGATCATGGTGGTCATCTTGTGTTCAGTAATTATGATGTTCATGGAGAAAATAAAGTTTATAGGCTGACATGTTGAATCAAAATTAACATTTAAGTATGGATCCACATACAGCAGAGGTAAATTCCATTTGTTGGTCAGAGAAATGAACAGCAAGGAAGAAATGAAACTGTTAGATTTTTGCATATTTTTAAACCTCAAGGCAGAGACTTTTCTTTTACCTTTTCAGAGGTTAGTACTTGTGATATCACCTTCTTATGGCAAATAAATGAGTTTTGAGTATAAAAAAATTGCCAAAAGAAAACTCCTAAGAATATTACAGCCAGGTTCCACAGTTCCCAGGAGAAAATATTACAAGCAGCCAAGAAGAAACAATTCGAATGTTGTGGAAACACAATCAGGATAACACAGCATCTAGTAGCTTCTACCTTAAGGGATGGAAGGGTTTGGAATATGATATTCTGGAGACCAAAGGAACTAGGATTAAAACCAAGAATCACCTACCCAGCAAAATTGAGTATAATGTTTCAGAGGAAAATATGGTCATTCAATGAGGTGGAGGAATTTTAAGCATTGTTGATGAAAAAACCAAAGCTGAATGGAAAATTTGACATTCAAATACAAGAAGCAAGAGAAACATGAAAAGGTAAACAGGAAAAAGAAATCATGTGCAACTTATCAAAGTTGAAATATTTACATGCAAATATGGAAAAATGTTAATTGTAACTTATGAAACTTTTTCTTAGTATGAGGATAGTTGAAGGAATATAAATGTGTGTGTATATAATATATATAAATATATGTATACATATGTATGCATGCATGTATGTATA
>CM053585.1:408879410-408899248 GCA_028646515.1 Pseudochirops corinnae
GTGTGTGTATATATGTGTGTGGGTATACACAGACAGAGAGCACGTATCAATTGAATAGGAAGGGATGATTTTAAAAGGTGAAATTGAGAGGTGAGAGAGGAATATAATGAGAGGGGATGGGGAGAGACAAAATGGGATAAATTATCTCATATAGAAGAGGCAAGAGACAACTGTTACAATGGAGGGGAAAAATGGGAAGGCAAAAGGGAATGGGTCAACCTTACTCTCATTGAATTTGGCTTAGGGAAGGAATGACATACACTCTAAATTGGATATCTTGCCCTACAGGAGAGTAGTCGGGAAGGGGATGAGAGTAGGGGATGATGGAGGGGAGGGCAAGTTGGGGAGGGAGGGTTGTGAGAAGTATACACTTTTGTAAAGGGACAGGGACAAAGTAGAGAATCGAACAAATGGAGGTGGGATAGGATGGAGGGAAATATAGTCAGTCTTTCACAATATATCCACTATGGAAATGTTTTATGTACCTACACATGTACAACCTATATTGAATTGTGTATCTTCCCAGTAAGAGTGGGTGACAAGGGAGGAAGAGAAAGAATCTGGAATTCAAAAATTTAAAATCAAATGTTTTTTTAAAAAATATTATTATTATTATTATTATTATTATTATTATTATTATTATTATTATTATTTACATGCAACTGGGAAATAAGATATATAGGCATTGGGGTATATAGATCCATCTTGCCCTATTGGAAAGTCAGAGGGGGAGTGGGGGAGAATATAGGAGAGAGCAGATTGGGGGAGGGGGTGTACAATGGAATCACTGTTTTAGAGTGGTGGGGGGGGAAAGATGGGGAGAAAATTTGTAACTCAAAATTTTGTGGAAACAAATGATGTAAACTAAAAATAAACTTAAAAGTTAAATAAAAAAAAACAAAAAAAGCATGCTTCAATCTGCACTCATAGTTCATCAGTTCTCTCTCTGCATACAAATAGCATTTTTCATCGTAAGTCTACTATAATTGTCTTGATCAGAATAGCCAAGTATTTCACAGTTGATAGTCATTACAATATTGCTATTAGTGTACAATGTTCTCCTGGTTCTGTTCAATTCTCTTTGCATCAGTTCATATAAGACTTCTCAGGTTTTCCTGAAACCATCCTGCTCATCATTTCTTATAACACAATTATATTCTATCACAATCATGGACCACAACGTGTTTAGTCATTCCCCAATTGGTAGGCATCCCCTCAATTTCCAATTCCTTACTACCACAAAAAAGAGTTGCTGTGACATTTTTATAAAAATAGGACCTTTCTCCTTATCTTTGATCTCTCTGAAATATAGATTTAGTAGTAGTAATGCTGGATCAAAGGGCATATACAATTTTATATCCCTTTAGACATAGTTCCAAACTATTCTCCAGAATGGTTAGACCAGTTCACAACTCCACCAACAGTGCATTAGTGTTCTAAATTTTCCACATGCCCTCCCCAGAATTTTTCATTTTTCTTTTCTGTCATATCAGTCAATCTGAGAGGTTTGCGGTGGTATCTCAGAATTGCTTGAATATGCATTTCTCTAATCAGTAATGATTTATAGCATTTTTTCATTTGGTTGATAAACATTTCTTCCCCTGAAAACTGCCTATTTATATCCTTTGATTATTTATCATTTGGTGAATAACTTATTTTTTTAAAAATTTGTCTCAGTTCTCCATATGTTTGAAAAATGAGGCCTATATCAGAGAAACTTGATGTAAAATTTTCCCCCAGTTTCCTGCTTTCCTTCTAATTTTGGCTGCATTTGTTTTTGCTTGTGCAAAACCTTTTTAATTTCATAAAATAAAAATTATCCATTTTGCTTCCTGTGATCCTCTCTATCCTGTTTGATCATAAATTCTTCCTTTATTCATAGATTTGACAAGTAAAAATACCCATGCTCTCTTAATTTACTTATAGTATTACCTTTGTGTTGATTTTTTTTTATATGTGAGATATTGGTCTATGCCTAGTTTCTGTCAAACTTCTTTCTAGTTTGCCCAGAAATCTTTGTCAAATGTTGAGTTCTTATCCCATAAGCTAGGATCTTTGAGTTTATCAACCATTAGATTATTACAGTCATTTACTATAGTATATTGTATATCTAAGCAATTTCACTGATCTATCAGTCTTTTTCTTAGGCAGTATTGAGTTATTTTTATGATTACCACTTCATAATATAGTTTGAAATCTGGAACTTCCTTCACATTTTTTTCATCAATTCTCTTTATCTTCTTGTCCTTTTGTTTTCCATATTAATTTTGTCATTATTTTTCTAGCTCTATAAAATAATTCTTTTATAGTGTGATAGGTATGGCACTGAATAGATAAATTAACTTACGTAGAATTGTCATTTTTATTATTTTGGCCCAATGTACCTATGAGTAATTAATGTTTCTCCAATTATTTAGATCTCTTTATTTGTGAAATTGTTTTATAATTATATTCATAGGGTCCCTGAGTTTTTCTGGCAGGTAGACTTCCAAGAATTTTGTATTGTCTACAGTTGTTTTAAATGGAATTTTCCTTTGTTTCTCTTGCTGCTGGGTTTCGTTGCAATATAGAGAAATGTTAATGGCTTATGTGGGTTTATTTTATATCCTACAACTTTGCTAAAGTTGTTAATTATTTCAGCTAGTGTTTTAGTTGATTCTCTAGGGTTTTCTAATCATACCATCACATTATCTGCAAAGAGTGATAGTTTTGTTTCCTCATTGACTATCTTTATTCCTTCAATTTATTTCTCTTTTCTTATTGCTATATCTAGCATTTCTGATACAATATGTAATAATTGTGGTGATAAAGAATATCCTTGTTTTATCCCTGATTTTGATGGGAAGGTTCAAGTTTATTCCTGTTACTGATAATGTTGGGAGGCATACATACTTGTTTAGTAGACTAAATTTGATTTTGAAACCTATACCGGCTTCACTGCACTGTTCATCATGGTGACCTCTCAAGAAAAAAATATGTATCCAGCTCTGACTTTCGTAAAATGACCTTCATTTTATCAGCCTTGTTTCACTCAGGGCTGCTATTTGTATGTGATACCTGCTGAGTACTCTTGCAACAAGAGCTGTTCATCTTTCAGGTCTACAGGATTTTGTGTTGTCCATAAGCATACACACATTCTGTGTACCAATGGTGAGTGGATCATCTTTCAAAGTTTTTTTGTATGTTTTTAGATGTTTTGACCACATTGAAGGATCCTTATTTGTGCTGTAAGCAGGTCTGAGTTAGATTTCATGAAGCAGACAATATTTATGGCAACTTTTCCTCCTCATGCCAGGAAGTAGGTATTGCAGTCTTTAGAAGAAAAAAGGGCTACTCAAACACCCAGGGGTCTGCCATTGCTGTTCAGTTCAATGAGAAGATAACCCAATGGCCTAGGCTGCCTGTGTGCAGGGCTGTGACTGTAATTCCCAATGTGACCACATCTACTTCTTTGCCATTTGCCCGTAACTATGAAAGAATAGTATCACAAAAATTCAGGAAGAAGAAAGTATCCAGAAGGAAAGGGATAGTCAGCACTGTCCAATGCTTCAAAGACCAAGAAAGATGCAGACTAATAAAGAAATCCTTAATCACCTTGAAGAGGTTTCACCTTACTGGTGGGGTGGAAAGTTCTATTGCAGGGGTTGAGGAGTGACATGTGAGAAAGTGGACTTAACACATGTAGACAGCTTTTTAGCTATAAAAGCAGAGGAAGATAGAGGACAATACAATAGCTTGATGGGGTTCTAGGTTCAAGAATGAAGAGTTTTGGAGAGGGTTATTGAATACTTATGGGATGAAAAATTGGCAGACTCCAAGTTGGAGGCTTGACATTTCCTATGTTGTGTTCTTGAACACAACTCTTTGGGATCATGTCTGTTATTTGTAAAATGTCAATATCCATCTCCTTTTCTACTCTCAGATTGGATGCTCTTTCCAGGACTGACACTGTGTCACAAAGCAGAGTTTCTAGAGATGACAAGCTATGTTCCCAGGATACTAGACACAATTAATAATATAGATTGAGTCAAACCTGATCTCCCCTTCATATCTCAGCTTATTTGGTCTCAATATCATGATAGGGTTTGTTTTTTTCATGTTTTCCAAATGTCTCTCCCTTCTGTCCTAGGACCTCTGAGATCACAGGATAAATGAACTAGAAAGGACCAATTTTGTCTAGCATTAATATAAATATAGTGGACAAGCAGCCTTTTCTTTTTAAGATTAGATATTTCAGACTGTCTGCTAATGGTCTATCCACTTGGAAATTGTCCAAAGTGATTTTTTTTTTTAAATTACAAGCAAAATTCCTCACCACTAGCCAGAATACTCTTTGGTCTATTATTTCCTTCCCCTAGCAGAGTGTATCTGGGAATGCCTAATAATTCAAGTAGTAATAATTAATATTAGGAGAACACTTTTCTTGCAACATAAAAAAATACCAAATTATATTCAAAACTCAACTGCCGAAGCATTTTAGGATAATATACCATGTGCAGGTCTGTTTCTTCATAACAAGGTGAAATAGAGTTGACTGAACATCTTATTTGATATTGAGGATTTTTTTGGCTGCTGATTCCTATTACTGAAGTTCATGGACCCATTACAAGAACAGAATATTAGTTGAACCATTCTGTGGTTTACTAGAGAATTATAATATCTCATTTTAGATTGTGCTTCAAAGTTTGCTGTCACCTTATCTGAAATCAAGATAACTATTCCTGCTTGTTTTAGGGGGAATAAGACAATATCATTTTTGATCAATATCAATATCACAAGTACAAGATGAGAAAGAATGTAACTAGGCAGCTAGTCACGTGTAAAAGACCTGAGTTTGAGTGGACTGCAAAGTCGGTATAGCAAAATGGATTCCTGCATGTAGAGAGAGGACCACGTATGGTGAGGGCTGTCACTGTGTGTGGCTTGAAAGGAGGTAGAATAGACATCCACCCACTCTTTTCCAAGGGGAATCTTTAATTCTTGCTATGAAGGTAAGCAGAAAATTCAGACTTGGGCCTCTGCTCTACCAAGAGAGAAAGGATATCAGGCCAGAATTTTATCTATCTGCTCCCTAAATTTTGTTCATCTAGACCTAGAGAATATAATCATTTTAGAACTGACTTCTGATTACTTTGTCATTTTGGGAGGAAGCAGAACCCCGATTTCTATATTCAAGGTTTGAACCCTTTCCTACCAAATACCGATTCCACAATGTACACATATAGAGAAAAGCAAAGAAGGCCAATTATCCATAGGAGAATATATACCATACAATACAAAGTGAAGGAACTCTTTCACTGAGAGAAAGGTGACTCAGCTCAACCACAAGAGTGTACTGGATCTCATCCAAGGGGAAACTCCTCAAAATCTCTAGCATGTAGCAAGCTGGAAATAGGGATATGGTAGAGACTGCCCATTCCTACATGTCTTCCCAGAGTCTTTTCCTTGAGCAACCTGAAGTGAGTCTGACCTGTCCCATTTTTTCTCTAGAAGCCCAAAGCCAGGAGTACCTGAAGTGGCTCCAAATTCGAAGATTTGAAGCTTGACCAAAAAGAGACTGATCCTGAAGAATCCTGATGGGGCACTGTTCTCTCACCTTTTGACAATTCTACTCCACCCCTTAAGAAAGGCAGGGCATTTATCTCCACCAATAAGAAGAGAGTCCCATGCTGATGGGCTTTGGGACAGGGGCTGCATCAATATGAATAAAAGGCACGATGAAGCAAGGAAGGCTAACATCATGTTAAATTACACGAATAATAGTATAGAATTTTAAGTAATAAGAGTGAAAATCCTGCTTTATTCTGCCCTGGTCCAATGATATCATTTGTATTATTGCATTCAATTATGGTTAATACATTTCAGGAAGTACATTGGCAAGTGCGAGAGAAGATGATTGGGATAAGGAGATGACACCATGCCACAGTAGTATCATTTGATAGAAATAGGGAGGATTAGCTTAGAAAAAAGGAGGCTTAAGGGAGGATATGATCTCTCTCTTAAAATATTTTAATTAGGTATAACCCTCATCCCAAAGTCCACTGTTAGGTAATTCTCTCGTTATTGAAGGAGATCAGTGTTCTATGCGGCTATGTATGTTCACTGTGGAATTGGTATTCGGGAGAAAGGAATCAAGCCATGAAATTGGGGTCCATCTCTTCTCCCAAAATAAACAGTGATCAGAAGTTAGATTGAATCTCCTAGACTAATAACATTTAAGGGAGCAGATAGATATAATCCAAATTCAGTATGCCCTTCTCTCTCAGGAGAGGAGAATGGCAGCCTTTGGCCCCAACTTACAGCTTATCTTGTAACAGGAACTTCCCAATTAGGGCTCTAAAGCTGTTAAACCAGACAGTCTTTCCTCATTTCAGATTGGCCTCTTCCCTGTTTCAGGAACAGGCTTTGTTAATTCCCCACTTTGTGTCTTCATTTATATTATTTTCCTTACCTTCTTTTTCCTCTTTTCCTATATAGTCCTACTTATCTTTCAAGATAAAGTCATCTATCCTCCATAAAACCTTTGCTGTCCATGATAATGCCTACTTATTATCTATAACATTACAATTTAATACTTTTGATTTTGCATTTGAAGCACTTGGAACACCCAATTCACAACACACGTGTGGTTCCCCCCAACCCGGATAACCTATTCTAGTTTCAAGGCATATTATGGGTCTGTAGTTATTTATAAACCATATTTCATGGATTTCTACCAAAGTATTTACTTTTGCTAGTCAACCAAAAGGTACAATTAATTAAAAACAAATGCATTTAATAAATAGAATAATATCCTCCTCTCATAAACTTGGGACATACTTGACCACAAATATATATACCATCAGTAGGAATAGTCTACACACATATGGAAAACCTGTGTTGGCAAACACAATACCTAGGGAGGATATGTGAACAGACCATCTGTATAGAAGTGATTCTTGTGTTTCTAGTACTAGCGGGATCTTCTTGTGATAACCACAGTCAGCTCCTGCTCTTCCTGTCTTACCCTGCTTTTATATGACACACCATCTCTGGCAGATGCATCATCTCTCCTGGGCACGTAGTCTTGATGTGTGTAGGCTTTGCCAGGTATTAGTCCCACTGATATTAGATGTCTACTGTTCATCATTGTTCTTCTGCTGTTCCTGTGGCTGTTGATGATTACTGCCAGGCATGTGTCCGGTATGTTCTGGAGATTGTAGAAATTCTCTTATAATGAGAGAGAGGGGAGAGAGATAGAGAGAGACAGAGAGAGAGACAGAGAGAGAGAGAGAGAGACAGAGAGACAGAGAGAGAGACAGAGAGAGAGACAGAGAGACAGAAAGAGACAGAGAGACAGAAACAGAGAGAAAGGCAGAGACAGAAACAAAGAGACACAGTGACAGAGAGATAGAGAGACAGACATACAGAGAGAAATAGAGAGAGAGGAAAGAGAGAAACAGAGAAAGAGACAGAGAGAAACAGAGAGATAGAGACAGAGAGATAGAGACATAGAGACTGACAGAGACAGAAAGACAAACAAGAGACAGTGACAGAGACAGACAGATAGACACACACACACACAGAGACAGAGAAACACACTATATGAAACACAGAACAGTTAGCCATATGAATAGCAGCCATAGCCAATAAGTCCATTTTAAACCTTAACTTCCTGGTCCCCAAAGGCAGTGTTCTTTCTGTCTCAAGCTTGTATCTTAAATATGCTTAGAAAGTCCTACCAATCCTTTTAAATTTCTTTATGGGAGTTCTGGAACCTAAAGTCTATTTCAAGGATTGGGGAGGTGAATTTGGCTAAAGAAACACTTAGGGATAGGTGTATATAACATACTACATTTTTTCTAGGACCCCAACATATTTTGACTCTTAACGTGAAACTAAATCTGAGCAAGCACAAAAGCTAAACCCAGAAGGCAAGACTATTGTCTTCCTCTTGCATTCCTCCCTTTGTGTGCAAATGATGTCAGCAGCAAGCCCTGTGAGCCACACCCACATATTCTTCATGGTTATTTCTTATGTATGTTAGTATATGATATATACCATGCTTCCCAACTAAATGGTGAGTCCTGTGAGGATAGTGACTATATCTTATACCTCTTTTCTTTGTCCCATGTCACCTAATATAGTTCTGGGCCTCCTCTCCCTTACCTTTCAGCTTTTCTCACATTAACATTACAAATCCATATACCTCAGAATGTGCAGCATGCTATTATAACCTTAAATCTTTTTTCAGACTTTTTTCTCCCTGTGACTGGGATATTCTCTTTTCTCTTCTTTGCCCATTAAGTTCCTCTCTCTTATCTATATCCTTTGAAATCCATTTTAAAAAAAAACAAACAACTTTTCATATCTCATCCCGGCTTCAAAGTGTAGGCATTACTTATGGCCTTGATCTCAATGCTCAGCAGCATGGAAACTTCAACCTGCTGTTTTTCCTACCCAGCCTGATTAGTCCCTCTTTAGGCATTCTGGTAACCCTGACTTAGTACAGATACCAGTCTGCTTAAACTCCTGCATCTCAGAATTCCAGAGCTCAAGTAATGCAGTAGCCTTCCCAAGTAGTAGGGATGACAGGCCTGTGCTACCTGGTTCAGATAAAGTCCAATTCAAAAATTACATCCTCTAAGAAGCTTTCACTTACTTTTCCCTTTTATCTCACTTAGTGCCTTGTTTTGTAACTTTATAATGCATTGATCATGGATAGCGGGTGTCAGAGTTCTCTCTTAGAGTGCCCTAACTTACCAGTAGAGGCAACCGGTTTCACACACAACTCAAAGATGCTAGCGTACCTTTCAGGAACAGAAGAGTCACGGCTCTGAGGTGTAAACAGAAAAGTTTATTAAGGTCTCTCCATGGGGAAGCCTTAAAGCTATATACTAGGGCAGGCTTCCAAAGATACCTCCCAGCCCTTGGTCTTAAATAGACCCCAGATCCACGTACCACACATGATAGAGCCCAACTGAACAGAATTGTGAGAGGGGGAGGGCAATTACAAGGGTATGAAGGCCCCAAGGTGTGGAGACGCCAATCAGGAACAGAGGGTAACCCCACGCAAGAGAGTCCTGAGCAATGCAGTATCCCCTGGCCGGGGACAGTGCGATATGCCCTGACCTCCACATGACCCAACTAATTCCCGGGCCTCAAACGCTTCCCTGTGGCATGACACAACCGCTTGCAATGTGAACCTCACAAGCGGGAACAGTTTCTTTCTTTTTTTCTTTTTCATTTTTTGTCCTCCACTCTCCAGGAGGCCAGTGTTGCTAGAAAGGTACATAGCTTCCCTTTGGCCTATTTCCTCTACTCTGGCTATGATAGGTAATAGCCAAAGGCAATTGAAAAACTCCAGGGAAAGACATCGAAATTTAATGGATAATTAGAGTTCCTAGTCAAGTCATAAAAGGGAAGTTTTATTGGGCAAGATACACCACATAGATAACAGGGAAGGAAATACCCCAGGAAAGAGCATATTAAGTTTTGGAGTAATCATATATTAGTAATTGAAATCCAATGGGAGTTGGAAGGGTAGGGTATTCCTGATTCCTGGGGAAAATTCTATGAAGTCAGAGGTTGTCAAGATCCTAGGCATGGGAGAGATATTCCATGAGTGGAACTACATTAGCAGTGTGACATAGGGGAAACTGTCTTCTATCAAGATATAGGAAGCTCTGGAGCACTCTCTATAGTACTTTAGTGGTACAACCCAAATTAATTTTCTCTGGTCAAAGTCCACCAGTGCTGGAAGATCTACCCTATGCAAAACCCTTAAAGGAGTTTCCATGGGTAATGATGCTGATACCACCTTCTGGGACCTGTGAAGAACTACAGGAAAGATATACAAGTTGAAGGTCTTCAGAAGGCAATGCCTACTGGAAGCCCTGGCTAGCTATGTCTGTACATCTTCCAGGATAGAGAGCTTCTCATTAGAGGGAGATCTTTGTTTTCCATGAGTACCACTGAATAAGCTATATTTTGTTTTCTTTGACCTCTCAGTAAATCTCCTTCTTTTTGTTACGAGAACTATGTGCTTGCAAGGGGAGTTAGTAACACAGAGGATCATGGTGTCATATAGAGAGTTTCCCAGATTTTCTTGGTGCAAGCTATAGGCTTTTTCCATTCCTGGAAGTCAGTTGGTAGTATAACCACTTTCTTCTTTTAGTAGTGTAACCAAAACCTTCAAGTCATCTGAAATCCTTGGACACAAAGGGTGGGCATACAATATTTTATATTATGTAGTCATCCTATGCCCACTATCAAATTATAAACTCCTTAAATCAGGAAACTTGTTTTTACCTAAGTATAATGGGATCTGGCATAATGTCTGAGATGGCTTCTCTCCAGATGGAGAGGCTAAAGAATTTAGTTCTGAGAAAATCACAATAATGTTTAAGGGAAGATGTGGGGAACAGCGCCAGAAGGCATAGATATTCTGCAACTGGTTCCAGTAGGCTTGTGGTTTGTCCTTCATTGTTGAAGAGGATCATGACATCAGGAAGATGATGCCATGACTTGCAAATGAATTGGATTAAAGTGAGGGAGGGCTGTGCAGTCACCAGTCTCACTTTCTCCTCTGGAACCATCTGGGTCCAATGGCCAGATATCAATCAGGACAACTGGAGATGACCCAGAATGTAGTAGGAGACCTTGGCCTTTTTAAGCTCAGGTCTTTTCCAGTTCTTCCTCTGAGTGAGGCAGTGCCCTTTCACTGAATAGACTTCTTTAAGAAGTGAGTCAAGAGAGGAAGACCATCAGGGTTGCTGGCCAAAAGAGAAACAATTACTAGTTATATTTACTATGCATCTGGAGAGCCCCAAAATAACCAGTAAGTGGTGCTTGGGCAGAGACCTATGGTCTAATCAATGAGATCCAGAGTGAATTGGGTTTAAGGCATGGTCTTCTAGAAAGAAAATCTAGTGAATAAACCTTAAGGTAACTAAGTAGGTTTTGGCCATTAAAATTTATCTTCCTTTGGGCAGAACCCTAGGAAGGGAAAGGAGGGAACTGAGAGGAGGGGAGGGGAGGAGAAGAGAGGAGAGGAGGAACTGACTTGCCCAACTGGAACTGGCCAGCTGGGTCCCCATTATGGTTTGTCCTTCATTCTTGAAGAGGACCACTACATCAGGGAAATGATGATATGACTTGCAATTGAATTGGATTTGAGGGAGGCAAAGTCACCAGCCTCACTTCTCCTTCCTTCTAATGGGCTAGCTACTTAGTGAAAGGGAAATCCTGTCAGCATTAGCTTCTTCCTCTTAAGTCTCATTCTCTCTTAGGGGTTCTCCATTGCTATTTTGCTCTCCATGAATTGTGAGACCATGATGTCAGGGGAAATGCTCTATGGCCTTCTTCCTTGACAAAGCTATATGACCTTGTAAAAGGGCCTTGGTCCTTAACTTCTGGGTTTTTTCTTCTGCATTCCAGGTGAAGGGAGTGGAGCCTCCATGTTTGTTTCATCTGTAAAATTAGCTGGAGAAAGGAATGGCAAATCACTCCAGTATCTTTTCCAAGAAGTCCTTAAATGGGGTCATGAAGAGTTGGACACAGCTGAACAAAAACATTCAATAGATACTTATCAGTTGTCTGTTTGATTAATTTTGTCTGGATCAGCACCGATCAAGCTGTGGTCTGGATTTGCCTGAACCATTACTGCATATGTTGTTGAATTCCAGCAGATACAATGAAGCTACTTTATTCTGATAATTTTCCTCCAAGGAATTTTCCTCCTTTATATGAATGTTCATTTGGATCAATACTGTTGTCTTGCAGTAAGGAAGAGAAGAGTTCAAGGGCAGGGTCATACAAAAGAAAAGAATGAAGAGTGTTATGACCCTAGGGTCATAGACCTGGATATGAAAGTGACCTGAGAGGTCACCTACACCAATTTCTTCATTTTACAGATGAAGGAAGAAGTGAGGCTTGGGCAGAAAGGAAGGAGAGAGCTATTGGTTCAGACAAGATTGAAGAAAGTGCTTCCTGCTCTGCCAGCAAGGGTCAGGACCATGAAGAGAACTCGGCGTACATTATCCATTTTTAAAGATGACTTTTTTGAAATTTTTGGTGCCAATGACCTGAATTTGAATCACTAACTTAAACTGCTCCATTTCTGTAAACAAATCTGCATGACAGCCTTTTTTTGATGTTTCTTTTTCAAAATATTGTTGATCAAATTCATATAGAGAAAAATGCACAAAGTATAGCTTTTCTCAAAAGCTATTGGGCAAATGCCCATTTACCTTCCAGAGCAGCCTCATGGCCTCAGGAGACTAATTTCTCGGCTATACCCAATGATTTGTAGAGAAACTGGATGTCAGGATTCCTGACTCTGCCACTGCAAATCTCAGAGGGGCTTTCCACTGTAATGAGGAAATAAGAGAAGGTCTCCATTTTTTCTCCATGTCAAAAATGTTTATTGGCATAACCTCCACCCCAGATACTACCATTCGCCCCCTAAAAATAGTACATTCCTCTCCAGTGAAATAACATGTCATGGAACAAAGACAAATGGAGGACAGTGAGGAAAGGCACTGGGAAGGCTTTGAATCGTATCCTTTTTTCCCATATAAATATAGTAAGTGAATATCCAAATACATAATAGTACTTTTGGAAAAGAGCACAGACCATTTTTAGGGCAACATTTAGGACTCTTACTCACTTTAAAAGAGACTGCTAGAACATGGAAGAATCTTGGTACTGGGTTAATTAGGGGTAACTTTTCCTCATTCCTCTTCCTTTTGTGATTATGCATCATTTTTTTTTCATGTATATATCCCTTGTGTAGGCACTCATATGTATATATGAGTATATATCATATATATATGTATATATATTTTTTCATGTATATATCCCTTGTGTACCCACTCACACTCATTGCTATCTTCCTTTGCAAATGTTCTTGTATTTTTTAAAAATGGCTTTTGTGGGGAATTACCCTACCCAAAACACTGCACCCACACTCAGAGACCTGTTAGCAAGTCCCAGCTCTGTCTTGACTATGTAACTTGGGCCAAATAATCTCTTTGAGCCTCAGCTTTCTCATTTGTCAAATATCTACACTAGCACCTTTCAAGGCTGTATTGAGGATGTGCTTTAAAATGATAAGAAATTATAAATTATACATTAAAATTATATTATCTGAATTACAGGGGGTAATTATGACCACTATAGGTTCATAGATTTAGAGCTGGGTGGGACCTTAGAGTAGAGTCAAGTCCTCAAGTTAGAGATGAAGAAACAAGACCACAGAGAGATTAAGTGACTTGCCCAGGGTCACACAGCTTATAAATTTCAGAGATAGAGTTTGAAGCAAATTCTTCCTGATTCCAAGTACAGCACCCTATCCACTGCCTCCAATCAATTCATGTATGTGAAAATACTTTGTAAGCTATAAATCACTCTGCAAATGTAAGCTCCTACTATTATCCTCATTGTTCTCACCTAATATTAGGTGTAGTTTGGATAGGAATGATCTAGGAGCTAGGGACAAGTGACTATTTTGCTCTTTTTATGTTTAAAAGTGAGTGGAATGATTACTTTTTTATAGTTGAATAAAAGTATTAGAAATCAAGTTCATCTTCTCTAGTTTCATAGAAAGCATCTTCTTTGGGATACCTCCAGTAGCAGGCTGGATGACAGGTATGATTTATACTTCATTCTGTTTCTGAAGGATTTTGATTTTTTCCCTCTAAGCTGCTGATCTTCTGATCTGTATTGGAGATAATAAATACTTAAAACAGTCTTAATTTTTATGAGTCAGTGTTATGTCTGGGAGGTTGTAGGTACGAGTTTTTATCTGAGATGATGCTACATCACCACTAGAGCTTATTTGTTGAATTCTCAAAGGTATTTCAGAGTTTGTATTTAATAGTATGGAGATTTTTTATTTGTTAGTTTATAATGTGAAAGATAAGGAATTTCTACTATGTAATGATGGTGGTATAGGGGACAGAGAGCTGGGTTTAATCAGGAAGAGACGAGTTCAAATCCAGCTTCAGACACTTATTAGTTGTGTGACCCTGGGCACTTCATTGTAACCTCCTTTGACTCAGTTTTTTTTTTTTTTTACTGTAAAATGGGAATAATAATAGCACCTACTTCATAGGGTTGTTATGAAGATCAAATGAAATAATAATTGTAAAAAGCATTTAATGGTGTGCCTGGCACATAGTAGGTGCTATATAAATTGTCATTACCTTTCCTTCTTCTTTTTAGAATTCGTACAAACTGCAGTGGTATATGTTGGATAATTTCTGCTGTTTCCTTGTAAAATGTGCATCAATTAGCACATCCGGGCTCCTTCAGAATAACCTTTCTGATATTTCTGGCAGCAATACGCTGGTCTTTTATTATTATATGCCCTGAAATTCTATAAACAAATCTGCATTACTCAGCCACTTGTTTGATGCCAATTTGTTTGTGTATTGTTGGCCAAATTCATGTGATTCTCACCCATGAAAGGTCTTCTGGTTCAACTTTTGGATTTTTCTTGCTTTGTGGGCCCCGTCAGTAGCTGGCACCCACATAAAAATAATGCACACGACACAGGCTATCCAGGAGCAAATCTATCATCGGCCTTTAGTATTGCCCTGTGAAGTGGTGGCTGTCCCAGAAGTGTGTCTGTATGTTCGTTAATATGTGTGTTACGCTATTTAGGAAAATATATCAGCCATCTTTCACTTTTTTGATGAGCAACTGTTGTATAATTGCCATGAGATTATGCATCATGCATTTTGGAAAGATGGAATGCACATTATTGCCAACAATAATTAATAAATTGATTTCCCATTAGGTTTTACTCTTCTTGAGAGGTGGGAATTGTCTTTTACTCTCTCTTTACCATCTCCCTTTATCATCTCTCCCTCCAACTCTGTCCCCTAGATCCAAGTTTAGGATCTTGACACAGAAAAAACGCTGTAGTGTAAACTGGCTTCTACTGCCAAAAAGCTGGGCAGAACTGGGTTTTAAATAAGAAACTCCAAGACTGTTTGGTGAAAGCAAGATAACATTCCTCATGGAAGCCTTGGGAAACAGTGTAACTTAGTTTGAAACCATATATGACTTTGAGACTTTTGGAGGACTAAAGGTGATATGTCTGGATGACAGAAGCCTCTGATGAAGAGCAATAATTTAAATTAGTTCACAGAAAAATGAGGAATGAAACTTTTTTTTAAAAAATCTCCTTATTTTTAACTCCTTACCATGATCTTATTTTTAAGAAGTTTTACTGTCTTTATTTCCTGATATCCTCTCACTACAAAGAAAATCAAATAATAAATAACAAACAAAGCCAACTGATGAACTAACTGAATATGTCTGAAAACGTAGGCAACATTTAGCATCAATTGTCCCCTATTTATCCCCCAAGAGGAGGGAAGAATGTTTCATTATTTGTACTCTAGAACATATATTGGTCATTACCTTTCCCTGATTTTAGCTGCTTTTTAGTGTTTTCATTTGCATTACTATAGCCATTGTATTCATGGTTCTCTTAGTTCTGCTTTCTCAATTCTGCCTCAGTTAATGAGTCTTCCAGTTTTCTCTGAATTCTGTTTTTGTGCTTTTGTAGGATAAAGTGATACTCCTGTGCATACATATACCTGTTTATTCAATCATTTTCCTCAGAATGACATCAAACTCACATAATCACACAAGTTTTAGACCCCTAAGGGACCTTAACCATCATTCAGATGGCAGGGTACTAGCATCCTAAGCCTTCCATCTCGTGTTGGATATAGTGTGGTTCACTTGAACTTCCAGGACCCAAGATGACTGAGTAAACCATAAATATTCTCTTCCCCCCCAAATCCCACCACTGATGACCTTGAAAAACCCAGAGAATATCGTCCCAGGAAAAATCCTGGAATAGGGGAGCCAGCAGCAGTAGCAGTAGAACAGTGTTTTAATTTGGGAGGCTAGGGAGATTGACAGGTAGGGTGTCTCTTGCTCTGGCTAAAGAGGAACAGTACAGGATGAGAGGCATCCCAGCAAGCTCCACCTTAGTGGACCAACAGGAGATCCTGAGCCCCAAGGGGGCAGAGCTGGCAAGTGGCAACACCAGAACCCCTCACAGTCAGGGGAATTGGCAGGTACCAGTGCAGATGATAGCTGAGGTCATCTATGTTATACTGCAGCCCTAGGGGAAGAGGAGACTTCCAGTGGCCAGACCACCCCTTCCCCACACCTCACACTGTGAGCTTCCATGTAACCCCAGGGAAACTCAGAAAGATATCACCTTACCATGATCCTTGTCACACACAAGCCAGCTTCAGTTCAGCACCAGGGGTGCTGCAGCATTACATAACTTCTAGCTGGCAGAACCAGAGACCACAGCATGCAAAGTCAGTATCCAGGCCCCTAGCTCCTATCACAAGAAGCTTGGGACAGATCCTTCTGCACCCCAGGAGCAAAGATCCACTTTAAAAGCCAGGAAAAAAGGCAATCACAATGAAGAAATAAATCTAGAAAAACAAAGACCACAGAATCCTACTATAGAGACAAGGAAGAGCAAAATGACAGCTCAGAAGAGGACAGCACTGACACTATATCCACATCTGAAACCTCAAAAGGGAATATGAACTGCTCTCAAGCACAAAAAGCATTCTTGGAAGAGCTCAAGTTGGATTTTAAAAGTCAAATTAGAGAGGTAAAATATAAATTGACCAATTATTTTAAAAATACAATGGACAAAATGGAAAAAAAAATTCACTGATGAGAACAAATCTTTAAAAAGTAAAATTGGCAAAATAGATAAGGAGGTACAGATCCTAACTGGAGAAAATAACTTCTTGAAAAGTAAAATTGGCCAAATGGAAAAGGGGCTACAAAAGGTAACTGAAGAAAACAATTCATTAAAATTTAGAATTTGGTAAGTAGAAGCTAATGACTCTATGATGCATCAAGAATCAGTAAAACAAAATCTAAAGAATGAAAAAAAAATAGAAGAACATATAAAATATCTCATTGGGTATAGTGTGGTTCTTAAGGAAAGACTGCCAGGCATCTTTTCTCTGCCCCAGAGCAACCACTTCCATCTGTACCAGCACAAGGCATCCACCTACTATTGCCAGCCCAGTCTTCCAATGAGAATATAGAGAACTACCAGTGCAAAGAAGAGAAACCTTCCCTTCAACTTCAGGCCTCCTATCTCCTGCTGCACCTGTCCTTTGAGGGTAGAAGAGTGGTGTCCTCCACTCAGTGATGAAAAATCTCACACCTGGTCATATTCTTCATATTCCAATGACTGTGAACTCCTATAGATCATCATTCCAACTCCATTCTATACCCCCTATCCCCTAATTCCTCATTCCCATTCCTCTCAACTTTCCTATCCCAAAGCTTCATTCTAACTCTATCCAGCCCTTCCACTGTGCCCTCTGAAGTGCCTGCTCCGCAGGCAACAAACTCCTTTTCATCTTAAATCTCCTGGGGTTTAGGGGGTGTTCAGGGAGGACTAGCACCTCTGGTGTCAGGGTTTGCCAAGACATTTTCAGGGCTGCCTTTCTGCCTTTAGTGTCTACCTTTTACCTGACTCTCACCTGTGACTCCAAGAAGTTGTGGCATGTGCAGTGGTCACACCCTTGCAAAACCATCTCAGCAGATGGGTTAACCAGGTTGAAAGTAACCTACGGGTCTCAAATTCATCAGTGAGTCAGGAGGGTGTCTATCTACCTCAAGCATGTGAAGACTTCCTTGGTGTAATGGACAGATGAGAATGATTTGTTTGAGTATCTAGGAAGATAGCTGAAACAGATGCTGTGGAGTGCTTAGAACTTGGTGAGACATTGAAGAGACCATGGTGATTCACAGCATCCAAGGATGATTGCCAGTCATCCTGACTTTTGTCTTGTCACTGAACTTTGATTACTGTAGAAGAGAGAGCCAGGCCAATGACTTTGTCCAACCCTGCCTCATTAAATCCAGTCCATACACAAGTCAAGACACCACCATGTGATATCATTGGTTCTCTTTGAAAACAAAGGCTGAACAACAACATTCTTCTTCCACAACTTTTACCTATTAGCTCTCACTGAAATCCATTTTCTTTTCTGACAACACAGCTTTCCTGGACACCATTTGTAGAACTGACTGTGCCTTCATTCATTTTTCTCAGATCATTGGTTGAGGAGGGGGAGCTGAAATATTCTTTGCTCCCCATTGTCACTTCCTTGTTCTCCCCACTTCCTACATCATTCAGTTACCTCTCTTCTTCTGAGGTTCATGTTGTGCATATCTATCACCTAATCAAAATTCTTCTAGCTATTGTCTACAAAATGCTAGATCACTCCCCTTTGTTCTTCAATGAGATTAATACTTGGCTTACATTTTTTCTTAACTTCTGTCCTCATACTAAAGGACTTCAACATACATATTGATTTTACTTCAAATATCCTAACTCACTCCTCCCTCCTACCTCAGTCTCACAGAAAGATGGTCATACACCTGATTTTGCCATCATATACAAATATACTGCCTCCATATCTTATCATGGTCTATTGATTTTTCATCTCTCCCTCTTCCTTCCCTTACATAGCCCTGCTCTCCATAAGCACCATGACCTCCAATCCACTGACTCCTCAATTCTCTCCCAGGTCATCTCCCCTGCACTAGTCACCCCCTCTTCTCTCCTTCTTGAGTCCTTGGTAAACCAATTGAACTCTACACTGCCCTTTCTTGAATCTCTAGCCCCCTTATCATATAATGATTATGCCCAGTCAAACCTCAGCCTTGGAGTACTCCCACCATTTCTCACCTACACAAATGCTACTGAATGAAACTTGGGAAGAATCATGCAATTGTTCTGACTAGATTTCCTACAAATTTATGTTACATAACTTCAACTGGGCCCTCACTGCTCCTATACATAACTACTATATCTCCCTTATCAACTCACTATTCCACTTTCCAGTGGCTCTTTCTTTCATGATCAGGTGTTGTTTTTCTTAATTAACTTTTATGTTTATTTTTAGTTTACATCATTCATTTCCACAGGATTTTGAGTTACAAATTTTCTCCTCATCTTTCCCATACCCACCACACCAAAACAGCAATCCCACTGTATCTGCTCTCTCCTATATCCTCCCCCATCCTTCCTCCCACTTTCCAGTAGGGCAAAATGGATCTCTATACCCCAGTGCCTGTATATCTTATTTCACAGTTGTATGTTAATAATAATAACAACAACAACAATAAAAATAATGATAATAATATTTTTTAAACATTTGATTTTAAAACTTTGAATTTCAGATTCTTTCCCTTACTCCCTCATCACCCACCCTTACTGGGAAGATAAGCAATTCATTATATGTTGTACATGTGTAGTTACGCAAAACATTTCCATAGTAGATATATTGTAAAGACTGACTATATTTCCCTCCATTCTATCCTGTCCCCGACTTGTTCTATTCTCTACTTTATCCCTGTCCCTTTACAAAAGTGTGTGCTTCTAACTACCCTTCCCCCAAACCTGCGCTCTCTCTCCATCATCCCCCCTGTCATACTTTCCCCCTACTCTCCTATAGGGCAAGATACCAATTTAGAGTGCATGTCATTCCCTCCCTAAGCCAAATTCAATGAGTGTAAGGTTGAGCCATTACCTTTTCCCTTCCTGTTCTTCCCCTCCATTGTAACAGTTATCCCTTGCCTCTTCTATATGAGATAATTTACCCCATTTTCTCTCCCCATCTCCTCTCATTATATTCCTCTAACCTCTCAATTTCATCTTTTAAATATCATCCCTTCCTATTCAATTGATCCTGTGCCCTCTGTCCATGTATACCTGTACACATACATAAACACACTCACATATGTATTCATATGCACATATACCCTCCTATATAGACATATAT
>CM053585.1:408899748-408915855 GCA_028646515.1 Pseudochirops corinnae
AGTTTTCTTTTTTGGGATCTTTTTCAAGAGGTGATGGATGAATTTTTTAAAGTTCTATTTTGCCCTCTGGTTCTAAAATATCAGGGCAATTTTCCTTGAGAAGTTCTTCAAGGATGATTTCCAGGTTCTTTTTTTGATCATGGCTTTCAGGTAGTCCAATAATTTTTAAATTGTCTCTCCTGGATCTATTTGCCGGATCAGTGGTTTTTCCAATGAAATATTTCACATTGCCTTCTATTTTTTCATGCGTTTGGATCTGTTTAATAGTATCTTGATTTCTCATAAAGTCATTAGCTTCCGTTTGCTCCAGTCTAATTATGAAGGAATTATTCTCTTCTGTGAGCTTTTGAAATTATTTTTCCATTTGGCAGATTTGGCTTTTTAAGGCATTCTTCTCCTCATTGGCTTGTTGGGCCTCTTTTGTCATTTGAGTTAGTCTGTTTTTTAAGGTGGTATTTTCTTCAGTCAGGTTGTTGACTCTCTTTTCATGATTTTCTTGCATCATTCTCATTTCTCTTCCCAATTTTTCCTCCACTTTTCTTACTTGATTTTCAAAATACTTCTTGCACTCCTGTAACCAATTCATATTTTTCTTGGAAGCTTTTGGTGCAGGAATTCTGACTGTGTTGTCTTCCTCTCATTCCATGCTTTGATTCTTTCTGTCCCCAAAAGAGGAATCTAAAGTTGGATGGCTGTGCTTGCTTTGCTTCCTTTCTTTGCTCATGTTTCCAGTCAATTACTTGACTTTTGAGCTCTTTGCCACAGTAGAACTCTGCTTGCAGAGGGGAGGGCTTTGTCCCAAATCTCTGGAGTTTTCACAGCTGCTGGAGCTATTAGGAGGGCACCATCTCTGCAGCTCCCACCAGCTTTGGCTCACTGGTCACCACCACCCAAGACTGTGATCTAGATCCAAGCAGGTTAAGGCAAGAGCTCTTAGCCTCTGAATGGTCACTTCCTCCCCTCCCCCAGCAATCTGCAGGCCAGGATCTCTGAAGCAGCTATGTGGAGGTGGCTGCAGGGCTGACACTTCCACAGCTTCTCACTCTGGGGGTAGAGGCCAGATTGCAATCCATCCCCCCCAGATCCAGCAGAGTTCTACTGACCTTTTACTTTGTCTTTGGCATTTATGGGTTGATAATTTGGAAACTGCCACAGCTGCTGCTGGTGGTCTGGGCCACCCTGAGGCTAAAACTGCAGGCTCACATGGGGCTGTGATAATCTCCCAGCGAGCTGCAATGGACCCTTCCTGCCAGCCTGCCAGACTGCCTTCAGTGGGAGATTTGTTTCTTTCTGTCACTTTGTGGGTTCTGTAGCTCTAAAATTTGTTTAGAGTCCTATTTTATAGGTATTTGAGGTGGTTATTCTCTCCAGTGGCTCTTGCAAACCTTTTCATACCTCTTTAAACCTCCTGTGGCTCCCTCCTTCCCCTACTCTCTCAATTGAGAACCTTGCCTCTTATTTTACAGGAATAAATTGAGGTTATTTCTTGTGAATTCCCTCTTTCCCTCTCTTTCTCATCTCCTGTTACTCAGATACCTTATGCTGCTTTTTACTCTTTTACTTCTGTTTTGCATCATAAAATGGCCTTACTCCTTACCAAGGGTAACAATTCCTCTATTTATTCAAGTGATCCCATTCCATCTCATCTTCTCCAACAGATTGTCCCCTCTGTCATCTCAACTCTCACTTATTTTCAATTTTGCCCTTGCTGCTGGAAGTTTATAACTTCTCCATGTCTCCCCTATCCTGAAAAAAAAAACCCTCACTTGTTCCTTCCATCCCTGCTATCATCCCATATCTCTTCTGATCTTTGTAGCTAAACTCTTCAATAAAGCCCTCTTCAATAGGTACCTCCACTTTCTCTCCTTCCACTTCCTTCTTAACCCCTTATGATCTGACTTCTGACCTTACCATTCCAATTAAGTGGCTTCGTCAGGAATTACTAATGATCTTTTAGCTGTCAAATCCAATGATCTTTTCTCAATTCTCATTCTTCTTGACATCTGCAACCTTTGACATGCTGCTCCTGCTCTCCTCCCCAAGACTCCCTTCTCTCTAGGTTTTTGGGACACCACTTTCTCCTGCTTTTCACTTGACCTATCTTCCACTCTGTCTCCTTTGCTGGATGCTCCTACAGATGCTGCTTTCTAACTGTATGTGTCACTTAAGGTTCTGTCCTAGACTCTCTTCTCTTTTCCCTCTATACTTCTTCACTTGTTAATGTCATCAGCCTCCATGGATTTAATTGCCATCTCTATGCTGATGATTCTCAAATCCACCTTGTCTGGCCCCCAATCTCTCTACTGATGTCTAGTCTTGCATCCCTCACTGCCTTTCAGATATCTCAAACTAGATGTCCAGGAGACATCTTAAACTTAATATATCCAAAACAAAACTCATTATCTTTCCCCCCAAACACTCCCCTGCTCCTACCTTCTCTGTTCCTGTCCATCAGGCTCACAGCCTAGGAGGCATTATGGATTCCTAACTATTGTTCACTCACATGTCCATACACCCACATATTTAAGCTGTTGCAGAGGCCTGTTGACTTCACCTTTGTAGCATCTCTCCAATACCCTTGTTCTCCCCTCTGAGATGACCACCACTATAGTACAGGTCCTCGTTGCCTCATGCCTTGATTATTGCCATAACATAAATGTTTTTTTATTGATTAATTGACTGATCTGCTAAATCAATAACATCTTAAAGGACGCGGACATCCAATGGCTTGAACAATCTTCTTGATCAAGACTTCAAAAAAGGCCAACTGCCCTTATGAATCGTAGGACCATAGAATGCCAAAGCTGGAATGAATTGTCAGTGTTATCTAGTCCAACCCTGTCATTACAGATAAAAAAATTGATTCTCAAGCAGGGCAAGTGACTTGTATGAATTCACACAGTTACTAAGTCCTGCCGTCAGGACTCTTGTCTCCTAATCCAGTGCTATATCCCTTAATCTAACTGTTCTTGGCCTGGAAAGCCTCACTTGCAACCAAAGGAATGCAGAGAATATGGGCCAGACTCACCGGGGCACACCTGGCCCATATGTTATTTGTGTCAATGCCTGCAACTGTTTTTCCTGTCTTCCCATCAGGATTATTGCTTCTTTTTCAGGTCAGCAGACCTGGCTTCTCTTTTTAGAACCATCACTCTCTATCTATATGATCTTTGTAAAACCATTTCCTCATCCATACAATGGAGATAAGAAAGAGAGGTGGACTTGATGACCACTAAAGCCCCTTCCATCTCTAATTCTCTTATTCTGAGTACTCTCCACTGTGCTTCTTGTTCCTGAGTCTTCTTAACTTTTTAGCTGGAAGTCCCGATGTCCCATGTTTAACTATCATGATGATTTTGGCCTATTGGTTGTTGTTCAGTCGTTTCAGTTGTGCCCAAATCTCCATGACTCCATTTGGGGTTTTCTGGAAGATAATTCTGTGGCCTTCCATTTCCTTCTCCAGCTCATTTTACAAGTGAGGAAACTGAGGCAAAGAGGGCTAAATAACTTGCCCAGCATCACACAACTAGTAAGTGTCTGAGACTGGATTAGAAATTGAAAAGATGAGTCTTCCTGACTTCAGTTGCAGCACTCTATCCACTATGCTACATAGGTGTCCCATTTTGGGATATGGCTTCTGAAACAACACATCTCAAACCTCATCAGTAATGTTTACTATAGCATACCTCAGCCCTCCGGCAGGACTCTCAGGAACAATTGAGACACACAGAGCCTAGGCTCATTTAAGTTTCATAGTGGTATCTAGAACAACCTTCTGGTAATGGTACCATGTGAGTGGGACTTTCCCTTAGGCTTTTGGGAAGGAGTCTGACCTTTTTGTGGAATTTCTGTGTATGAGAAGGGATCTGAAAAAGGAAGGACTAGAGGTTAACTCCTATACAATCTGCCCCAAAGCCTGACATTAAGCCTAGGCAAGCCCAACCCTCAGTTGGTCATTGTTTGGGTTTTGATGGTTCAGAGAGAGTGTAAACAGAAATTATTTCTGTTCTGGCCAGAAAACCTGATGGTCTTCCCCTCCCAAATTGATTTTTTTTTCTTTTTTCTTTTCTTTTGAATAGGCAAATAAGACCATCTTTTGCTTCATTTCTTATCCAACCTTAAATCACTGAATGGTTCTTGCCTGAGAGAAATTGAGGCCTGACAAAGACCTTATGAGGAATATAAATTTCTTGAAACTGTCTTTGGAAAATCAGACATTGACAAAGTCATTAGGATTCAAATGGAGCTACTTGACCATGCGTTAAACCCAAAGCATTCTGATTCTGATTGTACAATAAAGGACCCAATCCAAACCTCGTTTGATCATTGTAGGAGTTTTGTTGGCTCAGAGTGAGTATAAATAGTAATTATTTCTGTTCTGGCCAGAAACTTTGAGACTCTTCCCCTCCCAGAATGATTTTAATGGTAAAATAAATCATTTTTTTGTCATTTTTTACTTAGCCTTAATCACTGAATGGGCATTGATTGCCTCAGTCAGACTGAGACCTGGGAGAAACCTTAGCTTTAAAAGGCTATTTCACTGCATCAGGGTCCATCTCTAGTCTTCCTGATCTATATCTTGCCACTGGACCAAGATGGCTCCAGGGGACAGATTGAGGTTGGCGACTTTGCACAGCCCTCCCTCATCTAAATACTACTCACTTGCAAGTCAAGACATCACCCTCCTGATTTCTTTGGTCCTCTTCAACGTCCTCTAACACTGGGGCTGAGCAAAAAAAAAAAAAAATTGTGAAATAATAGAATTTAGAGCTGAAAAGGACCTGAGAGAAAAATGAATCTATCTTGCTCCCTCATCTTTACAAGTGAGAAAACCAAGACCCAGAGAAGTAAGTGATTTGTTTAAAGTATCATAGGCAATAACTAAGATTGGCACCCAAGTTTGTTTGCTACAATTTCAATGTTCTTTTCACTGTATCTTTAAACTTTAAAATGTTTCTTTCAATTGCTGATTAAGGAACTCAAATGTTTTATACGTTTTTGTTCAGATTCTATTACAGATGTTTCTTTTTTTATTCATTTATTTGGGCAATATAACATTTAAATTCCTTAATTCTGTGCACCTTGTAGATACTGATATAATCTTCCAATATCTTCCCGCAGATTTTCAATAAACTTCTCAAGTAGCTTCTGATACGGTGATGTGTGATATATGTATTCTGTAATATCTTCATCTTTCCTCCTTTAGTTTGCTCTCCCTTACCCCACAGCAATGGCCACACACTATGCCACCATGTTTATGTTCTGATTAAAAAAAAAATTTGTCAAATATTTTGGAAGAATACATCATTCATGATGGTTATAGCAGATAATGACATTTTAAAATGACTCTTTTTTTTGGTATAATTGACCTGTTGAGTTCATACTGTGTGAAACTGAAATGGACCTTTTTAGAATTGCAGTCTAAGCGCTCTCATTTTCTTTGTCAAATCATTTCAGACACCAATGTTTATAATAAATGGTGTTATTTTCGTATTCCATCTTATTATTGGGCATGATTTTAGGATTTTGTAGTAAGTAAACATTTTCAGTGACCTCAGGGTTTAACAGTTTTTCTTCTGCAAATTTTAGTAGCTCCCAAGTTTCATCTACTACTTGTCTAATCTGAGTTTAGGCATGAAGTGACTTTTATGATTGCCCTTTACTGTTTAGGAATACTTTTTTATGTGGGATGAGGTGTGTGTTTGTGTGGACAATGTTAGCAAAAACCTTTAAATAGCAACTTTGTTTCTCAAACAGTATTGAAACATCAGTTGGATTAGATGGGTATACACACACACACACACAAATACGTATTTATATATATATTTTTCCTTTGGGTGCCTCTGGGGATCCACACAGTGAGGGATAGAAGGACGATCCCCAAGACGGATACACTCAGGCCACCCCAGGAGATAGTGACCCCCCCTCCTGCTAGGAGTTTACTGGCCACATAGTAGGGGTCCCGGGAAGTGAGCTCCAGCCAGAGGTGCCTGGACCAGCCTGTTGGACCACTGTCCTTCTGTCTGTGGGTCTCTGGCAGAGTGGCATCAAAACTCTCCTTCAGGCCCAAGTCCATTTTTCCCAGCGATCCCTTCACTCATCTCTAACCAGTGCAGCATGGCTGGAGAAGGGGACCAGCTGGACAGTGGGGATGTGAGTCCCCCTGCCCTAGCAGTAACCATCTTCAGCATGGCCTCAGTGTCCAAGTGAGGGGCCTCAGAGAGAGTTGACCGTTGAGGCTGAGTGGGAGGAAGGCGCCAGACAGGCGGGCACAAGGGTTCTCCGAGTCCTCTTCCTGGATGGGCGGGGGCAGCAGACTTACATGGGCTTCAGGGCTCATATTGGACATCTTGGGAAGGAGTGGGATGGGTTTGTTGGTGAGGCGGAAGGATCCTGCAGCAAATCGGGAGTGAGCCTGAGGAGCCCAGGGAAGGGAGGTGTCCCTCCTGGGGCCCCCCCGGGGCCCATCTCCTAAGCCTCTCATCTGGCTAGGGCCAGAGCCCTGGAATTGTGGGGGCAGTGCCGGCCCGGCCTGCTGGATGAACTGCTGCTCCTGGATCAGCTCCTCCACCTCCTGGGCCTGGACCTGGATGGATGGGAGAGGGGAGACATGAAGGTGCATGCTCCCTTCTTTCAGGCGGGGCTGGCGGGTAGCGGATCAGGCCGGCCTCACCTGCAGGCTCTCCTCGGCCTCGGCCAGGGCCCGGCCCACGCTGGCCAGGCTGCTTTCTAGCTGCTCACTCTGCAGGGCCTCGGTCTGCAGGTCCCTTTGGAGCCAGGCGGCCACAGCCTCGTCCTAGGTCCTTCGAGGCCGGACACGTCCCGCTGCCACTTCCTGGCAGGTGGTCCGCTCTGAGACACCGCACACCACCTGCCAGACACCTTCCACCCACACCTTCAGCTCCATGGGGGCAGGGGCCGGGCTGGGCCATCCCGGGCCAGACCGTGGGGGCCTCTCCCCACGGCTCCAAACCGACTAACCTTCAGGTATAAAGTTCTTAAGGTGTGTCAAGGAAGACTAGAGACTGAAGGTACTGAGCTTGAATCTAAATGTCAAATTGAACCAGTTTTTAAAGGTTTTCAGGGAAAACATATCAAGAAAAAGAAGAGAGCTGAGTTTATGTTAAGAGCCTGACTGGCCTGGCATCCTGAAGTCAAAGTTTAACAGGAAGAGCACAGCTGAAGTAAGGAATACTTTCCAGTCTCAGTGGTATTACTTTTGGCACAGCAAAATGGACTACAATGGTTCTTAGAAGATATCAAACAAAAATCTGCCCAATGTTAATAAAACACAGTGTTCATCATTCTAAAGTGTTATAGAATAATTAACAGATTGCTTGTATAATGTAAATATAGAAGGTTGTATCTGAGCTGAGAAAATTCCAAGATGTGCAATGGGGATGGGAGTGGGGTCACAATTATAATTTTATTTAATTCTTTATTTTTGAGCAATATTTAATATTAACTTCCAGTCTAAAAGTCAGAAGTTGTTTCTCAAGAATTTCTTTGTTGTTTGAAAATACTTAGGTTGGTCAGGGCAAAAAGCTTGTTGTATATGCCACCTGGTAGTTAATATATTCTTTTTCTAGCTATTTGATAACATAATAATCTGATTTTTACTTCATGAAAAACGCAACCTGTGATAGGTTGCTACAGAAATTGAAAGAGTTACACAAGTGTACACAACTCCCAAGTACATTGGCAATCTATACTTGTGTTACTCAATATGTGTATGGTATTTGCGTTAGAGAAATCCAGTCATGGGTAGACAAGTAGGTAGGTAGAAAAGGACACAGAGAGATTTCAAATACCTTGAAGTAGGCAATATGTGAATGACCATGAAGATAGAGAAGGAAGAATACATATTCTGTCCAAAGAATTTGTCAGGTGGCTATAATCAGAGGCAACCGAAGCTAAGAGATGATCAGTTCTGGTGAACTGGGGATAACTAGTATTTTATTGAATCCTGAGAGGTCTTCCCAACCATATTATTTATTTTATACGTGTAACTCACTCTAGGAAGCTGAGAATCTAGGAAAGTGTGTTATTTTCTGAAACAAAACTACTTTCTTCTTTCTCTCACTGGGGTGAAGATTTTTCTTACATATCCAGGTCTAGTTCAGTGGGTGCTCAGTAGATGCTTGTTTATAATAATACACAGACTCCATTGATCCTTTATCTTTACCATTAGAAATATATTCCTGAATTAATTAATATATTCATATAAACAATAAAAATAGTTTAAAATGATTATTTAAATAAATGCAGAAAAAGCCATTGACAAAATTCAGCACTCATGAGTGTTAAACATGTTAAACAGTGTTAACATGACTGTCAAAAAGCATAATTACAGAAAGGGTTAATATGATAAAAAATGTACATAAAACCATGAGCCAAGAATTGTTTGCAAAAGAGAGGGAGTAGAGGCTTTCTCAGTACAAACAGGGGAAAAGCAACGATGCTACCTCTCTACTATCATTTGATAGATTTCTAGAAATGTTAGTTTTTGCACCAAGGTCAGAGAACAAAATTAAAGGTATAAATATCAGCAGAGGAGACAGAATTAGAAAACCTTAGAGAATTATATAAGAAAGTATAGTAAGAAATCAGTAGCTTTAATAAGGTAGCAGGCTATAAAATAAATTTTTAAAAATCATCACGTGTCTATACAATATTAACACAAATCAGAAAGAAACAATAATAAGAAATTCCACTCAAAGTAACTACAAAGTATAAAAGATATGTAAGAGTTAACTTACAGAGAAAAATGCAGACTTATTTAAATATAACTACATAACAATCTTATGTAATGGAGTGACAAATAATTGGAGAGATATTCCCTGCTTATGATTAAACTCAATTATATAAGATGACAACAATTGTTGCTGTCATTGGCCATTTTCTTCTCCAGCTCATTTTACAGATGAGAAAATTGAGGCAAAGACGGTTAAGTGACTTAACTAGTAAGTGTCTGAAGCTGGATTTGAACTCACAAATCTTCCTGACTTTCAGATCTGGTATTCTATCCACTGGTCCACTTAGTTGCCCATAAAACTATGTTGCTGTTTAAAAACCAGAAACATAAGCAGTATCACTTTTAGGGTTGTATTCCAAAGAGATCATAGAAGTGGGAAAAGGACCTGTATGTACAAAAATATTTATAGCAGCTCTTTTTGTGGTGGCAAAGAATTGGAAATCAAGGGCATGCCCATCAGTTGGGGAATGGCTAAACAAGTTGTGGTATAGGAATGTAATGGTATACTATTATGCTATAAGAAATGAGGCGCAGACAGACTTCATAATAACCTGAAGAGATGTATATAAACTGATGTTGAGTGAGAAGAGCAGAACCAGGAGAAATTTGTACATAATTACAGACACAACATATGTGTGATGACTAACTTTGATAGACTGGGTTCCTTTCAGTAATGCAAGGTTATAAGACAACTCCAAAAGACTCATGATGGAAAGAGATGTTCACATCCAGAGAAAGAACTACAGAGTCTGAATGCAGACTGAAGCAAACTACTTGCTCTCTCTCTCTCTTTTTTGTTTTGTTTTGTTTCCTCTTTTTCGTTGTTCACTCCATTGGTTATAATTCTTCTTTATAGCCTGACTAATGCGTAATGTTAAGGTATTTGTAGATGCTATATTTGATTGCATGCTGCCATCGGGGGGAAGGAGAAAAATGGGGAGGAGAGGGAGGGATGGGGAGAAAATTTGAAACTCAAGGGATTGTGGAGCTGAACGTTGTAAATCAAAAGTAAGTAAATAATTTTTTAATTGAAAAAAAAAACACCAGAAACATAGGATAGAGGAATAAGATAGATAAACAAGAAACTGAGGAAAAGTAGCTCACTGTTTAATACCTCAAAGAGCATATGTGACTGTGATATCGGTGGCCTTTTTTGACAAACTCTTGGGAAAAGTTAAAGCAATCTAGCAGCTATTAGTTTAGACTACTACCAGCACAAACTCTGATGTCACATCACAGAAATATTTAGAAGAGAGTGAGATTTCTACAATTTTAGCTAGTGGAAGAATTTTAGCCAAACAAAGCCTAGATGAATTCATAAAAGACAAAACAGACTACTCAAACTACTTAAAATTACAAAGCTTTTTCAGAAATAAAATCAATAAAGATAGAATAAAAAGAAAAACTGTCAAGTGGGAAAATATTTAAACCAAATGTCACCAATGAAATCTGATATCCTCTATATAAGAAACTGATACGAGTATAAAACCCCAGAATCATTTCTGTATAAATATGTGGTCAAAGGCCACTTAAAAAAATTTTTTTTTAAAGAATTGCAAGTTGTAAATGATCATTTTTAAATGTGCTCCAATTCACTCATAGTAAGAGAAATTCTGTTTAACAGGGTTGATCGGAGAAGCCCTATTTATTTGCCAGAGTGGAGTACCTTATATTAATATTGGGATTCTGACAGCTCTTCCTTGGACTTTTTTTTGGAGGTGGGGTAGGGGATTTCTCTCCCCTGTTCTTCACCAGCAACAGCTATGCTAGCTAAAAAGTATTACCAAAGAAGTGTTATGGAGAACATATAGGTGACCAAATGAGCCTGAGATTGGACCTCAGAGTGTCTAGATACTGCTTTTGCTTTTCATTTCTTTTCCTGAGCACAGCTAACCAAACAGCAATCCTGAGAGATGGATATTTTCAGTGCTAGTGGCTTGTCATTATCTCAAGAATTCTAATAGTTAGTGTATTGGGTGCTGGTTGCCTAAGAAGAGGTGGCTCTTGGAACTGCAGCAAAGCATGCCCAAATGGTCAGAAATTATGGAATTTGAGTTATTATTCAGATGCTTCAGATCTGACTTGAATGTAAAATATATGTTTAGTTGTCCCTCTGGGGAGAGTATAATCTAGGTCAAGGGTGGGGAACCTGTGGCCTCAAGGTTACATGTGGCCCTCTAGGTCCTCAAGTGTGACCCTTTGACTGAATCCAAACTTCACAACACAAAATCTTTTATTTGTCCTGTGAAGTTTGAATTTACTCGAAGGGCTGCACTTGTGGTGAAGGCTTAACATTTTATTTTAAATATGTATTAAGTATATATTATACAAATTATAATATATAAATGTTTTAGAAATATATATTATGTATATTAAATATAAATATTTTTAAAAAATAAGGTATACTTATGAGTGGTTTTTTTGTTTGTTTTTTGCTTTTTGGAGGGGGTAAGGCAGGGCAGTTGGGGTTAAGTGACTTGCCCAAGGTCACATGGCTAGTAAGTGCTAAGTGTCTGAGGCTGAATTTGAACTCAGGTTCTCTTAACTCCAGGGCCAGTGCTCTATTCACTGTGCCACCTAGCTGCCCCCATAAGTGTTGTTTAAAATGTTTCTTTTGTGATGGTGAAAAATAGCTGTCCTATTAACTGTAACCTTAATTTTGCTCTGATTTCCTTTTCTCACCTTCCAAATCTTGACCAGATAGTTAAATCATTTCAACTCTCCACTCCTACTCTCAAATTCCTTGTTTCCTTGTTCTATCCCCAGTAACATCTTGACAAACCTCAGCCGTGGATTACTTCTACCATCTTCCTTCGCTACTTCCCTTTGTGTGCTACAGCGTGGAGCTAAACGAAGTTTTGTAACTTAACCAGCCAGGTACACTATGAATTTATGTTACCTAACTTTAACCAGGCTCTCATTTCAGCAAGGCCATAGCTTTATTTCTCTCCAGTGAATTTCCAGTCCTATTCCCCCAAATGCTATTGAAAACCTTTTCTTTCCTCAAGTTTTTCACACTCCACCTTCCCCTCTCTCTCTATCTGCCTTTTCTCACCTTTCCTTAACCTTTATGTTTATTGACCTAGACTGTATTTGACACTATAGACCACTCTTCTTCTCTTGGGTTTTACTTTCCTGATTTTCCTTCTACGTGTCTGAATGCACCTTTTTTGTCTCCTTTTCTGATTTTTCACAAATTTGACAGAAGGTATACTTCAAAGGATTTTTCCTGTTCTCTCTTCTCTCTATGTATCTAGATTATGTCTGGTTTTATTAAGATGTTATTATGATAAATACTAATTGATTTAATTTAAATTAATAAATACTAATTGATTTAATAAAGAAACGCATTGACAAGAACTCATAACTGTTGCTTTGTTAGTAAAGCAGGTTATGAATTTTAAGGCACCTTCCAGGGTATTCAGAATTGGAGGTTTAGCTTAGATGCTATGTAAGGAACTCAATATCTCCCAATGACAAATTCATAAAATCACAGAACTGAAAGGGACCCAATAGTCCATTAATCTGATAGTTATGATGAAATCCTAATAAAGTTGCCCCCAGCCTCAATATTCTAACTTCATTATAGGCCTGGCCCCACTGAAGAGCAGGCCCACTGTGTCTACTTAGGGCTACCCCCCACCACCCACCCTTCCCTGCCAATATCCTTACTTCTTCATGTATGCCTCACTGCTCACTGGAACTACAGGTGTTTCCCTGAACTCTTAGTTCCCACAGAAACAGCAGGTGTGTCCATGTGATGGGAACCCAGTTACTGCCTCTACCTAGTCACTGCCCCTAGACCCATTCCCACAGAAACAGGTGTGTTCTTGTATTCAGTCACAATCATATCATCCATCCAGCCCAAGACAGGACCGCAATACCTAACTATCCATCTTGACCAGACGAGACCACAATAGCTAGCCAATTAGAGGGGTAGCATGTCCAGAATGTTTAACCACAGAAACATAGATAGGATCCCTCTTCTACTACCTAATCCCTTAACAAACCCCTCCTGCCTTTTTAATATTCATGATTTCTGTTATGTAATTGCATCTTTACCCTATAAAAATCCATCTTGCTTTCTCTCAAGTTGCTGGCTCTTCTTGGAACTTAGCCTATTCCACAAGAGGCGTCAATCTCAATAAATGCCTATACTTGGATTAGAGGTGTTCTGACTCTGAATTCTTTGAGACAGTTCCACCACAACAAATCATGAAACCCCAACAATTTTTGGGTGGGCAGAGCCCCCGTGGCAACAGATTTTTGGCATCTCTGGGTTTAAACTGCAACAATTATGTGAAGAAGAATCCTATTCAGTATCCATGGCAAGTGGTCATACACTTTCCCCTGGAAACCCTCTGCTGAAGAAAATTTGGCTACCTTCTGAGGCAACCTGCTGTCCTCTACATTGGCCCCAAATATAGCGGTTTGCAACTTTCCCATTTTCCTCTTAGGTCTTCTTCTAGCAACAAGAAAAATAAGGTTAATCATCTATCACAGGGGCTATACATCTTTCTCTTTATAGAATGCAAAAACATTGGGGAAGTATATTCAGAAATTCAGAACTATTATTAGGGTGGCACACTTGGGCTTTGTCCAAAGGCACTGAAATTTAGAGCATAAGATGCTGATAATACTTTCAATTCTTCAGCAGAATAGAAACAACTGAGCTTAGTATCTAGTTACTAATCCAGTCCTTTGTTGTTGTTCAATCGTTTTCATCATGTTTGACTCTTTGTGGCCCCATTTGGGGTTTTCTCGGCAGAGATAATGGAGTGGTTTGCCATTTCATTCTCAATTCTACAGATGAGGAACTGAGGCAAACAGAATTAAGTGACTTGCCCAGGGTCCTTATAAGACAGCAGTTTCTTTTTCACTGTAGCCCCACCTTGAGGGAATTTTTTCTTTAATCCAACACTGCTCTGTTATCCATCCTCTTCACCCAATTTTATACCACCTTCCTAGATGCATGTTTTCCTTTTCTTCCCCTAGCAGAAGCACGTGATTTGAACAACCCCTTTCAGTTGCCCCAGTGGGCTCACTGTAGCTTGAGATGAAAATGGGGAGTGATTAGAATGCTCTCCTCAGCCTCTTGGCTCACAGAAAGCATTGCTGTGGATCGGAGACAAATTGAGGGGAGAGAAGAGATCAAACTGTGATATATCACACAAATCCCATGTGGAAATAAGGTTCAAGGAGAGATCAGTTCTTTGAAAACTAAGATATGCCTCATATGGTTGAGGATACAAGAGAAGGTTTCTGAAATAGAGGTAACTCAAACTGGAACTCTCTGAGTCATGAGAAAGGCAACCTTCCAGGAACTCTAGAGAAGGTGAGCTGGTTCTCTGGGAAAGGTACCAGATGACATCTGCAGGATGCACATCACACATGACTGATATATGTCCAGGAGGGTCCCAGATGTTTTCCATATTTGCTTTTATCCCTTACTCCCAGAAAAGAGCAATGAGGTTTAGGGGAAATGAAATGAAGAGTTAATCATTCTTTTTTCTTGAGTGATAAAGAAGTCTTTCGTTTTATTGGAAACCCCTTTCTGGGGAAATGTTCAGGTCACTTCTCATGATATCTGAGAATGCCAATTCTACTCCTTCATTCAAATCTACACGAACGAAGAAAATGCTAGAGAGCGGCATATTCTATGAAAGGGCAATAACCCATCAACCTTAAGAAACTCCCTGAGGATTTGATAGCTGCTTCCCATGCTCCCCAGTGACTAGCTATTAGCACAATGGAAGCTCTGTGTTTGATACATTTTCCACAGGTGAATATTCAATATGCCATATTATTAGAAAGCATATTAATCTGCTGGAATAACATGAGTGATAGATTCTTGAATGTTAAAACTCTAATGCGCTTTAGAGATTATCCAACCCAACCCTTTCCTTCTAAAGATGATGAAACTGAGTCCTGCAGAGATTAAATGATTTGTTTGAGGTTATGCAGTGAGTTAGTAGCAAGCCTGGATCTGGGCCCAGGGCTTCAGACTGTAAGTGCAGTGTTCCTTCTACTTTGCCATGATGTCTTCCTTTTCTATTCTTGACACAATATTTGTTTCTAAAGTTGTTAAGTCTTTAGTCTCCATTTCTTTAAGAGCATGTAGTTATTCCTATTTTTTCCCATAATGAACCCCATAATGGTCATCACTGTTTAATGGTAATTTTAAAATATCAGGACCAAATAACATAATTTTCACACTGAATTGCACCTAGAGGTTCTTGCATGGGGAGGTAGATGCATAGACCCACTAAGCAGAATCGTGGGCAAAAGACGACTTCATTTAATGCTATTTATTTTACTCTTTCATTTATTGTTTGTTTTTATATGTTTGTTTCAGTCTTTCATAAAGTTGCTGAATACTTAGGAGAGCAGGTAGAATTTTCTCCTCTCTAATCTCTGTAATTCAACCTTAATCACTTTTTCTTTGTACCCCGTTGAATCAACCTTTTTCTGTTTTCTGTGTTTCATTGGGCTTTGGGATGTCAGGACTAGAAGGAGCCTGAGATCTTTTTTTTTTTTTTTTAATAATAGGGATAAGGATCAGAGAGTTTAAGTGTCTTGTCTGAGGTCACACAATCAGTTAGTGGAAGAGGTGAGACTAAGACACTTACTCCTATGTGGTGGCCCCTCTCCTCATGTTCTCTCAAGAACCCATCTTTATGCCTATCCTAGAGAATTTATTTCAGGTCCTCTTCTTTAAGATCATCTCCTAATGGACTCTTGGTGCTGGCTTCAGTAGCAAAAGGCCTGAAGCAGCTGGAAGAGCTGTGCATGCAAAGAAAAAACACCTGCCAAGCATGCTGTGCTATTGTTACTGAAGATAAGTATCTTCAGTTCCTTTCCATTTCTGCTCCCTGGAATAGGTCAAAATGTAGCTGGACGACATCTGTCAGTCGGCATCTGTCATCATGACTGTCCGTCCTTATGGCACATGTGTGTGAATCAAGCATTTTGGCTTTACCAGAGGGAGAGATGAAATTGAAAAAAGGTTTCCAATGGCAAAACTAGGGACCAGGAGTCTCTTAAGAAAAGGAAGATTTTGCTGCTTTGTTGGGGGTAACGAATGACTGGAGAGCCCACTACTTGAAATTCAAAGTCCACCACTTTTTTCCAAGTGGTAAGTCAAAGCTGTTTGTTTGAATTTAATTCAGTAACCATTTATTGAAGTGAATGATACCTGTGTAACAGCAAGCACCCTAGCATACCTAGGGCGGCTACTAGCACAGGTTCTTAGATCTGCTTTTCTAAAGGAAAGCAACTCAAAATGGGTTAACAGTTTCACTTTAATCAATCAAACATATATCGTTTACCTAGTTCAGGGGGAAAAGTCAGCA
>CM053585.1:408916355-408948395 GCA_028646515.1 Pseudochirops corinnae
ACCTAGTTAGTTACCAGAGAGAGAAGCACCAACATCTGGATTTTTCAAATTGGGGGGGGGGGTGCTCAACGGCTTCCCAGAGTCTCATCTGGCCAAATCACACAACTCTTTCCAAAGTGAGCCCCAAAGCAAAACCTCACATCAGCAGTATATATAGCCTTCTCCTGGATGGGAGGCTGTCACAGCCCTCTTGACCTGCTGCCCAATCACAAAGTAATAAGGAGTGGGCATTCCTGAAGAACAAGCCTCCTGCCACAGGCTCCATGTGACCACATCCAGCCTATTAGGGGGCAGAGTATACTTTTAAATCAGGAAAAGTTCTCAGAGCCACTTAAGCCACTTAAGCAAAGGGCCTAGAGGCAGGGAAGATCTTCAGATTCCCATAACACTTAGGGGAACTTTCAAAAGGAAACCTTTCTAAATTGCCCCCAGATGATAAAGCCTTCTGTTATTTTCCATCTATTCTGTATAAATGAATGAAAAAGTTTATCAAATATTGCTATATGTATATATATATTACTATGTATATGTATATATCATGTGTACATATATACATATACATATGTATATGTATATGCTACTGTGCTCAATTTGAGCATATCCTCAATTTAAGGATATGAATAGAAAAGTAAGATAATCCCTAGAAGCAGCAGGTGGCTCAGTAGATAGGGCACTGAGCCTGGAGTTAGAAAGACCTGAGCTCAAATATGGCCTCAAACACTTCCTAGCTGTGTGACTTTGAGCAAGTTACTTAACCCTGTTTTCCTCAGTCTCCTCATCTGTAAAATGAGCTGGAGACGGAAACAGCAAACCACTCTAGTGTCTTTGCTGAGAAATCCCCAAATGAAGTCATGACTGAATGACAAAAACAAAAGATAGCTCCTGCTCCAAAAGAGTTAGTACTATATTTACTGGTTTAAGTATGTAAATCATTTCTCCTATTGGAGTGTAAGCACCTTGAGGACATGAGCTGGTTTTGTTCTTTCTTTGGGTCCCTTAGTATTTAGTACATGACTGGCACATTGTAAGAGCTTAATAAAAGCTTGTTGATTGATTGGTTGATTAGAGTTCAGATAGTGTGACACTTATGTACTCCCAAGACCTTCTCTGGTTTAGCTGTCAGAAAAGGGGAAAAAAAGAAGATGGGCTATGTATGGTTGTTAGTAGCAAAGCCCGATTGCCTTCCTTTTGTGTTTTAGCCGGAGGAAAATGCTCAGCCTACCAACAAAAGGAACTACAAACAGGAGACTTAATAATAATTACCATATATACAGTATTTCAAGACTTGCAAAACAACTCTGTGAGCTAGGTAATACATTTACAATTATTCTCATTTTACAGATGAAAACACTGGCTCTAAGTAGTTAAATGACCCAATCATTGTCACATAGCTATAAAGTGACTGAGGCAGGAAATAGTGTGAGTGGAAACCAAGAAAATTAACGAACCCTTACAGTGCTTTATGAGAGTATAGTGTTCATAATGAGGAAGGTGAGAGTCGCCATGTACTCTGCCCTGCTCAGACCTCATCTGTACTATTATTTTCAGTTCTGGGCACCACATTTGAAGAGGAAAATTGATAAAATGGAGCCTATCCAGAAGAGACCAATTAGTTTAGGAAGGGTGCTGAATGGAGACCATACTAAATGATGATTACTGGATGAATTGGGAATATTTAGCTTGGAGAAGAGAAGATTGGGATGGGGCAGGGGTGGCAGAAGGTTGATGGCTGTTTTTAATTACTTGGAGAGAGCTGTCATGTGGAAGAATGATTAAATTTGCTTTGCTTTCCCACACCTCACTTCCAGGTAGAATTAGGAGTAATGAGTAAAAGGTACAGAAAGCAGTTTTAGATTGGTTGTAAGAAAAAATTTCTTAGCATCTAAACTTTTATAAAGTGGAATGGGATACTTCTGAGGTAGTGAGTTTCTGTTTCTGGAAATCTTCAAGTGGAGGACAGGTAGTCAGTTGTTATGGATGGTGTATGTTTAATATCATATGGTTAATATAAGGGTTGGATTAGTTGATCTTTGAGATCTCTTACTCATCTGAGTTTTTGTGTTTTGTGAGTAGATGTCTTTGCTTTTTCTCCTTATAACTATGATTTCATTGGCATAGGGAACTCCTTTGGTGAGGAAACCCCCGTACTAATATAGATCTGTCAATTGTTCCACAATTTCTAGTGTTGGAGATTTACTTGGGACACAGAGTTTAAGTGACTAGTCATGGTCACTCAACCAGTATGTGTGTGCATGTGTTGGGGAGATGGTGATGTGGGATTTAATCCTGGGTAGTCCTGACTCTGGGGCTAGTCCTCTGTGCCATGTTGACTCTTGATTAGACTCTTAATCCTATTAAAAAATGAGATTATTCTGGCATTACTTGCTTTTAATGATTCCCAAACTGACTCTCTGTGACCATTTCCTTGTTTGCTGTGGGTAGATGAACCATATCTTTACTAATCCATTTTAAATTAATTCCAGAACTTGATGCCAAGATCACCACCATATGCTTTGAAGAGCACACTGTCCTCTTTTGAAAATCTTGACATTTGTCCATCTCTTGTTCTGCGTCACCTTTCCCATCTGCTAGAGGTTTTTAAAACTCACCATCAGTGATTTCATAGAAGCTACACCTGTTAGGTTTGGAGGTTTTTGTGTTTTGTGTTTGTTTTTGTTTTTTTAATTTTAGGGAGTAGCTCATCCTGACCAAGTGACGTAAATTTCTTAAAGAAGGCTGGTTGCTACTCTCTTTCCATCTTCTCACTTAAATGCATATAAAGACAATCAATTATTATTTTTATTTAAAAGTGAACTCAGAGAAAGTGGATAACTATAGAGATTGACAGCAAAATGAAATAAATGAACTATATCTCCTATGGACTGCAGTCATTTATATAGCTTCCCAAGTATTCTAAGGAAATGAGGGATGACTGTAGGATGGAGGCAATTTAGGAGTTGGAACTTGACATTGGGTAGCAGAAATGACATCATAACTGCAGGTCAGGAGACCTGGCTCACATAGATTTCATGTAACTTTAGAGCTGAAAAGGAAGAAGTGGCAAATAGAGTTATCTTGAAAGCCAGAATGACTTAGTTTCAGGTACTGCTTCTGACACATGCTGGCTGTGTGATCCTGGGCAAGTAACAATCTCTCAGGGCTCCTGTTAAATCTCTAAGACTAAATTACTGATAATGCTCTGACTTGCATTCATAGAGGAATTTTCCTCACTAGAAAGTTCTCTATGTCAGTTCTGTTCCCTATCTATTTAGAGCTAGAAGGGACCTTATATGCCATCTAAGTCAGCCTTGGTCTTTTATAGATTAAGAAACTGAAGCTTTAGGGATATAAAACAACTTGACTAGGACACATGGCTAGAAAGTGGCAAGATTTAGACCTGAAGGCAAATTTCCTGATTCCCAGTTTAGAAACCTTTCCACAACAACACACTACTTTCCCCCCAACTAACTCATCCTATGGTCTATAGCAAGTCATTTGATCTCTCTGAGTCTCTGTTTTCCCATCTGTAAAATGGGAACACTGCCTGCCTTACCTACCTCATGGGGGTGTTGTGAAGTTCAGCTATGAAAACAGATGTGAAGCAACCATGCAAACATAATGTATTACCATGCTTATCTTTTGAGCAGGAGAAATTTATTTCAACAACAGAAGAAGAATGTATTTGGCAGATGTCCACATTGTTAAATAATGAGTGGAGGCTGGATTAAGCTGAGCAGTAATAATGAAATTATTATAATAATTTGCATTTACATGTGTTATGTTCTTATGCAGTGTATGTGGGGGAGCTTCTGCGTTTCTTGCCAGCCTTCCAAGCTCAAGAGAAGCCCATCTTTCTAGCCCTCTCTTTCACTTGAAGTCTGGTAGTAGGGAGGGCAGGGAATACCAGACCTCCATTAGCTCTATGGAAATACTTTCTCCTTTTCCCTTCCCCCCCTCAGAGATTTATTTATTCATTTGTGTTGGCGGCACTAATGGAGCTTCAGGCTTGGAATGGGCTGGTGGCCAGCATGCTGTTGCAAATGGAGGGTGTAATATATTGTTTCCTGAAAGATGACATCTGGGGGAAGGAGGGAGGGAAGGAGATGGGCTACTGAGGTCTGCCCTAATTGAACACCTAGTGAACAAGATGAATGGTCCCTCTGGGTGTGGGGCAATTAGAAAACTAAGTAGCATGGAGAAAGAAAAAAATAGAAGAGGAAGGGGAGAAAGATTCATAGAGGAAAGAGTCAATGGGGGTTAAAATATCAGTACAATACAGGCAAGAGTTGCTCAGTCTCTTTAGGAAAGCAAAGAGGTTGGAGGAAAGATTTGGTGATACTCTATAGCACAGAGTAATGTTGGCAAGGTGGGAAGGTTAGGCTGGGGTGTCATGTTGGGGGCCCAAAAAGGTCTCTTCCTGACCCTAAAAGGTCTCTTTGACCTTCCATACTCACTTATGCCAGAAATTCTGTCACTGGGACTTAATCTTTCAGTTTAAGGAGGGATTCTCTTTAAAATGAAAGTCACAGGCCTTAGAGATTATCTAGGCTAAAGCCTCCTATGGAAACACATCTAGAGAGGGGATGTGTTAAAACTACTCATCATTTAGAAAGTCTTTAACCTATAGGGATCAGAATCTTTAAGTAATGGAAAGGAGGATGCTTTTGATTGGGGGGAGGGGTAAGAGAGTGAGAGAGAGAGAGAGAGAGAGAGAGAGAGGAACAAAGAGACAGAGACAGACAGAGACAGAGAGACAGAGACAGACAGAGAAAAGAACAATTTTTAGGCATTAGATCCTTTTAGATCCTTTTAACTTTTCAGAGTTAAAGGGTTTCACAAAAGATAAACTACAAGGGCAAACTTTAATATAGGAAACTCCAAAGAGAAACTTCATTTTTCTTACTGTTTATCCAAAGATTGACTTTATAGAAGGGCTTGGGCGTGTGTATAGATGTCTTTGGGGAAGTATGAGGGTCAATGCCTTAGAAACAGTCAGAACAGAAATCTTAAGCGTACAACTTTAATAAGGGTGGCTTGACACAAGACTGAGTATTGACAATTTTAAAAATATCAAAAACATTTTAGATACCTATTATATTCAAAGCATCATGATAAATTCTGGGGGAGATGTAAATTTTGATGAGACATGATCCCTGCCTTCCTGAGTGTACAGGTTAGATTAACTTGCTCAAGATCAAATTGATAGTTAATAGTAGAAATGAAACTTCACTTATTCTTAGACTGCTGGAACATTAGAGGTGGGACAGACTTTTGGCTCCAAATCTTTAAACATTTAATGAACTTTCAGCATAATTTCCAGCTAATGATAAACCTATTAGCCTATTAAAAACCTTGAAAATCAAAACTATAATTCTTAATGGTTAACCTCAAGCTTCAAAGACTATTTTTGCAAACAAGATATAATTAGATGACCAGCCAGACCTGCCATACAGTCACCAGATAAGGGATAAAAGTAAAAGCAAAAAAATGTGGTCACCATTGACTGCCTTGCTCTGCAGGGTGAGAGGAAGGAAGAGGAGACAAACCAACTGCTAGTCTTTCTGCTGCTAGGAAGGGAGCTAAGACAAAGGCAATTCACCTTTCAGCACTTTCACTACAGGATGTTTCTCTTTTCTCCAAGTTATCAGGGACAACAAAGTACTCCTTAAAAGATTTTGAAGTAGATTTTACTTCAGTGTCAAAATCAAGAAGAAAAACAGTGTGAAGACTCAAAGGGGGATATTGGCCTGTGTCAAGAATCACAGAATTTGAGACTTGAAAAGGCACCTCAGCAGCTATCTAAATCTAATTCGTATAGGAAAGAAACTCTCATTATAAAGTACCTGATAAATGGTCAGAATTTGTATGCTGGAATAATGTCATACATAAAAGAAAGAGATGAAGAAGAAACAGTGACTTTGAGACTTTTCCCAAGGGTAAAGAAGCTAGATGTTTTGAGGACGAAGCAGCTGCTTTTCTTCTAAGAAATAATGATGTAGATCCACAGGTACTGTCAGAAGAGAGAATATTCAGTAAAGGTCAGAGGAAGAAGGGACAGATAGCGGTGACTGTTGATTCAATCTCTCCATCAAAAAGTATTGAAACTTGGCATGTTCATTATGTGTCTTAAGAAGCTGGCCTTACTTTTTGAGTCACCTTCATATAAATGAAAGCAATGTCTCTTCATCTGATGTATTTTGCAATAATGTGCAAAATGTACAATTGAATTTAACCTTTCACTAATTCAATGGGAGATAAAATAATTTAATGACATATATCAAAATTTAGAGCAGGGTGAATTTTCTTTTATTGTTTGTGTTTTCATGATTTTGAGCTATATTGTTAAAATGTAAATGATTTTGGTTTTTCCATTATTTTTTAAAAGAACCACTTTTTTTGTACATGTGTTTATTTTCTATGTTTTAATGTAAAGAAGTAAAAGTTTGACAACCTAACAAAATACTAAGGTATCTAAACTAGGTATCTACCACCTGCTTTTGATGATTCACAGGGACAGAAATTATACTACTCTAAGGAACCTAGAAAGCATTGCTTAAGATTACAAAGTCTTGGCAAGAAACTAAAAATCTTAAGGGCATTTTAAGAAAGACCTTAAAGTATGTTTTCATCACTGCTGCCAAACAAAAATGAGGAATTTAGAAGAGATAAACAGATTTGGGTAGCAAACAGCTAGTTAAGAAAGTGGTATCTAAGAATAAGATTTGGATTTCTAGACCATAGCTAAAAATACAGGAAGAGCAGAGTCTTGGCCAGGGATGGAGTATACCTAATATGGTCAGAGAGTGTTTGCCTTGAGTCTTACAATTCTAATCAAAATGGCTTTAAAATGAAAGGGAAATGGCATGAAGAAATCTGGAAACAAAATCCAAGAAAAGGGACCTAAAAAAATTATACTCTCAGATAGTTATGGAAATGTACAAAATATGGTTAGCAAGCAACATAAACTTGAGATCCTAATGATGAGAAACAAATTTGGCCATGTAGACAGACTTCTGGCTAAGGGCAATGCTAAGAGCAATTCTATCAAAAACAAGAGTAGATCTTGTAATGCAATATGCCAAAAAAAAAAAAAAAAGATATAGGCTAACAACCAAGAATAACTTACTCTGCAAAAGTAAGCACAGTCAGTTCTCAACTTTTACTGGGGTAATGTTCCTGGAAAATGGTGTGAAAGTAAAAAAATGTGAATGTTGATACATTGAACCTATGGGAAATAGTGGGTTAGGTTCCTTCAAATACCAAAAAATGTTATCTTTTGTTAGAGATTGCTGAACATATAGCTTTTCTGCATAGAATTCTTTATAATAAAACACTAATTCTGATAACATACACTTTTTCTAACACAGTAACCATGAAATAACCCATAAAACGCAGGTCAGAAGAGAGGCAATGCAGGATGGGATGGGGAGGGGCAGGGACAGCCTTGTGAGAAGAACCCCAGGTGAAAAACAGAAAAAAAAGGCAACCTGCCATTTCTAATCTCCCTTTTGTCTCCATGGTTGAACTGTTCCCTGATGAGAAGTACAGGCCTTGGGGTGAGTCCCTGCCCCCTATACATTGGAACTTTTGTCTAGGGCAGGTTGGGCCAGGCTGGGGTGCAGACCTCTGCTACACAGACAGCAGGGGAAGGCAGGATGCTCCCTCTCAAGTGCTGGCAAGAGAACAGGGGTGATCGCTATCTCATTTACCCACAAATTTGATCACTTTGGCATTTTTTCAATTCTTCAATACTTTCTAAGGAGGATTTACAAATACTTTTATGAATATGTTCTTTCTTTTCATGGATATAGACTCATACATTTTACCTCTATTTTTTCTCTATTGTGCATAGCTGTGAATGTGTGAGGTTACCAACATTAAAGTGAAAATGAGGCTACTAATAAAATCATGGGAATGATTGAAGTTGGAAAAGTTAAACTGAATAATTGAAGTTGAAGACTGAATGCATAATTCAATAGGAAAAAACATGGATCTTTAATATAATACTTCCAATTATTTTTGACAAAAACACTAAAGTGTTTCTAATAAAGGTCTCATCTCTAAAATGTATAGAGAACAAAGTCAAATTTATAAGAGTGCAAGTCATTCCCCAATTGATTAATGGTCTCATATAAACAAGCAGTTTTCTTTCTTTTTTTAAATTAAATTTTACATTTATTTTTACTTTACATTATTCATTTCCATAAGATTTTGAGTTACAAATTTTCTCCCTGTCCTTCTGCTATGCACCACCCAAAACAGCAATCCCACTGTATATTCCCTCCCCAATCTGCTCTCTCCTATATTCTCCCCCATTCCCCCTCTGACTTTCCAGTAGAGAAAGATGGATCTCCATACCCCACTGCCTGTGTATCTTATTTCCCAGTTGCATGTAAAATAACAATAATAATATTTTTTCAACATTTGATTTTACAAATTTGAATTTCAGATTCTTTCCCTTCCTCATCACCCACCCTTATGTGTGCATGTATGTGTGTGTATACACACACACACACACACACACACACACATTTATATTCCCTTCAACTATCCTCATATTGAGAAAAGCTTCATAAGTTACAATTATCTTTTTTCCATGTAGGCATGTAAATAGTTCAACTTTGATAAGTTCCTTATGATTTCTTTTCCCTATTTATCTTCTCATGCTTTTCTTGCTTCTTGTATTTGAGTGTCAAATTTTCTATTCAACTCTGTTTTTTTCATCAAGAATGCTTGAAAGTCCTCAATTTCATTGAATGACCATATTTTCCCTTGAACCATTATACTCAGTTTTGCTGGGTAGGTGATTCTTGGTTTTCATCCTAGCTCCTCTGATCTCTGGGATATCATATTCCAAGCCTCTTGATCCCTTAATGTAGAAGGTGCTAGATGCTGTGTTATCCTGATTGTGTTTCCACAATATTTGAATTGTTTCTTCTTGGCTGTTTACAATATTTTCTCCTTGATCTGGGAACTCCAGAACCTGGCTATAATATTCCTAGGAGTTTTCTTTTTGGGATCTTTTTCAAGAGGTGATGGGTGAATTCTTTTAATTTCTATTTTGCCTTCTGGTTCTAAAATATCAGGGCAATTTTCCTTGATAATTTTTTTTTTAGGATTTTTTTTTTTGCTTTTTTTTTGGAGGGGGGAAGGTAGGGCAATTGGGGTTAAGTGACTTGTCCAAGGTCACATGGATGGTTTTTGTGTTAAGTGTCTGAAGTCATATTTGAACTCAGATCCTCCTGACTCCAGGGCCAGTACTCTATTTACTGTGCCTCCTAGCTGCCGCCCTTAATAATTTTTTGAAGGATGATTTCTAGGTTCTTTTTTTGATCATAGCTTTCAGGTAGTCCAATAATATTTAAATTATCTCTCCTGCTTCCATTTTTCAGGTCAGTGGTTCTTCCAATGAGATATTTCACATTGCCTTCTAGTTTTCCATTTGTTTGGATCTGTTTAACAGTATCTTGATTTCTCATAAAGTCATTCGCTTCCATTTGCTCCAGTCTAATTCTGAAGGAATTACTGTCTTCAGTGAGCTTTTGAAATTCTTTTTCCATCTGGCAAATTCAGCTTTTTAAGGCAGTCTTCTCCTCATTGGCTTTTTGGACCTCTTCTGCCATTTGACTTAATCTATTTTTTAAGGTGTTATTTTCTTCAGTCGGGTTGTTGACTCTCTTTTTGGGTCTCCTCTAGCAGGATGTTGACTTGCTTTTCATGATTTTCCTGCGTCATTCTCATTTCTCTTCCCTATTTTTCTCCCACTTCTCTTACTTGATTTTCAAAATCCTTCTTGAGCTCCTCCATGGTCTGTAACTAGTTTATATTTTTCTTGGAGGCTTTTGATGTAGGAGTTCTGACTTTGCTGTTTTTCTTCCACTCCATGCCTTGATCCTTTTTGCCCCCCAAAAAGGATTCTATTGTCTGTTTTTGCTCCCATTGCTTGCTCATATTGCCAGCCAATTACTTGGCTTTTAAGCTCTTTGCCACAATTGAACTCTGCTTCCAGAATGGAGACAACTTTTTCCCAAATTGCTTGGTTTTTTGCAGCTGCCAGAGCTATTAGGGGGGCACTGTCTCTACAGCCCCCACAAGCTCTGGCTCACTGGTCACACACCCCAGAACCACTACCCAAGTCTGTGATCCAGATCTAAGCAGGTCAAAGAAAGAGAAATTACCCTCTAAATGGTTTCTTGTTCCCCCTACAATCTGTAGGCCAGGAACTCCTGAGGCAGCCATTCAGAGCAGCTGCCACTCCTCCTCCGCCACTTCTTACTGTGGAGGCAGTAGCCAGACTTTGCTCTTGTGTCCCCCTCTGTTCCAACAAAGTTCCACACTGACCTTTTACTTTGTTTCTGACGTTTATGGGTTGAGAAATCTGGAAACTGCCACAGCTGCTGGTGATTCACTCTCCTGAAGTCTGCTCTGGCCACTGCTGGTTGGGGCCTCCCTGGGGCTGGAACCACATGGCTCCTGTGGGACTTTGCTAGGCTCCCAGCATGCTGCAATAGACCCTTCCTGTTGGCCTGCCAGCTGTCTTCAGTGGGAGATTTGGTTCTCTCTGTCACTTTGTGGGTTCTGTAGCTTTAAAATTTATTCAGAGTCTTTTTTTTACAGGTATTAGAATTGTTTGGAGCCTGAACCCACACCAAGTTTGTGCTTCTACTCTGCTATCTTGGCTCTGCCCCACTCCCTTCCTGGATATTTCTAAACCATGCTGTTGGGTGCATTCTTCCCATCCTGATTTTTAACTCCCCTTTATGTATAGTATTTATCCATTAAAACATTAGCGCCTTTATATTAGTGACCATTTTGCCTCCCCATATTTATGTCTTCAGCGGTTGGCATAGTGCTGGCCATATAGTCAAACCTTTTACTCATCCTCTGTAGTCTGTCTTAATTCTTTCTCCTGTTTATATCTTTTGAAAATTTGCATTGTTTGATGAGTTCCTTGTGCATCCACATTGGACTCACTCAGCAAATCCCTTTTTTTCTTCCTCAATCAATTTTTTCTCCTTATGCCTCCTAAAATTAATTATCGGGGTTCAGGGAGGGAGAGGGGAAAGATGGGGAGAAAAAATTGTAACTCAAAATTTTGTGGAAATGAATGTTGAAAACTAAAAATAAATCAATTAATTTTAAAAAAAGAAATGTCCAGGAAGTGGTGTAGAAGCCTGGAGACAAGTAAGACAAAGTGAAATCTCACCTTTTAAGAGGCCAAGGCTCTGGAGGAAGAGGGATGTGGAGGATGAGAATGATGGATAGAGTGTAGGAGACATGGGTTTAGAAATGTCTGGGAACTGATGTGGACTGGTCTGGTACAAGATAAGGCAAAAAATACACAGTTTCATGATGTTTGTTAAACCCAGAAACTTTAAATAGTGGGGTAAGAATTCCCCATTTATCAAAAAAGTTCTGGAAAAACTAGAGAGTGGTCAGGCAGAAACTAGATTTAGACTAAAAACTTATACTACATTCCACAATAAGTTCCAAATGGAAACACAATCTAAACAAGATGATAAACAAATTTGAATGGAGGGGAAGGAAATACCTTTCACAACTATAGATAGGAGAATTCTTGATCAAACAAGAAAAGATGATGAGAATAATAACTCAAACTAGTGATTTTCATTACATAAAATTGAAAAGCTTTCATGAAGCATCAATTCAATTAGAATTTCTTAAGTTAATCTCTCTGGTAAAGATCTGATGTACAAGACATATAGGGAATTTATACAAATATTTGTAAACAAGAATCATTCTCAAGAATTTTCAAGTGACAAATGCAAGTTCTCAACAACAATATTGGAAATATTCTAAATTAATGATAAAATAAATATGATATTCAGTTGGTTTCAGTTATGCCCAACTCTTTGTGACACAATCTGGGTTTTGGGGGCAAAGATATTGGAGTGGTCTGCCATTTCCTTCTTCAGCTCCTTTTACAGATGAGGAACTGAGGAAGACAATGTTAAATGACTTACCCAGTGTCACCCAGCTAGTGTCTGAGGCTAGATTTTAACTCAGGAGGATGAGTTTTTTTGCCTCCAGGCCCAGCACTTTATCAATTGTAACACGTAGCTGCAAAATAAATATAAATTAAAATAACTCTAAAATTTTACCTCCTTTACCTCAGACTGGCAAAGAGAACAAAAGACGAAACTAGCAATTATTAGTGGTAATATTGGAGGACAGGCACATTCATCTACTGTTGGTGGGGTTGTGACTTGGTCCTATCATTTTGGAAAGAAATTTGGAATTATATCCCTAACATAATTAAATTGTGTATACCAGCCCCAGTGATTCTACAACTTGGCATATAGTCCAAAGAAATGCAAGATAGAGGAAAATGAAGTATACGTTTATTATTGCTTTTTCTTGTAGAAAAGAACTGGAATCACATCTGCACATACATGAGTGTTAGCATCAGTTATGGAATGGTTAAATAAATTATGGAATATGAATATTATAGAATATTGTTGTATCATCCAAAATGATGAAAGGAATAGATTCAGAGAAACCTTGAAAAAAGATTTGTATGAAATGATTCAGAGCAAATTTAGCTGAACCAGGATAGCATTTATTTAATGACTATAACATTGAGAAAGATAACCACTTTGTAAGACTTAAGAATTATGATCTTAAATCAAACTGACAAATCATCAATCATAACTCTAGAAGACTGATGATAAGGCATTTTTATACCTCTTGTAAGAGATGTGAGTACCTAGTTAGTGACTAGAGGTACAGAATGAGATAGACATTTTTTTAGATGCAGTGAATGTGTGAATTGGTTTTCCTTGATCATATTTATTTGTTGGAAGGAGGGAGGGAAGGCTTCTATGGGATAAAGCATTGTAGGTGGATAGTGATATTAAGGGTGATAAAAAGCAAAGAGAAAAATCATTAATGGAACATTAAAAAAATACACAGAAGAGAACAAAGTTCAGAAAGGGACGCAATTAAGCAGGACGATTTTATTACTATTTTGCTAAATTTAATAGATATTTAAATAAAACAAACTAGATATAATAGAAGTTCAGAGTTTCATATATAACCCCACTCCCCTTTTCTGTTATTTTTGTGTGATTAAATGTTCATGCTTGTAAGGTTGTAATAAATAGGACAATTTAAAAATAAACATGGAGGCAGCATATTAGAGTAAAAAAATAGTATTGGCTTTGAAATCAGAGGACCTAGTTTGCAATCTTGCCTCTGACACTTCCTACCCACATGACTTTGAGGATGTCACCTTAAATATCTGGGCTTCAGATTCCTCAGCCGTAACCTTTGGGGAGAGGGTTAGGACTAGATGGTCTAAATCTGGGATCTTGTATGATCCTATAAATGGTTATTGTTACTAGAGTACTATAGAGGTAACTTGGTATCAGTCTGAAGAGAGTTTTTAATATCAGACCAAAGAATTTGGACTTTTATTTCACAGACAAAAAAGAAGCCATTAGAAATTTTTGTTCAAGAGAATGATAATATGAAAGTGCATACTTTCTCTTCTCCTCCAATATGATACCTTTCGTTAATATTCAGGCAGAAAAGGAATTGGAACTTGTATCATCTTGGGTACCATAAAAGCATTGAAAATATACTTTCCAATTAAAATTCTCTATTAATAACTCACGACTACACATTTATTCCACTGTCCCATAATTTTCCCATATACAACATTATTTTATACTGGCAAGCTGACTGGAGGTGAGGGAGCAGGGATGACCATTTATTATTCTCTGATGGGGAAACTGAGAGCTAGAGAGGTAAATAACTTTCCTAGTGTCACATAATCAGAAACTCTTTGAAGCAGTGTGATCATGTAAGAATCAGGAGACCTGAGTTCAAATACTACCGCTGTCAGTTACTATGTATGCAACCTAGGCAAGACATGAAATTTCTTTGGCCCTCATATGTGCTCATCTGTAAAATTAGGGAGTTGTACTTGAACCTAACAGTCACAGAATTAGACAATTGTAAGGGAGCTTGGGGGCATTTGAGTCCAACTTATACTTGAAGGAATCCTCACTATAGCTGATGGTCTATAGGTCAACATGGGCAGCTAGGTGGCCTAGTGGATAGAGCACCAGGCCTGAAGCCAGGAAGACTCATCTTCCTGAGTTCAAATCTGGCCTCAGACATTTAGCAGCTGTGTGACCCTGGGCAAGTCACCTAATCTTGTTTGCTTCCATTTCTTCATCTATAAAATGAGCTGGAGAAGGAAAATGGCAAACCTCTCCAGCATCTTTGCCAAGAGAACCCCAAATGAGGCCACAAAGAGTTGGACAACAGCAAAAGTTGCCCAGTCTCACCTTGAAGGTGAACATACTCTCTCATTTTGAGGCAGTACATTCCACTGAATTAGGCACCTCTAATTGTTAGTTGTGGGTTTTTTTGTCATCAAGCCAAAATTTGCCTTTTTTCAGCTGCACCCACTGTTCTTGCTTCTGTGCTCTACGGAAAAACAGAATAAATTAATATCTTCCTCCATGTGAAATCCATTCTGTCATTAAATCCGTGATCCTGTGTGTCCATGTCTCTTCAAATCTAAATCTGTGATCTCATGATTTATCTAACCATGTAAGTCTCTCCACTTGCCCCACCCCCACCCCACCCCTAAATAACTTTGCCTCTTGCATTTCTGAAAGGTGAAGTAGTAGCAGTTACCTGTGACAAATTCCTCTCTACCCTCCATTGCCCTCATATTCCTTATCCTTCCATTCCTTCCACCTCCCCCTTCCTTTATTCCAGTTCTAACAAGAGACCCAAGAAATGCCTGCTGTCATATGTCTGTGTGCGACTGAATGAGCTGAAAAAACCGCTGTAGAACAGGACTTTAGTTACTGATTTTAAGAGAGCTAAGTGCGCACTCACAGGTGTTCCCAGCAGCTGGTAAAATGACTTGTATGTTCTGCATTATTTAAGTCTCAGCTGGCTTTGCTCAGGGCTTCCCACCTCTTTAGGAGGATAGCTGAAAAGGAAGTTCCCTTGTGTGTATAACTGAACCTTCTCCATTGCACTGCATCTCTGCCCCTCATCTTTCCACCCTAGTGTGGCCAAGGACATGGCACAGGGCTTGGATAGACAACTTGATTGGGTGGAGCCTGGAATGACCCAGGTTGGAACAATGTGAAATGCTATAACATGAATATAGTTTATGGGTTAGGGGAGTGATAAGGGAAGCACTTCAGAGATCCTGCTGGCTTAGAGTGAGGTGTTGAGCCAGCCTCTCCCCTAATAACTCCCTGGAATTGTTTCTCAACTGGGGACCATATGTCTGGCATGTGCTTGCTAGGAGGAGGATGAGTGCAAAGTTGTTAGTTGTACTTAAATGAGAGTTAGATGGGGAGAAGAAAAGACTTAGCAGGAACATGATAGCTGTCTTCAGGTATTTGAAGGGCTGTCAAATGAAAGAGAGATTAGATGTGTTCTGTTTGGCTCCAGAAGGCAGAACTAGGAACAGTTGGTACAGGTTACAGAAAGATAGATTTAGGCTTTACATAAGGATAAAAATTCTAAAAATCAGAGCTACCAAAAAGTAGGAAAGATTGCCTTAGAGGGCCATAGTTCCCGCTCTTTGGAAGGTTTCAAGGAAAGAGTGGATGGCCACTTATCAGGGGTGTGATCTAGGGGAACATTACCCAAATATAAGATAGAGTGAATCACCTTTAAGGTGCTTTCTATCTGTGAAATACCATGATTCTGTAGTGCAGAGGAATTGTGAGGTCCTTTTTCACTAACCATAGCAGCCATTTTGGATTCATTTCTTAAAATATAAGAGAAGTGGAGGTGAAGGTGGAGAAAGATCCCACCTGGGAGCCAGTGAAACCCAGATCCCCATTCTTTTTCTGACACACAAAGACCCTGAGATTCGATGTAAGTCCTCTTAACCTTTCCATGCTCTAGGAATCTCTCTAATTAATTAACAAGTATTTATTAAGCACCAGCTATGAGCCGAGTGCTGTACTAGGAAGTGAAAATGCAAACACAATGAATGAAACAATCCATAATCTAAAAGAATAAATTTTAGAGAAGATGCCAGTTCACACTGAAAGAGGGATTCCTTATCTGGGAGTTTTCTCTTCCAGTGAAATCACAAATCCAGTCCTGTGAAGGGCCCCCAAAATCATACCCTATGAGAACAGGATGAAGGAATTAGGAATATTTATCTTGGAGAAGAGGTTATTCAGAGGATACCATGGTTGTTTTTCGAGTATTTGAAAGTCTGTCATGTGGATGTGGAAATAGGTGGTTGCTTTTTGGTCTGAGAACAGAGCTAGAAGAAGTAGGTGGAAGGAACAAAAGGGTAAATGTAGATTAGATATGAGAAAAAAAAACCTTCTAAGCATTAGATCTTTTCCAAAGTGGATTGGGCTGTTTTGGGAAATCTTCAGTGGAGACCTTCAAGCAAAGGCTGAGTGATCACCTCTTAGGGATATAGAAGTGATTCATGTATTCAGGTAAGGGTTGACTTAGCTGACCTCCTCTTCCAGCAAAGATTTTGTGATTATATTCATTTCAGGGTATCTCCCAATTTATGTACTGATTGCCTTTCAAAAGTTCATTTGTAAGTAGATTGCTTGGAACTTTCATGGTCTTTTCCCTCACAAACAGTATTATAAATTAGGTGTTAGATTCCCAGGATAGCTTACAAAAACACCTGCCTAATTCAACCTGCTCTTTTTACCAATAAGAAAACTTAGAATCAGAGAGATAAAAGATCTTCCCTAAGGTCACATAGGTTGGGGGCAGCTAGGTGGTATAGTAAATAGAACACTGGCCCTGGAATCAGGAGTTCAAATCTGGCATCAGGCACTTACCAGCTATGTGATCCTGGGCAAGTCACTTAATCCCAATTGCCTAAAAAAAAAAAAAAAAAAAAAAAAAAAAAAGAAGATCATGCAGGTTGTTTGTAGTATAGGATTTTTAAAGCATGCAAGGAACTTGAGGTCATCCTGGTGTCTGCTTCATTTTACAGGGAAGAACCCAAAATTTCTTGAGGTGAAGAAGCTGGTCCAAGGTCACAAGGTAGTAAACAGAACAGAAGTTTGTATCTAGAGTCAATGACCCCCAAATCCAATGTTTTCTACTCTATATGCGCAAGTCATGGTGCTTGACTGGAGATACCAAGACAAATACAACAGACTCTACTCACTCGTAGGGAGTTTATGATTTAATGCAAGGAGGTGGGGCAGGGGAGAGAGAAGGGGAAAGGAGGTATATAAATAACTGTGATGCAAAGGAAAGTGAGATAAGTGCAAAGTGGAAATGTCCAGGCAAAGTGCTATGAGAAATTTCAATCATGTATTAAGGTAGCCCTAAATTAGCTGCTGACAGAATGTTGCAAGGCAATGAATCCCCCCATATTCACTGGCTTGGCCCCTGTGGCCTAGTATAAATATGCCTTATGAGCAATAAGGTAAATACCTCTATCAGCTCTTTGTGCAGCCCTATCGGAAACTAGTCCTTGCTTCTGAAGTCAGACACAGACTAGGCATTTATTGGCCCCTGGCTAATTCCCTGTCTGTGGTTCTTAAAGCAAGGAGGAAATTAGGAATGGCATCTCATCTACGTATAAACCCATGACCTTCCCCTGCATCATTTGGATTGCACTAATATAGATGTGATAAAGGATGTAAGTGATCCCACTAATCAAACTGGGAGAAACAACAAGAACTAGGCGAAGCCTGGGTATGCCCAGTCTGAGTGCAGCCGCTTGCTGGACCATTTTTGATTCCCTTCTTCCTCCTACTTCAGGGGTTGGTGATTAACCTTTTTTCTTTTTATGTGTGTATCATGGACCCTTTTGGAAGTCTGGTGAAACCTGTGGATCTCTTATATGACTAATGGTTTTAAATGAATAATATGAAATGCCTAAGATTATTAAGGGAACCAATCATATTGAAATAGAGTTATCAAATTATTTTGAAGAAATGCTCACTGACCCCAGGTTAAGAATCCCTGTCCTAATCTATGACCTGAAAATTGTAAGCCCACAGGCCTGGTGACCCCTTTCCAGTGACCGGCTCTGGTTGTGTCCTTTGTCCTGAATCCTCTTTCCTTTGTCCCAGTTTATCCAAGCCATATCCCTTCATTATCTTGTTAGGTCTTAAATATTAAGCATTTTCTCTCATGTGAGCTAAATGTGCCAATAGGAAGAGGCCTATTGCTTTATGCTTTACTGGTCTCTCTCTCTCTCTCTCTCTCTCTCTCTCTGTATGTGTATGTGTATGTGTGTGGGGTGTGTGTGTGGGTGTGTGTGTGTAATTGCCTTTATAACTGAAACTGTTGAAAGTCACTGGGATAGAACCAAAGTACAAGAAGTGTCATGGGTTGGGGGCTTATCATCCAGGATTTGTATGACCTGAAAAATAGGTGAGTCAGTTATAAGAATGAGGAATTAAAAAGATCTAGTGGTGTTGGTCCATTTGGTAGATAATCTGTGGAGGGTGCACAGGAGAACATGGACAAGAATTATAGAAGACAAAGGGCTTAGGCACTGTAGGTACTTCCCCAAAGGAAGTACTTATACAAGGATACACTTGAAACATGGGGTTTCCATTAACTTGGAACCCCTTGCCCTGGCAGTATAATCAATCAACCCACAAAGCTGAAATCATAGAACTAATGATGTGTTAAAGCACCCAATGTATACAGAGCACTGTATGAAATCACAGGATTATAGAATTTTGTAATTGTAAAACTATTTTTAATATTGTTATTACTGAAAGAGGATGGGGGAGCAGCTAAATCAGAATTGTGTTGAAGTAGAGAACTCTGAAATGGGAGGCATTGAAAGGCCTGGTGGCATCAACGAAAATTTATGAAGCCTTAGTATTAGAAAAAGGAAAGAAGAGATGAGAAAAGGGGAAAAAGAAAGCAAAATACAGAAGAAAACTCAAGCATACATTAGGGAGTTGACATAGATGAATATTCTCTGAGTAAAGTCCTTTCCTGCTCTAAGTTTTCAGATCCTCTGATTTCCTGCAGAGTTATTGCTCAAATAATGATTTTGATTGACTGATGCCATTTTCCAGATTCCCTTCAGATGCGGATCTTCAGGTCTCATTTCCCTTATTCAAGGTATCCAGAAGGGGTATCAAGCAGCAAAAGTGGAGATATGTTTTCATGGCTGATGACAAACTGAGAAGATCTAGACATGTTATATGGGAGATGGGTGCAACCCCCTGCCTAAAATGCCGGGGAAGGAAAAATACATGCCTCTTTCCTCTGTCTTTGGGATGGCAGCTTGGTACAGTGGAAAGAGCAATGACTTTGGATAACGGGCCTTTGATGCTAACTAACTATGTAAACAATATAGGTAGTACAGTTGATAAAGTGCTAGGCCTGGAGGCAGGAAGACGAGTTCAAATCTTCCCTCAGACGCTTACTAACTGCCTGATCTTTAACTTCTGTCTGCCTCAATTTCCTCATCTCTAAAATGGGAGTAATGATAGTGTCTTCCTTCCAGGGTTGTTATAAGGATTGAATGGAGTCATATTTGTGAAGTGCTTACTTAGCACAGTAAGTGGCACAAAGTGTTTGATAAATGTTTCCTTCATGATCTTGGGCAAATCATTTAACCACCCAGGGCTTCAATTTCCTCCTCTGTAAAAATGAAAGCCTGAGGTCCCTTCCATGTCTAGCTTGGCCATCTCATATCCCTTCTTTTTTTCCTCTTATCAACCCCTGGGGTAACCTCTGCCTCCCAAACTCCCCATAGGAGAGAGCAAATTGCTGTGTCCCCATGTGGATGTTGCCCATTTACTGCAAGTTTCATCCTGTTGGCTGTCCCAGTCCTGGCTGGAGAGAAAACTGTCCGGCCCTTCTTAGACTCTGTAGACTTCTGAATGGGGAATTTATTGCTGTACTGTGTGAGACCTTAAAGGATACACTTGTAATATGGTGTTTCCATTAACTTGGAACCCCTTGCCTTGGCAGCACAATCAATCAATCGATCAACTATTATATGCCAGATGCTGAACTCCAAGCTAGGGATACAGTTACAATGAACTCATGGGGACCTTACATTGTATCAGAGAGACATGTACATATCCAAGCATATACAGAATAAATGCAAGGCAGTTAAAAGTATTTATTAAGTGCCTACTACATACCCCCCTTAGATGGTTTGTGAGGGGATTACAAAGTGATAATATTTGCTCTTAAGGAGTCAACATTTATATATATATGAAAATATACACAATAAATATATGTGTGTGTTGTATATAATAATATTAAATACAAGGGAGGGAAGAAGGGATGATCTTAATAGTTGGAAGAATTAGGAAAGCTTCATGGATTACACATGAGAAATGAATAAGAGAGGTACAAAACAAGTCCTTGACTTCAGAGAATTGTTGCTTATTTAAAGGAGATTAATGAATGAAAAGCATTTATTAAACTCTCACTATATGCAAAATATCAGCCTGAACAATAGAAAAAGTGAGATTGTTAAGTGACAGACCCAAGGTCACATTGGTGACTGCTTAGGGACAAGAATCCAATTCTTATGTATTCATGCCTGAAACTCATGTTCTCAGATTAACCATGTAGATGACAATGAAAAAATAAATTTAGCTGACCAAAGGTAATGGACGGTCATTTTTTGTAAGAGGCAGCAACAGGTGTAGGAGCAAAATATCTACATCACAGGCTGGGGACAATTTCTTATGGGATATCTGGATTTAATAACAGTGGTGTGTTCCAGGGCAATGGGGAGGTTGGGCTTTTTTTCCCCCTTGCTTAATGTTCTCCAGATGTTGTTTCAAAAAAAAAGAAGAAGGAATGAGTTGTTTTAATCAAAGCAGTGGTTAGAGTTCAGAGGTGGCCACCAGATACCGAGTACACTGAATATATCGTGTGTGACTGCAGAATCGGCGATTAAATTGTCCTGCAATTATGCAGCAAGGCAAATGTCCTGCACCTATATGACCCAGAGCATGGGTCGTTGTTTAGTCATATTCAGTCACGTCTCATTCTTTGTCACCCCTTTTGGAGTTTTCTTGGCAGAGACTAGAGCGGTTTGGCATTTTTTGTTCCAGCTCACTTGACAGATAAGGAAACTGAGACCAACAGGGTTAAATGACTTACCCAGAGTCACACAGTTAGTAATTATCTGAAGTCAGATTTGAACTCAGGTCTTCATGACTCTAGGACTGGCATTCTATCCATTGTGTCACTTAGGTGCCCCAGAGCAGAGTACTCAGGGCACAGATATCTCTGTGTACAGTAGAAGCAGCAACAACAGCATCACTTTTTACTCTCATCATCTAATATTTGTAGTGCATCTATGAAGACCTAATGGAATCAAAGAAGCAGTTTGGTACAGTGGAAAGAACGTTGGCTTTAGGTTGAGAAGAGCTGAGGCTGAGCCCTGGGTATGACACTTGTCAGTTGTGTGACGAGGGACAGGTCACTTGATCTCTTTGAGAATTAGTTTCTCAATCTATAAAATGAAGATAAAAGTAATAGAACTGCTTACCGCCCAGGCTTGTTGGGAGTCAAGGACTTAGTAAAATAGTAAAGTGAACTATATTATTGCTCCTATTGGAAGTTAGGAGCATTTCACATGAAAGAGAGTATATATGTCCTTTGCAATTTGGAGCCAGTATTGACATTATGAGAAACTGGGTGGGCAGGAAGGCCAATTCTCTCTCTCTCTCTCTCTCTCTCTGTCTCTCTCTCTCTCTCTCTCTCTCTCTCTCTCTGTCTTTCTCTCTCTCTCTCTGTCTTTGTCTCTCTCTCTCCTCTCTGTCTCTCTCCTCTTGCTCTCTCTCTGCATCTCTTCTCTCTGTCTCTCTGTCTCTGTCCTCTCTCTCCTCTCTGTCTCTTTTCTTTCTCTGTCTTTCTCTATTTCTGTCTCTGTCTCTCTATCTCTCTCTCCTCTGTCTCACTCCTCTCTCGGTTTCTGTGTCTCTGTCTCTCTCTGTCTCTCTTTCTCTCTCTCTCCTCCCCTCTCCCCCACCCGTTCCCTACCTTTTTTAATGTCTGAAGTGAGTGACCCAGTGGATGAAGACCTGGCCCTCAAAGGCAGGAAGACCTGGGGTCAAATCTTAATTCTGCCAAGGAGCAGCCATGTGACCCTAAGCAAGTCAGTTCCCGTCTTAGTGCCCTAGGCGCTTCTCTAGGACTATCAGTTGCAGAAGCTGCACATCTAGATTGGCGAAGGGAGAGCACTATACTAATAAAGTTCAATGTCCAGACTATAATAAAAATTCATGATTTTATTTTTCATAGCTCCATCAATTTTATTGTTTTTCAGTCATTTCAGTCATGTCTGACTCTTTGTGACTCTATTTGAGGTTTTCTTGGCAGAGATACTGGAGTGGTTGCCATTTCCTTCTCCAGCTCATTTTATAGATAAGGAACCTGAGGCAAACAGGGTTAAATGACCTGCCCAGGGTCACACAATTAATAAGTGTCTAAGGCCAGGAAGATGAGTCCTCCTGATTCCAAACCTAGTGCTCTGTCCGCTGTGCCACCATCATTTGCTGATATGCAACTCCTTCTGTACCCAGTATGGGATTCTCCCTTAAGCACAACCGCCTGACCAAACGGCTGTGTCAGTAGCCTAGGAAACATGCTGCACAATTAGTCCCCCATTTCTCTGAGAGGATGGGACTGTGTTTTATCATCTGTTCTCTAGGACCAAGATTATTCAGTTCAATTAGTCTGAAATTATGCTGACTCATGTTATTTTTTAATTTACATTTTTCTTGGTATTATGTGTATTGTTCACCTACTTCTTTCTTTGCTTCACGTCAATTTATGCAAGTTTTCTCCCTTTGTCTAAATTATTCATACCTAAAATTTCATAGGATACAATATCTCATTATGTTTATGTACCCCTGTATTTTCAGCCACCCTCCCAATAGATGTGAACTCAATTCATTTTCCTTTTTTTTTCTAACATGAATAAGAAAACATTCATCTTGATGCATAAGTTCTGGTTAATTGTTTAAAAATTGTTATCACATTGCAGTCATACACATTTGGGTAAACAATGCATCCTGGTGGCACAGTAGATAGAGCATTGGGTTTGGAATCAGAAATACTTATTTTTATGAGTACAAATCTGACCACAGACATTTTCTAGCTGTCTGACCCTGGGCAATTGACTTAACCCAATTTGCCTCAGTTTTCTCATCTGTAAAATGAGCTAGAGAAGGAAATGGCAAAGCACTCCAGTGTTTTTGTCAAGAAAACCCCAAAAGGGGTCACAAAAAGTTGGGTGCAAATGAAAGGACTCAACAACTCTTTTATGTATGTGTGTGTGTATGTATGTATGTGCATGTGTATGTGTATCTGTATATATGTATACATGTATATGTGTATATACACACATATGTGTGTATACATGTGGGGGGGGGAGCAATAGACTTGACCTGGATTGGAATTCTGATCTTACAACTTCCTAGCAAATCCAAAGATTTAGAACTAGAAGGAATCTTCCAGGTCATATGTAGCCCAACCATTTCATTTTACAGATGAGGAAACTGAGACCAGGTGGTTTTGTGTCCCATAGACAGTAATCAGAGGCAGAATGTGAACCATATCCTCTAATTCTAAATTTAGTCCTCTTTTCACTACATCGTGCCAGTTGAGGGATAAAATTATTATACTGCTAGGTCCTCATTAATATGAATAATGAATACCATGAACTGGTTGCATTATTCAAACTCCCAGCATTCAGAGTTATAGGTGTATAAGTAAATATGGCAATTAGTCTCAATACAATGGAAATACGCAATAATGATTCAAATAATGCGACCACATCTCAGGATTCATTTACACTCATCAGGAAGAGCCTGGCTGTATGCATGTCTCTTTCTCTCATATTATAAACCTACATACGTCCTCAATATTTTGTGATCTTGTTAATTCAGGAGTTCTTTCTGACGAGGCACATCACAACACATCCATGTCTGCTCATCCTATATCTTCCCAAAAATTTACCATAGGGAGCTTATTCAACATGTATTCCTCACTTACTTCTTAAATCACAAAGGCATCAGTGGTGTACTCTGGCCATATAGGTCCCTTCTCCTTTGCTTTTGCTCTATCAGCCCATCTTCTCTTTCTGTCCTGTAAGTCAGTCAATTATCATTTATTAAGTGCTTACTTTCCATCATACACTGTGCGAAATACCACCAAGCATTTGCTTTACTCTTGTTCTTCTTCTGAATTAAAAAATTCCTCATTGGTCACATGTTCAGTCTTTTCACACCCACTTGGGCAACCTTCCACTTCTCTGTGTGTGGAGCTCAATTCTCGTTCTTCAGTAGTAGAGGTCCCACAGTTTTCATTGCCATACAGCAACACAGGTAAAATGTTTGTACTGAAGAGATGAGTCTTTGCTATTATGGGAGCTGTGTAGACAATGGAAATGCTTTGTAGGTTCTCAAAAAAAGGACTTAAATGATTCTGTGATTTCAACTCTATTGTTGCTCCCATTAACGGTACAAATTGGAGCTCATTTGCTACCTACATATCAGCTTTTGTCAATATCCTCCCATGAGTTTGTCAAGGGAATTTCTCTAATGTGCTGGAGGGTTTGCTAACATGCATTTCTGTTTGTATGTATGTATGTATATATGCACACATATAAACCCATTTATATATATGTATATACACATGTTGGTGTATGTACACACATATGTATTGCATTGTGCATGCATATAGGTGTATAACACATACACACACACCATATACATCAACACATACATTATGTGTGTATATGTACACACATATATGTATTTATATATGTACATATATAGGATGCCAGTGGAACATATGTGTTTTTCCTTGGTTAGCTCAGATGCTTGGCATGTGGCTAACCCCTCCTTTGGTTGTTATTATTGTTCATGCATTTCTCTGATGATTCTCTGAGTCTTTTTCACAATTATTTTTTTTTTTGGTAATGTGTTTTAGTCTGCCCATACCCACAATATACCTCCTGACTGCCCTTTGTGTGATTCTTAAATTTAATTCTTTGGTGACTATAGTGTTCCATGACTCATGGAATATATAAAAAGAGAAAAAAAAAACAAGAGAAGAAAATTAGTTTTGTAAATGTTGACCTTTGTATCAGGGAGAATCCCAAAGACAATAAATGAACATTGCAATTGCCTAAAGGTAATTCAATCTATTTGCCTCCTCCTGTGAAATTCTGGGCCTAATTCATTGTCCATTTATTGTATCTTTCCAAGTCCCATATACTAATAAATGAGGCCTTTAGTTTGTCCATTCCACTGTACATCGTAGTCTGAACAGTAGTCATTTTTCACCCACTTGGTTTTTCCTGTGTAACTAGATAGGTTAAATGCTACAGAGCAATAGGGACAAACTCAAATAAAAAGGGTGGCAATGAAAGGATCCTTTCAGGTCACACATTGATTATTCTTAAAAACCACATTAATTATCTATATTTTATATTTCCCAATTATATTTTAATTGGTTCTGGTTACACTAGTGTGCATGGGCTTCATGCGGCCCACCCATAGCCCATATGTTTGGTACTTTTGCTAGAGTAATTATAAATCTTATTTAGGAAGGTCTTGCAATGTTCTAGGACTTGTTACAATCAGCCCAGTGTCATCTGCAAACAGGAGTCACCTCACAGAGTTGTGAGGTTTCAATGAGACTTTCATAAAAACCTCACCTTTTAGTCACCAAGTGCCAAGTAATTCATTGTCCACCAAATACATCAGTGAACCCATTCAGTTGCAAGAATGATTTGGGCAGTTTGCCGTGTGTCTATGGAATTGCTTTGCTCTGTTGATAAATTTTTATGAATCAACAAATGGAGAGAAAATTAAGTTTTTAGTTTTTTCCTAAAAGTTGAAGTCCATTCACATTCCTGGATTGTGAAAAATCTTCTGAATGGATGTAAATGAAGAAATCCTCAAAATTCCCCCTTCCTCCTCATCTTGAGCTTTGTCCTTGACCTTTTTGATGAACTCAACAGCTTAACTGGGTTTGTACCTCACCCCTCCACAGAGCTAATAAGTGTGTAAAGTGTGACTCCAAGTGCTGTGTTCTGTCCATCAGCTGTTTATGTCCTCTGATCTCTACCACAGTTTTCTTCATACAATAACCTTGTAAGGTTTTTATTATACAGGCTGGGTCATGCTGGAAGCTTTTTTTCCAATCAGGTCAGGCAGTTCTGTGTCCATGCAGTCTTTATAATGACATCTCATGCTTCTTTGATGCTAAGCTTTACATAGTGCTCCCCTCCCAACAACCCTATAGGGTGAATGCTACAAGTAAGTCATTGAAAAATGATATGTGATTTCTTTGGCATGGAGCCTCCTCTGTCCATGCAAACTGCAAGCTGAGAGGAAAGGAATTCATATTTATCAAGTATCTATTGTGTGCCAGGCACTATGATGAGGGTTTTATAAATATAATCTCATTTGATTCTCACAGCAACCCTGTCTGGTTATTGTTCCCATTTTTACAGTTTAAAAAATGAGGCAAACAGAAGTTGAGTGACTATCCTAGTGTCACAGAAATAGTATCTGAGGCCATATTTGAACTCAGGTCTATCCTGACTCCAGATCTAGTGCCCTATGCACTGACCCACCTAGCTTCTTCTCTATACAACCATTCAATAACCTGATCTTCTAGAGCTGCTGTGGCTAAAGAATTCATCACCCTTTCCCCAATTTGATGAGAAGTGCTCACACAGCCTAGTTGGATTGGCCCCCAGAAGACAAAGAACTCATCACCATGTTCATGCTTAAAGCCTTTCCAAGCTTACTAGAGCTTATGTTCCATTGATGGATGGACTCTGAGAACTCAAGGTCACTGGCATGAGGCACTAGAGAAGAACATTAGAAGAGGAAGATAAATAGTACCACTTTGTGTTTTTGTAGCTAAAGAAATAGACTCAAAAGTTAAATGAGTTCTCAGAGCAATATCACCAAGCAAGTATCAAAGCCAGGAATCAAATCTAAGTCTCCTGACTCCCAACTCACCACTCATTCCATACTGTCTCATAGGACTTCCCTGTCTTTGGAATCTTCAGCCCTAAAGAGTTCACCTGTTGTGGACATATTGACCACCGAGTAAAAGCAATCACCGACAGCTCTCAGTTTGGGATATGGGATCTGGATTTGATTCTAGCTTCCCTGTTAATTGTGTAACATTGGGCAAATCAGTTCTCTCTGGGGCCTCATTCTCTTTGGATAGAAATAAAGAAATGACGAATGATCTCTCCCATCCCTATGTTCTTATGATTCCATGGCAGCTAGGAAAAGGTCTCCTTCACTTTCCTCTCGCTATTGCTCAGAAATCATCACTGCCATTTACCTACCAGAGATGGATCTTCAACGGAGCATTTACTTACTTAACTGGGAAATAGCCAGGACCTTTACCACTTACAGGAAGAATAAAAGGGAGTAGTAATTGCCTTTTGTCCTTGGAAACTCTGCTTGGGGATCTGCCAATACAGGGATGACATGCTGCTAAATAAAATAAGCTCTTTTTATCTTGGTCTTAAAGATCAAGCTTACGATTGGCCCCCAACTTCATCTTTCTATACTTATGTCCCACTACTTCCCTTTATACCCTCTAATACTTTGACCAGACTAGATTACTCATCATTACTCATCCTATATTTGCCAACCTGAATGCTTCAGCTGCTATCGTCCTCAGAGCCTAGAACATCCTCTATAGATAACTTCATTTTTTAGATACCACCCATTCTTCAAAACCTAGATCAAAGGCCACATTCTCCATGAACTTTTCCCCAAGTCCTTCAAGCTAGGAGTTATTTCTCCATCTTCCAAACTCTTAGAGTACTTTGTTTGGACACCTTTCAAGCACTTATGCTGTTCAGCTTTCAGCTGTAGTCATTTGTTTCCAAGTCTTTCCCCCAACCCTGACCCTCTCCCTTGGCCTGTAAGCTCCCTTCTCAGGGCCTTGTATGTGGATGCCATTCAAAACATATTTGCTGGGTGAATGAATGAATGGTGAATTTTACCCAATGTTAACCAAATCATTCTTCTAATGTCAGCACCATCCTTCTATGGAAGATGAAGGCAGGGCAATAGTTTTTGCTGGTACCCACTGTCCAACTCAGATGAATTATGAGGTCCTTAGTCATGCTTCTGCTGCAGCTAAGAATAATGCCTGACCCAGTTTTAGAACAGTGGATGTCATTAGGGAAGGCAGGCACAGAAGTGACATTCTCAAGGAACTCCAGCCCAACATGTCCCAATAATCTTTACTCTGTCCCAGAGAGATGTGAGCTAAGAAGATCAAATCCATTTCTGGGAACAGAAGGTGGGGATATTGTGACCCTGGCCATAAATTTCATGGAGGATGGGAATTGGGAATAGCCCTGTGACAAATCACATTCCCTCTGCCTGCCCAACTGGGGTGAAAACAATTTCCATGGGAGACCCTGCCAACTTCATTTCAGGATGATACAGCCCAGTTCCAAATATTACAGCTTCTCCTGGCTTGCTGCTCCCTTTGTCAAACTCTTCACCTTTACTAGATTCTCTGAAATTTAATTATACTTACTGAGTTACAGCATTATTCTCTGTTTCTCCTATTCTTTCCTTTCCTTAGGATTCATTCTTTTCTTTATTCTTCAGAATTGATTTTGGTTTATAGTCCTATGTCCTGGGATGACTAGAGGAGTAGGAGTGGAGGAGTGGAAAAAGTGGGTGTGCCATTAATTTATGGAAAGATGGTGGGAGGAGAATTTGGAGTAGTAGAATGAGCAATGGATTTGGAATTAGAGTGTGTAGGTTCAAAACCTGATCTTGTAATTAACTATCGTATTTTTAAAAATCACTTCATTTTTCTGGATCTCAGTTTTCTTATTAGTAAAATGAGGGGATTAGACTAAATGACCTCTAAGACTCTTTTTAACTCAACATTTGTTGACTTTCAAGGAAGATCTCTTTCTCCCACTCTCTCCTCTGTCCCTAGTTTCTATTAGGGTTTAGCTTGGTTTTCATTTGTATCTTGTTCCTAGTATAGAATAGGTTTCTTAAACTATTTCCACTCACAACCCTATTCAGCTGGTCTAGAATCATGATCATGATCATCATCATCAGATTAATCTACCTTATTATCCCTTAGCATAGCACTCTTTTCCTAGAAAAATGATAAACTTTTGAGGTGGGTGTGGGACTTGGTACCTTCCATCTATGGCAAGAATTGAGATCTTCATCCTCAGGGGTACCTCTGATCATCTGGCCACCCTCCTGAGATGACCTTGCTTCCTGATATCCCCTGTAACCTTACCTCTTATTGTCCCTGAAGGTCAAGCAACTTTCAGCACCGACGAAAAATGAAGCAACAAATAATAAGCGAGGTATGGCCACCATTGCGTCCATGGGCAGTGTATCTCATTGGGAGGTAGAATATCTGTGACTTGGAGGAAGGGATGGCAGCTCTGGTGTTGCTAGTTGATGTGGTTATTGATAATTGGCAGAATGACATTCTTGCTTCATCACATGAGAAATATTTTCAAGGCACTGGGCCAAAACTGACAATAAACCTGTCAGGGGAAACTATCTCCATGAAATATCTTAAGCTTACAAAGCAAATGTAGACAGAGATGGAGAGGCTCACCTGATTCTTTGTTTGGAGGCAGTCCTACCATGTGGGGCTAAGAGAAGTTGGAAATAGTCTTCCCAATATTTGCCTGACCAGAAATTAGGAAGAGGAGAAGAGGGATCATACACGAAGCAATATGCAAAACATTTTGTTGAGGGGGACATAACGGTGTTTGAGGCAGTAGGTAGAAAGTTAGACTGGGAGCCCAAAGTCTTAACTGCAAGCCCTAACCTTGCTTTTATTTTTCTGGGAGACTTTGGGCAAGGGATCTAAACTCCTCTGGGACTTAGTTTTTCCTTTCTATAAAATGGGAATAATTATCTAAGGTTCCTTCTATTTATAAAAGTCTATGATATTATGGTATCTCTCCATCTAATCTCATAGAATTATTGTGAGAATCAGTGAAAAGATAGGGCTCAAAGTCCTTTCCTTAGGAAATAAAGGGAAAAAAACCTGGTGTTCTTTAATCTGAAGATGAGTCGACTTAGGGGAAAATGATAGCTGTCTTTAAATATTTGAAGGGCTGTCATGTGGAAGAAAGATTAGCTTTGTTCTATGTAGTTCCAGAGGGAAAATGAGGATCAGTGGACAGAATTTACAGGAGGCAGATTTCTGGCTCAACATAAGAAAGAATTTTCTAGCCATTAGAGCTGTCAATTAAATGGGCTGAGTCATGAGGTAGTGAATTTCCTGTCAGTGGATGTGATCAAGTAGAGGCTAGATGAATGTTTATTATGGATATTATGGAAGGGGTTCATATAGCAGGCAGGAGATTGGATTAATTGACCTCTAATATCCAAAACTTGTATTAGCACTGAGATTCTATGACTCTGAGAAGGAGTGTTGATATGGTGGAAAGCACGCTGCAGCCCCATAGTTAGAAGACTCACATTTCAGTCCCCTCATCTCTTAAATCTCTTCTTTTAAGCCTTTGCTTTCTCATCTATAAAATGGGAATAATAATATTTGTACTACTGATATCACTTTCACCTTCAGTGATGTCCCTGAATTTGTGGTGGATCCATTCCTTCTGTGGTTACCATTCAGACATTTGGCACAGAAGGTAGCAGTTCACATAACCTTCGGTAATTATGAACATTGATGACCGTGAGCCTGAAATGAAAAACAATTAAATTTCTAGTTTTGAAAAGTTAAGAGATACAATGTGCAAAGCTTCCCAGGAGGGTTCATTGCTTTCCATGTGATGGGTCTTTTCTGCATTGTCCATTATGGAGGCTCTTGGTTATAAGATACAATCCTTTATGTCAAGGAGCTTGCAGCATGATTGGGGAGACAAAACTTACACACATGAACCATTTGAAAGGCAAAGCCAAACAATCTGTAAAGCACTGTTTGAACAATTCCTGCCTCAGGTAAAATTATTCTCAATGATTTCTGATGGGTCTTCCAGGCCTGAGATTCTCTGATTTGAGGATTCCATCCTTGCCACCACAATAGATTCCTTCTGTCAGATGTTTACCTTGCTAGATGTGGTCACAGGTGATGCACTTCCCTTTCTAATCTACTCCACCTCTCCTGGGTTCAATAACTGATTTGGCTTGTCTGGGAATGGCTATAGAGGAAGAACAATGGGGAGCCTCATTGGATTACCTCCTAGCTGAAGATGAGAAATGGTCAGACCAACTAAATGCAGTACAATACTGAATATGGGTTTATTTTGCTTTACTCATTCCCTACTAGGTCAGTGCTTATTTGGGCAATTCTTGGCTTTGCACACATAGCTGTGTCACCCTCCCAAAATCCTATTATCCTATAAATCACTCAACTTCCCTGATTCTTGGTTTCTTCATCTTAGGGTGGGGGTGGAGACCTGGGCTGGAGGAGCTCTGTGATCCCCTTATAATCCTAACATTCTATGATTTTAAGTTAAAACAACTGATTCTGATCTTTGAGTTCTCAGGACCTATGGAGATAGGATCATAGATTTAGTGCTGAAAGAGATCTTGGGAAGTATCAAATCCAATGACTCCTAGGAGTTCATAAATCCCTTGGAGTTTTCTTTTTTTTTAAATTTTATTATAGTTTGCATCATTCATTTATACAAGATTTTGAGTTGCATATTTTCTCCCCCTTTTTCCCCCACCCACCACCCCAAAACAGCCATCCCAGTGTGTCCCCCCTCCCCCAGTCTATTCTCTCCTATGTCACTTTTCAGTAGGGCAGGATATATATATACACATTCATAACATATGATTATGGAACTCCAGATTCCAGATTCTTTCTCCTCCTCCCTCACCACCCATCCCCACTGGAATGACAAGCAATCAAATACAGGCTGAACATGTGAGATTACGCAGAAGCTCTCCATAGTGAGCACACTGTGAGAGTCTGATTAAATGTCCCTTCTTCCTATCCTGCCCCCCTCATCCACTCTCCACCCTGTCCCTATCCCTCTACAGAAATGTGAACATTCATCATCCCTCCCCCCAACTCTGC
>CM053585.1:408948895-408966338 GCA_028646515.1 Pseudochirops corinnae
ATATGTCTATATAGGAGGGTATATATGCATATGAATACATATATATGAGTGTGTGTATGTATGTGTACATAGACAGAGGGCACAGGATCAATTGAATTGGAAGGGATGATATTTTAAAAGGTGAAATTAAGAGGTGGGAGAGGAATAGAATGAGAGGAGACAGGGAGAGACAGAATGGGGTTAATCATCTCATATAGAAGAGGCAAGGGATAATAAGTGTTACAATGTAGGGGAAGAACAGGAAGGCAAAAAGGGAATGTGTCAACCTTAGTCTCATTTGGCTTAGGGAAGGAATGACATACACTCTAAATTGAGTATATTGTCCTACAGGAGAGTAGGGGGAAGGGCATGGGAGGGCAGGGTGGGGGGGAGGGTTGTTAGAAGCACACACTTCTGTAAAGGGACAGGGACAAAGTAGAGAATAGAACAAGGGGAGGGCAGGATAGAAAAGAGGGAAATATCATCAGCATTTCACAATATGTCCATTGTGGAGATTTTCTGCATAACTACACATGTACGGCCTGTATTGAACTGCTTGTCTTTCCATTGGTTGTGAGTGACAGGGGAAGAAGGCAAAGAATCTAGAATTTAAAGTTGTAAAATCAAATGTTAATATATATATATATATATGTGTGTGTATATATGTGTGTATATGTACATATGTATATGTATATATGTTTATATAATTATTATTATTTACATGCATCTGGGAAATAAGATATACAGGTCCTGGGATAGGGAGATACATCTTGCTCTACCGGAAAGTCAGAGGGGTGATGGGGGAGGATATAGGAGAGAGCAGATCAGGGGAGGTGGTATAGAGTATGATTGCTGTTTTGGGGTGGTGGGTAGGGGAAAGAAGGGGAGAAAATTTGTAACTCAAAATCTTGTGGAAATCAATGATATAAAAAAAAAGAAATGACAAAGGTGATGGCTTCAGAAAATTTTGGAAAATTTATATAAGCTTAGGCAAAATTAAATGAGCAGAACTAGGAAAATGTATAAAGTAATAACAATATTGCAATGATAATCAACTATGAAAGACTACTGTGCTACTGTGATCACTATAATGATCTATGACAATTCCAAAGGACTAATGATGAAAAATGCTATTTACCTCCAGAGAGAAGTGATGAACTCTTGAGTGTAAATTGAAGCATATTTCTTTTTGCTTCTTTTCTTTTTTGCAACATGGCGAATGTGAAAAAATTTTGGTATGACTTCATATGTTCTTCTCAATGGGTGGGGGAGGGGTGGAAGAAGAGAGAAAATTTTCAACTGAAAAAATATCCAAGATTATTTTACATTTATCTGATGATATCCTTTTTCCACTTCCCTTGGACAGCCATTCATTGGTGATATATTGCAGCATATACACACCAACTACATCTATTTATGAATCCTTTGGGTGACTTACAATTTTAATGCTTCTGAAACTAGGATGTACACTCACAGCCATACATATAACTAGGAGAATATTGAGAATATTGTTATTGAAAAGATGAACTTTAGTTCTGGGGAGTCATTAGAACTGTAACTTTCAAAGCAAAATCCAGCCTTCCTTCCTCTTATTCAGTTCTGGGTCCAGCACATTTTATATTGACAATGTTTGTCAAAGACATGCACTAATAGATCTGTTCTCTTGGCAATTGATCGGACATCATCCTAAGGCAGTGGCTCTCAACTTGTGTGTCGTGATCCCTTTCAGGGTCAAATGACCCTTTCACAGGGGTTGCCTAAGACCATTGGAAAACACATATTTCTGATGGCCTTAAGAACCAAAACACTGTTCCTTTACCTGTCTCCAGGTGGATCTGCCCACATGCAGATACGCCCACATATGAGTATTAAAAGGTCGCAGCATTAGAAAGGTTTGAGAACTACTGTCCTAAGGGATTTCACCATTCTTACTGACAACTCTTCTAATATACTGACCACACAATTCCTCAGCCACCTCAACTCCAAGAACCTCTTTGTCCATGCTATTTTAACCATGTACTGGCATGGTTAAATCTTAGAGGTGGTACAGTTGCATGAAATATCAAAATCTAAATTTCCAAGTTTCAAAATTTCACTCTCTCTGACCACTGTCTCCTATCCTTTCATCTCTTTCACTCTTTTGCTCATAGTAAACTTACCCTTTGATACCATCTTGAACTAGTTTTCTTTGACCTCTCTCTCATCTCCAAATAAAATTTCCACCGTGAAGACGGTAGAAAGAAGCCAGGAAGTTGTCTGAGCTGTCCCCAGTTTCCCTTGAAAACAATGTTAAATCAAGCCTCTTAAAAGATTCCAGAGTGATAGAACCCACAAAAAGTTGGAGAAGAACAATTTTCCAGCTAAATATAACTTAGAAGAATTTCAGGAAATGTTTGTCTCAATGGGGTAAAAGGGGAGCACAGCCCAGTGTAGAAAGCATCCAGGCAAGCCAGTGGGAGGCTCTTAGCCACAGCACAGATCAACAACCAAGGACTCTTGGTCCTGGCTCAACAGACTAGCTGTTAGACCTCCAGCCCCATTGCATAAGGCAAATTGTGAACCCTGGAACCTCAGCATGTGTGACTAGGCTAGGCCACCCCCAATGCAGTGAGTAAGCTACCAGTACATGAGGCCCCAGAGCAGAAAAATCAGTGACCAGGCCCCTGGCTCCCCAGCATAAGAAGATTAGTACAGTGTTCCCTGTGCCTCAGGAGCAGATCTCAACTTCAAAAGTCATGAAATGGTTGAGAAAAAAAGGGGGAAAAAACAGAAAAGAGTCCTGACCATAGAAAGCTACTTTGGTGACAGGGAATATGAAAATACTAACTCAGAAGAGGACAACTATGTCAAAATGTCTACGTGTGAAGCCTCATGTGAATATGAATTGGTTTCAAGTCCAAAAAGTACTCTTGGAAGAGCTTGAAAAGAATTTCAAATATCAAGTAAGAGAGGTAGGAGAAAAATTGAGAAAAGAAATGAGAGCCATGCAGGAGAATTATGAAAAAAAGAGTCAATAGCCTGAAAAAGGAAGCACAAATATTGACTAAAGAAAACAACTCCTTAAAAAATAGAACTGGGCAAATGGGGAAAAAATCCACTGAAGAAAACTTTTTTAAAAGTAGAATTGGCCAAATGGAAAAGGAGTGTCAAAAACTAACCAAAACAAATAATTCCTTGAAAGGAACTATATGAACACAATTACAAAACAATTTTCACACAAATAAAATCGGATATAAACAATTAGAAAAATATCAATTGCTCATGGATAGGCTGAGCTTATATAATAAAAATGACAATTATTCCTAACTCAGTTTACTTATTTGGTACAATATCAATCACAGCACCAAAAATTATTTTACGTAGCCAGAAAAAAATAACAAAATTCATCTGGAAGAACAAAAGGTCAAGAATATCAAGAGTATTAATGAAAAAAAATGCAAAGGAAAGTAGCCTAGCTGTACCAGATATAAAACTATATCATAAAGTGGCAATCATCAAAACTATTTGGTACTGGCTAAGAAATAGAGTTGTGGGTCACTGGAATAGTTTAGGTATACAAGACACAATAGTAAATGACTATAGTAATCTACTGTTTGATTAACCCAAAGACTCCAGCTTTTGGGATAAAAACTCACTATTTGAAAAAAAAAACTGCTTGAAAAACTGGAAAATAGTATGGAAGAAAGTAGGCATAGACCAACATGTCACATCCTATACCAAGATAAGGTTGAAATGGGTACATGATTTAGACATAAAAGATGAGTCCTACCAAACTCCTTTCATGACAGAAATGGGTTGCTGATACCTAAATCAGGAAGAGACAAAACAGAGAAAGGAAATTATAGACTAATTTCTCTAATGAATATCAAGGCAAAAATTTTAAATAAAATGTTAGCAAAGAGATTATAGCAATTTTTCAGCAGCTTAATACACCATGACCACGTAAGATTTGTATCAGCAATAGTTCCTGGGCTTGTCTTGGCAGGTAGACTCCTAGATATTTTATATTGTATATGTTATTTTAAATGGAATTTCTCTTTCTATTTCTTGCTGCTAGGCTTTATTGCTAATATATATAGAAATGCTGATGATTTTTATGGATTTATTTTATATCTTACAATTTTGCTGAAGTTGTTAATTATTTCAAGTAGTTTTTTAGTTGATTCTCTAAGTATACTATCATATCATCTCTAAAGAGTGATAGTTTTGTTTTCTCACTGCCTATCCTAATTCTTTCACTTTCTTTTTCTTTTCTTACTGTACATTTCTAGTACAATATTGAATAATACTGGTGATAATGGGTGTCCTTCTTCACCTCTGCTTTTACTGGGGAGGCTTCTAGCTTATGCCCATTACAGATATTGCTTGGTGATGGTTTTAGATAGGTAGTGCTGATTATTTTAAGGAAAAAAAAAACATTCATTCCCATGTTCTCTAGTGTTTTTATAGGAATGGGCATTACAGTTTGTCAAAACTTTTTTCTGCATATTTTGAAATAATCATGTGATTTCTATTAGGTATGTTATTGATACGGTCAATTATACTGATAGTTTTCCTAATACTGAACCAGCTCTATATTCCTGGTATATCCTTTACAGATTACAACACAAAAAATAAAATATTAAACAGTTCAGAAAGTATAAATCAACAAATGAAAGATATAGACTTAACTGGAGCCGTAATAATGAAAATCCTAACTAGCAAATGGACAAAAGAACAAATTATAGAACGATAATGGTGAAAAAACATACCAAAATTTGTGAAATGAAGCTAAAGCAGTCCTCAGGACTAGATTTACAGATAATTCTTCCAAACTTTTGAAGAATAATGAATATCAATTCCATATAAAATTATTATCCAAAGTTGAAAAAGAAAGCATTCTGACTCCTTTTATGAATCACATATAGTCTTAATATCTAAACCGGGACCTATAAGACAAATAAAGAAAACTATAGACCAATATCAGTAATGAGTATCAAGTAAAAAAAATTTTTAGATAAAATTTTGTCACATTAAAGCAATTTATCCAAAAACTTGCTAGCTATTACTGAGATGAATTTGTGCCAGAGATGATAGGATGATTCAGCATTAGGAAATCAATCAATATAATTAATCAAATTAAAAACAAAAACATCTAATGCCACATAATTATCTTAATAGATGTGAAAGGCCTTTGATAGTGTACAACATACTTTTATGCTAACCCCAAACACCTAAAAACGTAGGCCTAGAGGAATCTTTTTTTAATATAATTTTTTTTGTTTAAAATCACAACCAAATATCATTTGCAATGGATCATGTTAGAAGCTTCCCCAATAATACAGGAATAAAGCAAGAATGCCCCTGCCCTTTTAGAATTTTATATTGTTGTGGAAATGTTGACAATAGCAACAAAATAAGAGAAAGAAATTGAAGGAAGAAAATATAAAACTATCCCTATTTACTAATGATTTGATGATTTACTTGTAATATCTAATGGAATCATTAAATATATTAATAGAGGAAATTAATAAGTTTATTAAGTTGTAAGCTACAAATTAAATGCACAAAATCAGCTGCACTTTATGTAACAATAGAAAAATCTAAGAGTCAATAAAAGAAAGGAAAATCCTATTGAAAATAACTACAAAATACATAAAATATAGGATTTGAGCTACCACATGCCAATTAATACTTATTTAGATTTAAATGAAAAATATTCCTTAAAGAAATAACTTAAATAGTTGAAGAAATATTCCATGCTCATGGCTGGGTCATTCCATTATTTTAAAAAAATGACAATATTACCAAAGTCAATTTATGGTTTTAATGCTCTATCAATCAAACTATAAAAGGATACTTTAAAGAACTCAGTAAAATTACAAAAATTCAGTTGGAGGAACAGAAAGTCTATGAAGATAAATAACGGAAAAAGGGAGGTATAAAGTGGAATAGCCCTTACAGATTTTAGACTACATATAAAATAGCAATCATAAAAACTCTTTATTAGTAGTTACAAATAAAGAAATAGCTCAATAAAAGCCTAGACAAGGAGAAATTAAAAAAAATAATGCAACTCAATGCTTCAGTCTTTGACAAATTATAAAACATAAATTACTTAGAACTGCCTGTTTGATTAGAACTTCTGGGAAAACTGGAAATCTGTCTGACAGAAACTTGGATTAGACTAAAATCTTATACCATATTTCACAACATATCATAAATGAATATATGACCTGTATATTGAAGATCATACCATAAAAAATTAGAAGTAGATCATATGCTTTTCACAAGTATGTGTACGGATTGTATTCTTAACCAATAAAGGGATAAAAGTAAACACAAATGGCATAACAGATAACTTTGATTACGTGAAATTGAAAAGCTTTTGCAGAAACAAAAATGATGCTTCTAGTTTAAGAAGGAAAAATGGGGGAAAGTGTGCATGTCATTTCTCAGATAAAGGTTTGGTATCTCAGATTTATTGACAGGCAGGCAGATTATATGTATGTATGTATATATATATTCATATATATGTACACACACATAAATACATAAATAATCAAAAGCCATTTTCTAACAGATTAATGTTCAAGAGTTATGAAGTATTCTTCAAAGAACTAAAAACTCTTTAAAATATGAGAGTTCCAATAAAAATCAATACAACCCTGAAGATAAAGTTAAAATGACATTTAATTTCATTGAGATTCATGAAATTTCACTAGAAATTTCATTGCTAGGCATGTACCCAGCAAAGTTCTTTTGTTAAAAACAAAAAAAGACTCAATATACATTAAAATATTTACAGCAACATTTTTTTGTGTTAGCAAAGAACTGGAAACCAACTAGATAATCACTGACAGGGGAATAGCTAAAGAAATTATGATACCTTATTGCAATTAATAATATTATACTCTAAGAAATGCTAAGTACAATAAATGAAGAGATGTGTGGAAAGACTTAACAAACTAACTCAAAGTGAAGCAAGTGAAACCAAGAAAAAATTAAACAATGACTACAAAGATGTAAATTGAAAGAACAACCACTATAAAACTATTTAAAAAAGAATGTAGCTAAACTAAAAAGAACAAGCTTGGTCTCAGAAGAAATATGAAAAGATGTGAGAGTTGGACTGTAAGGAAATCTGAGTGCTTCAGAATCAAGACTTTCTGATTGTGGTGCTGGAGAAGACTTTTGAGAGTTCCTTGGACAACAAGGAGATCAAATCAGTTAGTACTTTAAATAAATTAATTCAGGGTATTCATTGGAAGGCCAAATATTGAAGCTGAAACTTAAATACTTTGGCCACATAATGAGAAGATAAGAACTCATTTGGAAAGACCCTGATGTTAGGAAACATTGAAGACAAAAGGAAAAGGGGACAGCCAAGGATGAGATGGGCATATAATAACATGGAAACAGTGAACATGGACAGACTTTGAGAAACAGTGGAAGACAGAAGTACCTGCTTGCTCTGGTCCATGGGGTCACAAAGAATCATATATGACTGAAAAAGTGAACAACAACAACCAAAATTCCTTTGAAGAAGTGGACAGGAGTAGGGAGGCTGAATGGGCTCATACATATTGTCTGGTTTGTTTGTTGGTTTTTTGCAATACGTTTATTAGGGTTTTTTTCTGATTTTTTTTTCTTTTTTTTTTCAAACTTCTTTGTTATAAAGGATGACTCTCTTGTAAGGAGTAGGGAAAAGGTTAAGAGGGTACATAATTTAGGCTGAGGCAGCTAGGTGGTACAGTGGATAGAAAGCTGGGCCTGGACTCAGGAAAATCTGAGTTTAAACTGGACCTCAGACACAAGTCACTTAACCCTCTTTACATCAGTTTTCTCATTTGTGAAATGAGCTGGAAGAAGTAAACAGCAAACCACTCCACTATCTTTACCAAGAAAACTCTAAATAGGGTCACAAAAAAATTAGGCATCACTGAACAACAACAACAACAAATACATAAATACATATACATACATATATATACATATATAGATAGATATGGATATAAACACACATATAGGCAATATAAAAACAAAATTATCAACAATTATTTTTAAAAGAATAAAACCATAACAGAGTAGTGTGTTCCTTCAAAAAAATGGAGAAAATATTAGCATTATCTAATAAGAAATATTGGAGCTTATCAAAGGACAGTCAGATTGGAAGAATATATAAGAATATCCCCTGAAATGGAGCTCAGCAAGATAATCTGAAAATCATTGGCTTCTCAGAAAAATATGCTGAAGCAAAACTTTGGAATACTGTACTTCAAGAAATTATGAACAATATTTGTCCTTGATTACCTGGTTTCCAAAGTGAATTTCCTGAAGCCTGGGTCTCACTGATTCATGGCCTTATACAATAAACTGCTTTGGTCCCCTATTAAAACTATGATTATATATAAACTCCTCTGTTTGGCATTTAAAGTTCTCCACAACTTGGCCTCTCCCTATCTTTACAATCTTCTTACACATGACTCTTCTCTTCCTCCCCCCTGCCCCCCACTTTACAGCAGAAATTTCCAACTTATTGGACCTACCTTTCCCTTTGAAAAAAAATTACTCAATGGTCACTCCACCCTGAAATCTACTGTCTTTAACCCTTTAACTTTTTTTTTGTAAATTTTGTCATTTCAAAATAATATGAAATATATTTTTAAAAGAATGTCACGTCTTAAATTTAATAATTTATTATAAATTTGTTTTTTTCTGAATGCAAATTTTGATGACACAATATTGTGTCATGTAACCACATAGTACCATATTGTAAACAAATCATTACACTTACATATTTCTGCTAATGCATGCTGAACTTCCTGATAAAATACAACAAGCTTGCTTGCCAACACTTGCTTGTTAAGAGCGTTTGGCAGATTTGACCATTGGTTGGTTATAACTTGAATTTTGTGTGTTTATTTGTACAATAATGTAATCACTATGACTTTAATCTGTTACACAAAAGAAGAAACATGTACAAATGGTTTTTCAAAATTTTCTTCTCTTCTTTCCTTATGCTTCCATCACCCCCTTATTTTTACCCAATGCTCCCCAATTGTCCCCGAGGCTACTACTGCCCCCCTCATTGTTTCATCACTCCCCAGGTGGTAATATCATTCACTTTGGGAACCTGTGCTCCACAGTCTAACCTTACAATTCTGCTTGCTGCTCCTTACACATGATTCTCTATGTCCCATTTCTATAACTTTGCATTAGGTGTCCATCATACCTATAATGAGAGGGCTCTCTCTACTTGTTCACATATACCTTTTGGAATTCTGTTCTCCTTTTGTAGGACAGTGGAGTTTTTACAAAAAGGAATGTTACTTGAAAAAAAATCACAACTATACAACATACTCCTCCCAGTATGTGGGAGGCATAATTCCCTTTCCCCCCTGTACCACCTCAGTCTCTCGGGAGGGCAAGGGGATTAGAATTGTAGTTTAGATTGGTTCCCAAAATTCACAGTCTGAGGTCTAAGTCCAGAAGCCCCATGGGGCTCAAATCCCAGGTATCCTGGCTCCTCAGAGAGTCCTTGCTGGGAGTGGCTATATCAACCCCACATCCATGAGGATTATCTCTGGGACCTAAAACTGAGGACAAATAACACAAAGCAGAAAGAAATAACCCTAGATCCATTTCTCAGAGTAAGGGAAAGGAGGGAAAGCAGGGGAAGGCTAAGTCCCTTCTTCCTTTTACTGGTTCAGTTCATGGTATCTTCTGGGGGAAGCAACTAGGAGCACAGTAGGTGGATGGTGAAGAGAGAGACACCAGTCCAGTTTCACCAGTTATAAAGATATAGGCAACCAATCAAACGAAGGCTTCTCATTCATCATGGTTGGGATGCAGCAGGTTCATTGTTAGGCAAACTGCGCATGCTCAAAGCTGGGTTACACTTTAATAATACTTGCCTTTAACGGTAAGTATTCTGCAAGATACCTTTCCCAGTGCCACTCTTTCTCCTAACTGCTAAGGTTACAATCTCTAAGTTTACATTGTATTGATTTTGTGTGTATGTTGTTGCCCCTCTCAGTAGAACATAATCTTCTTGAGGACATGGACTGATTTTCCTGTTTGTAACCCCAGTGCCTAAAACACTGTCTGGCTAGAGTAATTACTTAATAAATACCTGTTGATTAATTGATTCATTGAGTGACTACTAAAATCAGATTAATCACAAATCAACAGAATCTATAAGGCACCATTACAGAAGAAACTGAAATTTAATCCAGAAACATAGTATTCAAGCTCTAGACTTCCCAGTTTTAAGAAAGATTATAAAAGTAACCAGAAAGAGGCATATCACCTACCAGCAAATTACATACAGAATCATGCAGGAGCAAATGAAGGAAAGAAAAGATTAAAATGTGATTTTTGAAAATCAAGCAAAACCAACTTTTTTTTAAAGAATAACATCCTATTATGTTGAACATAATTGTAGAGGGGAGAAAAGAAAGATTTTCATGGAATTAATAACTTCCAATCACAGATTTTATAACTTTAAAATATTCTTGTTAAGAAAAACAGATCTAGTTAAAATCTAGGAGATGCAAATGCAAGAGACAAACGGAACTTTTTAAAAGATGAATAAGTACGACCAAATCAAAAGTGTTACTGTAGATGTTCCTCCAGTGGTTGCATTCTGAAAGGAAGAGAAAATACTTTGTTCCTTAGTAGTCCCCACTCTGTCTAAGTTTCAGTGAGTAGTAAGTAAAAAGAGACAAGATCTGGGATTGAGTTTTCACAATACCAAATAATTACAACTAAAAATAGAAATAACCCAGGGAAGAGCAGAAGAAGAGGAGGGAGGAACTAACTAATTGGGTACCACAAATGAAGGGTAATTCAAACATGGTGGGGAAAGAGGAGAGCTTATGAACCTGATATTTATTTGAACTGGGAAAGGTATCATTTTTTTAGAAGACAGAAATTATAGTGATGAAACTGCAACAAAATAAGCTAGAGATAGGGCTAATATAGATAAGGGTTGTGGGAGGAGGCATTTCATGGAAAGGTGGAGACAGGGAAGAAAGAAAAACAAAAAACAGAACTGAGTACAAGAACTGAGTACAAAACACACTGGGTCTAAACTGAGGGGCATATATCTGGGAACAGAATGGAATACAAAACAGAGAAACCAAGATCAAATTGTGTTAAATGATATAAACTAAAAATACCTTGAGTGCATTTCTTTTCTCTCCCCTGCCCCCTTTTAAGAATCTCAAGCTCTAGGTTTGCAAAGACTGGTTATTCAGCCTTAGGTTGGGGGGCTCCTCTCTCAAATCAGATATATTTGGATTGTTTTGCTCTTACTCACGTTTCGCTGAGAACCTTAGAATTTACCCCAGCTCCTGTGTCAGCATTCAAAGTAACAGGGTATAATGGATAAAAACAATCATTACTTAACCCCAAAGAAAAAATGCAGAAAACCCCAAATGACTCATAGGAGCCTATAACAATCAAGACACTTTCCTCCACTTCAGTAATCCTAGTTTCTATCCCAGTGACCTCTCCACTTTACAGCATTATTCAACCAGTAGTCAGTAAAATAAGCTTTTTTTAAGTGTCTACTATGTGCTAGATGCTGTTCTATGTGCTGATAATACAAAGAAAGGTGGAAGACAGCCCTGGCTCTCAAGGAGTTTAGGGTCTAATGGGTGAGACAACATGCAAATAACTATGTCCAAAAAAGCATATACAGGATTGATTGGAAATAATCAATAGGCATGAGAATCAAGGGATATTGAGAAAGGTTTCCCTAAACATTTATACTTCTCCAGAAGAAAAAACAACTTGATGATGTTAGAGAGGCAGTCCCCCTTCCATTGGACTTCCCAACCCAATACAGATCATGGTAATAGTGAAGTTCAAAGTCTGGGTTTTGCTCCTTTCCATCTTCTTTCAGATTCTTGCTGTTCTTCAAACTCTGGGACTATATGAATAATCAAGATTGGGCTTTGGAATTCCCACCACTCCACCATGTGGCATAGGTGCCATCTTTGTGGTCAAAAAGCTTTTTTATTCCTTTGAGGTTCAACCCAAGTACATCTTACTCCATGAAGCTTTTTATTCTTCATTTTTTAAATAGCTCTCTGCCTCCTCAGATTGATTTGTCTTTGTTCATATTGCACCTCCTACTAGAATTTAAGATCTTTGAAAGCCTGGCATTTTTTTTTCTTTTGGATGCCCTAAACCCAGAACAATAATTTTCACATTTGAGCAGCTTAATACTTATTGAATTAAACAATTTACAATCCAAGTATCACATAAACCAGTGATTCTCAACCTGTGGGTTGTGACTCCTTTGAGGGTCGAATGGGGTCACCTAAGACCTTCAGAAAACAAATATTTCTGATGGTCTTAGGAACCAAGACACTGCTCCTCTACCCATCTCCAGGCAAGTCTGCCCATGTACAGATACACCCACATACAAGTATTAAAGGGTCATGGCATTAGGAAGGTTGAGAACCACTGATATGAACTAAGACCAGAGGAGCTCACCCCCACTAGTCTGATCATGATTTGATAAGATTTTCCCCAGTCACAACAACTTATCCTGAGGTGAAAGGGAAAGGAAATAGACTTTTTATGATAAAAATTTTAATTAAAAAAAATGGAAAAAGACATATCAACCAAAAAGTGTCAGCAAAGTCAATTGAACAAGAGAAGACAGGCAATACTTGTGATAAAGGTGGTGAGGAATTTGGGAAACAAGAGAAACATGCAAATCTAAAGAGATTTAGAGTTCAGAGTAATATTATGTCTCAGCACATTTATTCCTATGTCATAGACATACCAAAATTTTCAAACTGGAAGTAGCCTTAGAGATAATTGATGCCAATACTCTCCTTTTATAGCTAAAGAAATTGAAGACTGGAGAAATCAGTAGTTTTTCATGGTCCCATAGTCAGTAAGTGGTAGAGTTGGTCCTTGATCCTGGGCCTTACTCTTTTTGCTTGCTTCAGCTCTTCTGGGAATGACTCATTAAGGAATGGTTGTTTTGTTTGTTTGTTTTATGTCCAATTACCTGAATGACCTGGGGCAAGTAATTTCCTCTCTCTTAGCGTTAGTGCTTGATCTGTAAAGTGAAAAGCTGTTCTAGATCAGGGCTGGGGAACCTGTGGCCTCAAGGCTGCATGTGGCTTTCTAGAGGCTTGGGTTCAGCCTTTTGACTGAGTCCAACTTTTATAGAACAAATCCTTTTATTAAGGTGATTTGTTTTGCGAAGTTTGATTTCAGTCAAAGGGCTGCACTTGAGGACCTAGAGGACCACATGTGACCTTGAGGCTGCAGGGTCCCCAACCCTGTTCCAGATATTCTCTAAAGTCCTTTCTAGAACTAGTATTCTAGGACACTATGATGCTATGAACCAATCCCTGGTTATTTAGTCATGTTCCATATTTTAGACCTTTGAGGTCATTTACTCCAGATGCCTCGTTCTACTTATGAATAAACTGGGGTCATTTCCCCAGTGCCACACAGACAGTAAATAGCAGAGTTGGATCCAAGATCCTCTCACTCCAAACTCAGCCTACTTCTCATTCCACCATGCCACCTCTCCACATTTTCAAGGATAAGAAAACTATACTCCCAGGAAAGTAGAAATTTTCATTTTTTTCCAACTATATGATACTGAATCATTTACCAACATTTATTGAATCCATGCTGTGTATGGTGGGAATATCTGGAGAAAGTAAAAGCTCAGAACTATGACCACATTGAAGTATTTGGGGGAATTGCCCCATATGTGGATGCCTAATCCCCAAGTAGAAGTCACCCTCCTTCCTTCAGTCCCTTACATATCCTTCTAAGGCCTCATTAATAGGAAATTCCTGAAAATGGCCCAGAAGAATATATAGTTCATTCCCTTGGGGTTGTTATATTCTGCTGAGAATTGTTTCTCACTAAATTTGTGGAAATCTTATTAAATGCTTTCCCCAAGGACTATAAACACTTGACATTTATGCATCCCTGAGAAAGGACAAGTCCTGCCCATCCTACTTTACATTGGGAGAAACCCAAGATAAAGAGGAAGAAGGGATTTGATAAAAGCCACACAAGTCAGGAATAGAGTTAGGAAAAAGATGTTGGATAGGAAGTCAGAAATTCTCTACATAGGTCACTGCAAAATAAAACCCTGATGGCAGTTACATTCCTGTTTCAGAGGACTGATTAGCCCCAGATTAATTCCCCACCTCTTGTGCCATAGAGGTATAGAAGACTCATTCAAATGTAAGAAAGCACATGGTCAGTTGTAATGTAAAGCCACTTTGGACTTGAGAGTTGACAAAATATCTTAAAATAGAAATTTAAAGCCATGTCAGAAGGCTGCTGAAAACAAAAACATTGCAATCCACAACTGTAAAGGATGAAAGATTGAAATAAATTGTTTTTGCTTTGTTTATATTTTGCACATTTAATAATCATGAAGGCTTAGTTTCACAACATATGGAAGAAATTTTTTATCAAAAGGAGAAATTTTCCTTGGGTCTCAAGTTTCTAGATATTGCCCATCACTTAATATAAAATATCTGATTTTCAAGATTGTTATAAGCCAAGCAGAAAAGTTGATCTGATTTCCCTTCCGTGACAGGCTAGAGGTAAAGTTTGCTACAACATAGGAGAGACATGTTTTCAAGGATGCTCACCAGGTGCCTTAGGCTATATCATTGAGGTGAAGAGGTCACCAGGTAATTGGACAGGTCAACTTTTCTCGAAACAATAGATGAATATCTTTAGAGAAAAGGAACTTTGTGTTCTCAAGGTCTAGGGAAAGGCCTGTGAAGAAAGAAATCATAGTTAAGGACAACGAGTGGTCAAAGTTTGGGGCAGGACTGATTCAAATTGGAACAGTGACTTGGGCTTGGAATTGGAATCAAATGAAACTGTCATGGCTCAGGTAACGTTTAACAAAAGGAGTTTTATTTAACAATAGAGTGAAAATGATATTCAGCAAGGATACTACATTTATTTAGTCAGATGTGATTTCTAGGCCTCCCATTTTGCCATAGGGCTGCAACTGCTTGATATCTCTTGATCTGGGCTTTTGTTTTTGTTACTAGGAAACCACATCAATGTTTGGAGCCTTGGTCTCCTGGTCCAATGAAGTCTCAAGAATTGTTTCTTTGCCTTTTTAGGGAAAATACCTAGTTTAGCTTACATGACAAGGACGATAGTAGATACTGATCTCACCCTAGCCAACTTAGAGCTATTTGTGACCAATGTGTACCTGGGCATAATTTTCCTCCATAAAGAGTCATTGTTTAATAGTCTTAAGACCCCTAAAATATACTCAAGAGCTCCTTCCTTCAGAAGAGATATGAGAACAGTGAAAAAGTCAGAATGATCTAGAATTTGAGATAAGAGAAATATTGAAAGAGAGAGAGAGAGAGACAGAAAGACAGAGACAGAGAGATGGGGGGAGAGAGAGGGAGAGAGAAAGACAGAGGGAGAATTAACAATAAGACAAAGACCAATGGGATTGAGAATGATTGGAATCTAAGAGGAAAGGAGAATGAAAACATACCATAGTTTGAGAAAGAGATTTATCCTTTTACATTTAATCACGAAAATGGACACCTCCCTATTCCCCCCTTCCTGGACAAATAAGAGCCTCTGAGTATGTTTGTTTGTGTTATATTTATTGATCCATGTAGTTCATTTGCACTGTATTTGTCAAAGGGTTTTCACATTCATTATTTTCTTGGTTCTCATAGCTACATGAAGTAGACAGAATGTTTTCCATATGAAAAAATCGAGAAGTCATAGGACTTGCCCAGGCAGACACATTCAGTTGATATGATAATTAGGATTAAGATCTTTTTATTTCCCTCCTAACACAAGTGCTCTTTCCCTTGTCCTTCTCTGCATTTAATAGAATCATAAAATCTCAGAGAGGCAAGGTACCTTAGAAATCATCTGGTCCCATCTGGACCCAAGTAAAGTTAGAATTCATTAATTCTTCCTATAATACCCCTGTAAATGGTTATCCTGTGTCTGCTTAAAGGTTTCTAGTGAATGGTAGCTCATTGTCCCCCTGAGGCCACATATGTCACTTTAACATTGTTCTAAGTGGTATGATGGGTTTCCTGACATTATTTTGAAATTGGACTCTCTAACTTTTCCTTAGTTTTTACCTCTGAGACTAGAAGACTAACCTCTTACGACAATCTCTGGGTCTGGAATATGTTGCTGTTGTTAGATTTGCATAATTATAAACTAACACTAAAGCATTATACTAGAACATGAGAGTTAGCCAGAATCCCCAAAGTTCAGGGATACAATTGTTTTATGTTTCTTTTCTAGGTTAAATATCCCCTTTATTTTGATCTGTCCTCATAATAACATGGTTCTATGTGTTTGAATTTATCAGTGAGCTCCCTAAAATGCAGTGCCCCGAAGTGGATGTCATATTCCAGGTATCAGCTAAACATGGCAGACTGTAAGAGCAAAATCATCTTCTTCACTCTGGGTTCCATAAGTCTATTAATATAGTTTATATTACATTAACTCTTTTGACTATCACTTGAACGAATGAGTGAATGAGTGAACAAAGCCTTTATTAAGTGCTTCTTATGTGTCATACACTATGCTAAATAATGGGGATACCAATAAAAACAACAACAACAACAACCAGTCCCCTTGCTTGAGGAGCTTACATACTATTGGTTGTCCTAATTTTTGAAGAGGACAAATGATATCATGATGTTGGGGTTGGGGTGCACTGTGTTTGGCTGTAGCTGATTAGTCCAAAGAAGTTCAGAAGATTCTACCACAGGTTGGGCACAAATAGTCTCTTAAACATTTGAAATGAAAATGTCTCTGGATTTGAGCATCTCATATTTCCTTTCAGCTACTGCGATTCTGCTTTGCTAATGGAGCACTGTGCCTTCTTTGATGCAGGTGCACCATGCTAGGCAGTTCTGTGCTAGTGTCTCCCATGTCTCATAATCAATACTAAAGTTCTTCAGAGAAACCTTGTGAGTCTTGTTGCATCATGTCTTCTGACCACCTTGTGAGCACTTTCCTTGTGTGAACTCTCTGTAAAATAATCTTTTAGGTAAGCATGTATTATGGGAATCTGAAGATCTTCCCTGCCCCTAGGCCCTTTGCTAAAGTGGCTACGTGACTCTGAGAACCTTCCCAGATTTGAAAGTATACTCTAATAGTATAGAGTTCCCTAATAGGCTGAATGTGGTCATGTGGAGCCTGTGGCGCCAGGCTTGTTTTTCAGGAATGCCCGTGCCTTGTAGCTTTGTGATTGGGCAGTGGATCCAGAGGGCTGTGTGACATTCTCCAAGCCAGGAGAAGGCTATATATATGCCCTGATGTGAGGTTTTGGTTTGGGGCTCACTTTGAGAAGAGTTGTGTGATTTGGCCAGAAGAGACTCTGGGCAGCCATTGAGCCCCCCGGCTGTGAAAAACCCAGATGTTGGTGCTTCCCTCTCTGGTAACTGAATAGGTAACTGATGTAATGGTC
>CM053585.1:408966838-409029172 GCA_028646515.1 Pseudochirops corinnae
GGAGGGGCAGGATAGGAAGAAGGGACATGTAATCAGATTCCCATGGTGTGCTCACTATGGAGAGGTTCTGTGTAATTTCACAGGTTCAGACTGTATTTGATTGATTGTCCTTCCAATGGGGGTGGGTGACAAAGGAGGCAGAGAAAGAATCTAGAATCTAAAGTTCCATAATCAAATGTTATAAATATATATATATATATATATATATATATATATGCAATTATTATTATTATTGGCTACATCCAACTGGAACTTGAGATACACAGGCACTGTGGTTGGGAGATCCATCCTGCCCTACTGAAGAAGAATGCCTTAAAAAATCAAATTGGCCAGATGTAACAGGAATTTCAAAAACTCACAGAAAAGAATAATTGCTTCAGAATTAGATTGGAGCAAATGGAAGCTAATGACTTTGTAAGAAATCAAGATACTATTAAACAGATCCAAACAAATGAAAAAAAAAATAGAAGGCAATGTGAAGTATCTCATTGGAAAAACCACTGACCTAGAAAATAGATCCAGGAGAGATCATTTAAAAATTATTGGACTATCTCAAAGCCATGATCAAAAAAGGAGCTTAAAAATCATCCTTCAAGAAATTCTCAAGGAAAATTGCCCTGATATTTTAGAACCAGGGGGCAAAATAGAACTTGAAAGAATTCACTGATCACCTCTTGAAAAAGATCCTCAAAAGAAAACTCCTAGGAATGTTATAGCCAGGTTCTGGAGTTCCCAGATCAAGGAGAAAATATTACAAACTGCCAAGAAAAAACAATTTGAATACTGTGGAAACACAATCAGGATAGCCCAGGATATAGCATCTTCTACATTAAAGGATAGAAGGGCCTGGAATATGATATTCTGGAGATTAAGGAAGCTAGGATTAAAACCAAGAATCACCTACCCTGCAAAATTGGGTATAATGTTCCAGGGGAAAATATGGTCATTCAATGAGGTGGAGGACTTCCAAGCATTCTTGTTGAAAAAAGCAGAACTGAATAGAAAATTTGACATTCAAATACAAGAAGCATCAGAAGGTAAACATGGAAAAGAATTCATAAGGAACTTATCAAAGTTGGACTATTTACATGCCAACATGGAAAAATGATAATTGTTGACTTATGAAACTTTTCTCAGTATGAGGATGGTTGAAGGGAATATAAGTGTGTGTATGTATATGTGTGTGTGTATATATATACATATATATATACACATATATATGTGTGTATGTATATGTATACATTCACATATGTCTATATAGGAGGGTATATATGCATAGGAATACATATGTTAGTATGTGTATATATGTGTACATAGACAGAGGGCACAGGATCAATTGAATAGGATGGGTTAATATTTCAAAAGGTAAAATTGAGAGGTGGGAGAGTAATAGTAAGAGAGGAGAGAGGGAGAGACATAACCTCTCATATAAAAGAGGCAAGGGATAACTGTTACAATGGAGGGGAAGAACAGGAAAGCAAAACAGAATGGGTTAACCTTACTCCCATTGAATTTGGCTTAGGGAAGGAATGACACACTCTAAATTGGGTAGCTTGGCCTACAGGAGAGTAGGAGGGAAGGGGATGAGAGGGGGGAGGATGGAGGGGTGGACAGGTTAGGGGGAAGGGTAGTTAGAAACACTCACTTCTGTAAAGGGACAGGGACAAAGTAGAGAATTGAACAAGTGGGGGGCAGAATAGAAGGAGGGAAATATAGTCAGTCTTACACAATATGTCCAATGTGGAGATGTTCTGCATAAATACACATGTATAGCCTGTATTGAATTGCTTGTCTTTCCAATGGAGGTGGATGACGAGGGAGGAAAGTATCTAGAACTTAAAGTTCTAAAATCAAATAATTAAAAATATATATGTATTTATATATATTGTTATCATTATTATTATTTACATGCAACTGGGAAATAAGATATACAGGGACTAGGGTAGGGAGATCCATCTTGCCCTGCCAGAAAGTCAGAGGGGTGATGGGGGTGGATATAAAAGAGAGCAGATTGGGGGAGGGGGTATACAGTGGGATAGCTGTTTTGGGGTGGTGGGTAGGGGAAAGACAGGGAGAAAATTTGTAACTCAAAATCTCATGGAAATGAATGATGTAAACTAAAAATAAACAAAAGTTTTAAAAAACAGAATAAAATACATTGTCTTATGTACTACATATTAAAACATTATCTTGTAAGAATCTTAAAAGATAGGTACAGTATAAATAGGAAACAATCAACAGAGGAAAGACATTGGAATTAGTTCCTTTAGCAACCTCTGAGAAAACTTCTCTCCTTCTAGTCTCTCCCCTTTACCATTGCTTGACTAAGCTTCCCTGGATTTCACTACATCCTATTATACTCCTTACTCAAGAATATACAATGTTATCCACATCAATCATAGGGTCTAAGCAAAATACTCAAAGCTCAATTAAATTAAACTCAACAAACATTTATTAAATGTCTCCTGTATTCAGAACTCTGTCCAAGGCACTGGAAGAGATAGAAAATATATATAAAACATGGTCCCTGCCCTCATGAATCATATGGTCTGGTAGTGGTTATATAATGCATACACAGATATCCATAATGCAAAAAAATACCTCATAAGCAACCAAAAAATGGAACTAAAGAATTATGTAAGTACTAAGGATGGAGAATTAATAATCAACTGGATGAAATGAGGAATCAGGGAAGGAACAAAGGAACTTCTTTTAATTATATTACATTTAATTATATCAGGCTTTACTGAGTCTAGGCTTTAAAGGATCAATATGATATCTAGAGTTATAGAGAAAGAGGGAGGGTATCTCATAATCAGGTAACGATATGAAAAAAAAGGAATAGAGGCAGGAAATTGTGTAGTATATATGTGGGGTGGGGTGGGAGTAGGCTAGTCTGGTATGAGATAAATCTGGAAGGGTAAATTAGCAGCAGATTGCCAAAGGCCTTGAATGCCAGACAAAGGAATTTGATTGATTGATTGAACCAAATAGGAAAGAGAAACAATAGGAGAAAAGGATATTTGTGTGTGTGTGTGTGTGTGTGTGTGTGTGTGTGTGTGTGTGTGTGTCTGCTTAGGCCAAATTCTTTCCATCTGAATGTTCCTAATTCCAACAACTCTAAGAGCTTCTGAGGAAGAAAAGGTCAAGGACACTGCTAATATCTCCACCTCTCTTGCACTGACAGGACAGCAGTTGTAAAATGGGAGATATGCAATTAGTTAAATGGTTGCAGAAAGATCATAAAAATGACTCATTGTCATAGAAAAGATTTATTCTGACTTGTGAAAATTGCCCCAGTTCAGAATCAAGCTCGATCACGTGCAGGTTTGCAATAATTTGCAATAATTCTCTGAAGCTTCTAGGCCGACTGCTTCCTCCAAACTATTTCTCCTGCAGGCACCTTTCAAGGTGGAGCTTGGAAGGCCGCTTTGGGGAAGGTGATCCCATGTGGTTTGGCATCTTTTATTTCCTAATCATTGATAAGGCTCTTGCCGCTCTGAAAATCCTCCTCCACGGGGGCAGAAGTCACGTGAACATTCCAAAGAAGGGAAGAGATAAAGTGACTTAACTAAAGAGACACATTTTTCTTGCTATTGTCTAAGGTCATTTCATTCTATTTTGTCCTCAACAGGACAAAAGAAATGAAGAAAAAAAAAAGAGTTAAGAGAAATACGGCTAAGGGCATAGAGTTGACTCTGCGGTTCACTTTTTGTGTGTGACTTTGGAAAAGTCTTTTTAGCAATCTGGGCTGAATTTTCCTCATCTAGAAAATGAGGGCGTGATCTCTGCCAGCTCTAAAAGTCTTCTGCCCTTGAAGTATGTGGTGAATACTTCAAATTCAGGACTGGACTTTGTGAACCTTACATTCTACTGGAAGTAAACTTCCAGATTAAATAATTATGAGAAAAAAATATATCATAATATATGTACATTTATTTATAGATGCTTTTTTGTGGGTATATATGGAGAGAAACAGACAGACAGATATTAGGGGAGGGAAAGGTAGAATGCTAACAACCGGGAGAATCAGGAAAGATTGAAGCCTGTATAAAGATGGTGATTGGGAGAAAGAAAATTTGTAGACCACAGTTTTTCATGCAGAGAAGGGCAGGAGAAATAGGTGATCAGATGCTTGTCACCCGCTTATTCTGTCACTGAAATCTTCCTCTCTAGGACTAATCTTGCTCTACATTCCAGCCTCAAAAAGAGGGGGTCAGCATGCCTTCCTTGGCCAAGCACATTTCCCAAGCTACTGGGGAAGGAGGGGGATGGGAAGTGGAAGCACACCAAGCCCTTCCTTCTGAATGAAAGGAGGTGGAAGTGGAGCTGAATATAATGGACATTGTTTTCTGTTGTATTAATACTGATTTTTGTTCCAGTTAGTTTTTTTTTTACTCTTTTGATGATGTTCTTGCCTGGATCTCCTAGTCTTGAGAACAACTGAATACCACAGCCTGAATTAATTTCAGAAATTCTCCATTTTTCAAGCGGGAAAGCAAATCAGGAAGATAAGATACCACTAAAAATTTTCACCATCTGAACCAAGTCCGTGAGGCTCTGGAGTGGATGGGACCCAATAAGTTACATTAAAAATGTTTTCCTTTGCTATGCTTCCTCTACCCCCAAAACAAATAATGAAACTGGAACTAAGCAGGCAAATTTGATTTACTAATATATGCCTTTCTTACCTACCAATAGGGGGTAACAATTACTCTTTTGAAAGAACTTTTCTCATAATTTTCTGAATGAATTCTATATCTGCTCACAAATATCTATGAGAAAGGTTAACATGTCCAATTCTTTCTCCCATGCTAAAGGAGGACAGACCTTTAGGAATGACCAACAGCTTGACAAAGGTCACCCAGACAGTTAAAATCAAGATTAAGAATTCCCTGTGGATCCTAGACTGCACTTCTCCCTGAGCCAGGGGCCTCTTTTCAGCTTTTAATGGGTGAAGTGATCATATATGGGACAATTGGAATTATCTGACTTCCCAGAGGCCCCAGGGGGCCTAGTGAACAGACATTTCCATGGCAGATTCCCATCTCTTCAGGTCAGGGACTTGGGTCATGGCTGGGGAACTGCCAAAGCTTGCTCTGCTCCTGATATTGCATCTGTTCTTGGAAGAGATAAAGCCAGTATATGCCCCAGGCCTCTTCCTTTTGCACTTCTTTCTGGAAGCCAATTTCTGTTTCTCAAACAAATGTATGGATTGCATTAGAGTGAGCATTCCAAACACAGGTCCACAAAATGGTGTTATCTCAAAGCCTAGCAGTCAAAGAAAACCAAACCAAACCAAACCAAACCACAACATATTCTTCCCCCTCAAGAGAACCAAATCTTTTATCTGTGGGACAGCTAAATACTCAATTTCAAAACAATATGAACATTCAGGGAAAGGAATAGCTCCAAACCAATTGATGCAAACAATTTCAGGGCCTATGGCAGGTCCAAGATTTTTTGTTCTTTTTCAGGCTAAGGGAGGGAAACAGTAATGGTCTGAGCGCCTGGAAGTCCCTAACCAGTGTGGTCCATCACCTGAATGGAGATTGTTCTAGCTGGAAAATCAGCCTGAGACTCCAAGATAAAAGTCTTCTTCCTCTGTCCCATAGACTTTCTTTGTCACAGGATCATGGGATTTGGAGATGGAACTATGATTAAAAAAAAAAAATCAGATAAATAAATACAGAAAAAATGGGGTTAAATAACAGTTCATCTAAAAAAGATCTGAGGTTTTTAGTGGACTACAAATTTCATCTGAGCCAATAAGTTACAGAGTAACAACCAATCTTCAAACTTCTGATGAAATTTTAAGCAGCACCAAGACAGACACAGGGTCAGAATGAGAGGTGATTATCCCCTTGTACTCTGCCCTGGTCAGAACACACTGGAGTATGGCATTCAGGTCTGAGTACCAGCTAGATGGCGCTATAGTGCACAGGAAGCATCATCTTCCTGAACTCAAATCTAGCCTTAGAAACTTAATAGCTGTGTGAACCTGGGAAAGTCAGTTGACCCTCTTTGTCTCAGTGTCCTTATCTGTAAAATGAGCTAGAGAAGGAAATAGCAAACCACTCCAGTGTCTTTGCCAGGAAAACCCCAAATGGGCTCACAAAAAAATCAGACATGACTGAAAGGACTGAACAACAGTAACACCTTTTAGGAAAGTCATTGAGAAACTGATGCATACCTTCTAGAGGCCAAAGGATTCTCTGAACCCTTTGAAAGCTGCTTTCCACAAATCTAGAGTGAATGTCAGACTCTCTCCAATACCTGGCTTTCTTACGCTTCTTTGTCACTTCTTCCCTAGGTTGTCATCATTTCTACTTCATCCAGTTTGTTCTTGTAGATAGGAATAAAGTCTTAAGAACAACAATCCCCTTTGCTCTGTTCACCTTTCAGAAAATGAAATTCTCCTTAAAACAATTCAAAATGTTATTAGCTTCTCTCCTTTTGGAGAGAGAGAGAGAGAGAGGAGAGAGAGAGAGAGAGAGAGGGAGAGAAGGAAAGAGAGAGAGAGGGGGGAGGAGGGGGGGGAGAGAGAGAAAGCTTCCGGAAAGCCCTTCTGATACCTGATAAGTTATCATATCCCTTATCATCATCATCATCATCATCATCATCATCATCATCATCATCATCATCATCTCCTCCTCCTCCTCCTTCTTCTCCTTCTCCTTCTTCTTCTTTTTCCTAAAAATCTCCAATTCTCTCCACTGATCTGGGTATGGTGTGATCTCAAGGCCCTTCACCAAACATCATATTTCTCTTGACACTTTCTAGTTCATCAGTATTCTTCTCAAAATATGACATCTCTAATCAAATAGAATCCTCTAGTTGAATCCTGACTGGGGAATAGTATAGGAAGCCTTCCTTATTATTTCAACCCTCTCATTACAGATACAGTCATTCTCTTCATGTAGTCATGTATTGACCTTTTTTTTTTTGGCTTCAGCATGAACTAATGATTAATTTTGGACCTGCTATTCGTTAACACCCCAAAATCTTTTTCATAAGTAGTGTTCTATGTTGGCACTTTCCCTATATTGTACTTAAGAAGTTTTTTTTTTAACACAAAAACAAAACTTTGTATTCGTTCCTATTCCATTTCATCTCATTAAATTTAAGTTGATGTTCCAGAGTTATTTAGATCCTAACTTTGACATTCAGTGTGTTAGTTTTTTCCAGCTTTTTTTATCTGCAAATTTAACAAACATTTTATATTACTGTTTATCTAAGTCATTGGCAAAACTGTTAAACTGGACAGGGTTAATGACAAATCCCTGGGAAGCTCACCAGAAGCCTCTCTCTAAGTTTGTATCAGCCTATTAATGATACAAATGGGAACTATATCCTCAGAGCACAAGATTTGGTAGAGTTTGCCAGAATATAAAAGATTTAAGTATTTCCCTGGGGATGGACTATGTGTCTGCTGTCTATGGTTGAATCCAGCAAAATTCAGAGGGGATCATTAGAGTCATATCAACATTTTTGCCTGTATTGACTCTTAAGATAATTTACTAAGGTGTGGAAGGCCTATCTTCTACATTAGTGGAAGGGATACATGCACTCATTAAACCACATATTCCTTTAAGAGAAAGCAGACAATTCTTTAATAAGAAATAAGTGATCTGGTCCTATCAATGAATTCAATAAAAACCAATTACCCACTTCTTCAAATGAAATGATATATCCATCTTATTTTCTAATTTCATATACTGAATTGATAAGAAAACTAGTCTACTTATTTTTTATGCAAAAAATGGTAGAAGCAACTGGTGATATCTAGCCAGAAGAAGAGACAGATGAAGCTATAAATTCCCTGTCTTCAAACATTCAAAGTGCTGCCATGTTGAAGAGAGTTAGACTGGTTCTTCTTGACCTCAGAGTATAGAACTAAGATCAAAAGTTGGAAGTTATAGTGAGTCAGATGTAATCTCAGCATGTCAATTTTTTTTTAATTATTAGAGTTGTCTCAGAGAAGATTAGAGCACCTTGGGAAATCATTAATTCCTAATTATCAGAGGTATGTGAAGGATGACCATTTACCAATAATGTTACAGAGAAGATTGCTAATCAGAAATGGTTCAGACTAGATGGACTCTGTGGTCTCTTCTACCACTTTGATTGCACTTATTTCTTGTTCTATAACATTCAGTTGAATATTTCTCGTCCTCAGTCATAGCTTTTGCAAAATCAGAGCTTTTTATGTCCTCTCTTTTTCCTTTAGATCTGCCAATGGCATGAAGAGATATGATTCCTTATTTTCCATTTTCAGAATAAAATTAGTATTACTCACAACCTAGGAATAAGGGCAGGAAAATTTATTTCATTATAGAAATAAGGAAGCTGATAGTCCAAGGTAGTTCATTGTTATTGAAAGCAAAGATTTGAATATTCAATCCTTCTACTCTAAGTTCATCTCAGAATAGTAAAGATGTTCAGAACCCATATGGCAGGGAATCCTGTGATGAATATAGTTATGAATGGCATAGCAAAATCTTCTGCTTTCAAAAGAAAGTCATAGGGAGATATTGCTTTTTCATTGAAAACTCTCTTCTTTCAAAACATTCTGAGCCCATTTATTCTTTACTGACCTTTTGGTTGCCAGAGCTTCCATCTTTGTCCTTCTGTTTTCATCCATCTGCCATCTGTGTGTCTTGCTCTTTTCATTAGGATCGAGCTTTTATCTTGATTGCTATTTATTTCTGTTCTCTGGCTTTGGTTTCTCTGGTTCCTATCTCCACCACTGGGTTGCATGGACATCTTAGAGATGATAGTATTGGCTATTTCATTTCCATAGATGCCACCAGGCTGTGGTAGCTGACTGTTAACCCTTTAATCTTGTAGTATAGTGGTAGGACTTGACAAAAACTGACCCACTTCGTCTCAGGATCAGGATTTTGCTATATAAAGAGATTAAAATGATTTGCTTAAGGGCAAAAGGTGACTAAAATATTTATTTCTTGATCTTCTGTATAGTTCCGCCCCCCCCCCCCCCGCCAGAACTATATTGCTCAATATTCCATTTTATTGATTGTGCAAAGAGAAGACACAAAGATTAAGAAGTTTACTTAAGGTCACCTACTGTGTAAAGTAGAATTCAAACTCATAGCCCCTTCCAATCCTTCCTCTGTTCCCTGCTCTTCCCAGTGAGTGGCTGCTGGGGACAGAGGAGTGGAGAGGGGAGAGGAGGGAGGCAGGGAGGGGAAAGGCATGCAACCACAAGGAACCAGCGTCTCTGTTGAAACTGCTTCTTCTGTGACATTTGGTCCTATGGAGCCACAGGTATTTACAGAGGGAAAGAAAAGGAAAGAAATAACAGACTTGCGTCCAGACTTGTAGAATGGGGTTGAATTTCCTTTCTTTTTTGTCAAGTCATAGATTCCCAAACCACTAATTCCTTTAAATCAACAGCAAAGATTTGTACCAGGTGTTTCAAAGATGCCAAAGTTAGCTTGGGTGAATAATGAAGTTTAATCTCCCTGGATGGAGTCTACTACAAGACATTTCTGTGCAGATCCAACTTAGTGGAGGGCTCTGGAATGGGAGGGAAGTTATAGGGTGGGTAGCCTGTTGCTGCTCTGAACTCTAATGATATCAACAAACAATAAACATAATGGTATCTTGTCTTCTCTTTACTCATCAGGGGGGTGAATATGTGGTCTGTTGTAGAAAATCATTTGCTAAAGCCTATTTTGTTCCCTTCCCATATTTTCATCTTTTTTCCTAAGCTCTATACTTAGTGACCTCATTAGCTTACATGGGGTCACTTATCATCTCTGTTTAATAACCCCCAGATTTATAAATTCTAGCCCTAGTCTAGTTCTAGTTCTAGTTCTGAGTTCTAGTCTGAATCATAAACTGCCTATAAGATGTTTTTAACTCTATGAGTATCTCAATTTTGACACGTCCAAAACAAAACTTAATATGTATTTCCCAAGCCCTCTTCTTTTCTGAATTTCCCTCATACTACTGAGAGGACTGCTATCCTTCTACCACTGAATTTCACAATCTCTGAGTCATTCTCAATATCATCACCCCACACATCTAATCAGTTACCAAATCCTGCTGTTCCTCTCTCCACAACATCTCTTAGATACATCTTTTCCTTTCAGGCCCTTATCACCTCTCATGTGGATTCTTGCTTCTTCAAATCTTTTCCCATCCAAATCTATCTTCTCTATGGTCATTGTTATTTTTTTTTAAATGATAGACCTGACTATGTAACCCCTCTACTTAATAACTCCAGTTGCCACCTCTAACTGTTAGGATCAAATAGCAACTCTTATTTGTCAATTATACCTCCTCACAACCTGAGCCCTCTCTAGCTTTTTAGTCTTCTTATATCCTCTCTTCATGTACTGTACAGATCATCTTGAAAGCAGTTCTCTTAGTAGGAACTCTTTGTTTTCACCTCTTAGTATGAACAGATTTTACTACTTACCACAACTACTTAGAAGTTCTTTTGAGTTCTTATGGCTATGGCAGCTTTTTTGAATAAAGTTTATGTCATAATCTTTTTCAAAGTACCATAATAATTTCTAAGAGAAAATTTTATAGGTGATTTGTGCAATGGTATTATATAAAACAAAAATACCAGAAAGTAAAACCTAGATCTAAGGAAAGAAAAACTTCTGAATAGGTTGGGCAGATTGCAGGTTGGAATGAAAAAATAATATTGCCAATAAACAGATCTGCTGAGTCCTCAAAACCGGGACAATTCTTAATTTCTATAGGCACCACTCTTTTATTATTTATTGTTTACTTCCAGTTATCATTGAAATGAATGCAAGTGGTGTTGTCCCAACTAGACCATGAATTTCTTCAAGAAGTGACTGTTTTCTTCATCTTTGTGTTCTGAGAATCCAAGAAAAGAGATGCAAGAAGAGGAGGACCAATGAAAAATAAAGAAGGAACAAAACTTCAAGGCGAGACTTTTCTCTTTCTTTGTACAGAAACTGCAGCAGTATCATGCATATGGTAGACATTCAATAAAAATCTGCTCATTGGTGTGGTATCATTGTTGCAATCAGTTGTGATTGCAGAATGATAGAATGTTGGAGCTTTAAGAAATCTTAGAGATATTCTAGTCTAATTCCTGAATTTCAGTGGATGGGGAACCAAAAGCTCAGAGAATTTTAGGATATGTCTTCATTAAGTCAGTATACTTTTTGACATCTCTATTATCTTCCTCTTCTTCCTCCTCCTTCTCTTCCTCTTCCTTATTCTCCTTCTGAGTCTTTTCTTCTTTCTTCTTCTCTTCCTTTAAAACCCAACTCAGATACTCCCTTTCACTTGGAACCTTTGTTATCAATTGAGGGTAAACCCATTTTCCCTCTTACATTACACATAACACTTTGTTTTAGATTTCTCTAAATATAAATGTCTTTACTTATTGATAAAATTTTTTATCAATAAAATCAACATAGTAATTTACTTACTATTTATCCGTTATTGAATTTCTTTAATAATCAAACTATTATTGTTTTTAGTTATCTCTGTTTATATCCAACTAGATTGTAAAATTTATGAAATCAGAGATTCTATTTTATGTAAACTTTTATCTCCTCTTGCATTAGTAATTGAACTAGATTATTCTCCAAAATGGATGACTCTCCATCTTTCCCCATTCAAAGCTTGTGTGCCCTCTTTGTGTACACCTTCCTGGGCTTGCACCTGACTTGAGCTTGGCTTCTATTGACTCCTCTAATACTTTTATTAAAGGCAAAATCACAGAGAAAGAAACTCCCAAACAAGGTCCATATCAGTAACTGGATGCCTAGAGCAACTGAGGGCAGTCACTCAGTAACTCCATCAATAACCATTTATTAAAGATCAGCCATTGTGCAAAGTGCTGGGGATAAAAAGAAAGGAAAAACATGGTTCCCATTCTCAATGAGTTTGACATCTAACAGGGGAAACAGGGAAAAAAAGATTAGGGAAGGACACTAAGATTTGATTAGAAAACAACACTTTCACAGATGTCTTCTCTCATCTAGAGGTGGGCTTGTCAACCCCCACTTCAATAACCCACAGCCCAGAATACAAGATGATGAATTAGGTGAACAGTGCCTAGTCATCTCTACAGTCACTCATTTTTTCACATAGCACCCTATTGGTCTCCTAATCCATGCTGGACAGTCTATAATATAAAATACAAAAAACTGATTACGAACTGGAAATCTACAAAAATACAAGTCAATGTAAGTAGGTTCAAGGACACTATGGGAATTTAGGGAATGGAAGTCACCTGTGGAGTTATCCTTTTCTGGGCAGCGTTACATTTAAACCATACTAAATATGCTAAAATGCTAAATATTCTAGAAATACAGGATTTGCTTCAAGAACTCCAGGAATGGAGTTTACACCCTTATTCTGCTTACCTGCTTCAGTTTTCAAGAAGAACAAGTCTTGATGCTGCAGTCAGGAAACCTGGGTTTGAATCCTGGCTCCAACACTCACTAGCTGTGTAATTGTGGGCAGTAATCTTGTTTCTCTTGACCTCTGATTCTTCATATGTAAAATCAGAGATAATAATTCATATACTATCTACCTTACAGGGTATTTTGCAAACCTTACATTGACATAGAAATCTAATATTGCTATTTTCAAGAATTACAGTACTCAAAACATTTTTCTTCATCTTAGTCTCAGTTTCCTGCTCTGTAAAATAAGAAATGTGGTCTAGATGTCTTCTAAAGTCACTTGCAAGATTAGAATTTTATGTCCCTTATTTAAATATCTCATATTTCAGTTTTTCTGATTCTGTCCTTGGTGAGATTGAGACCAGCTGGTTAACTCTATCATTAAATCTAGGGCCTTCTCTTATCTCCTAAGAGAAGCTATGTCCATCCTGAGTGTCCTAGATCAAGGTCTTGCCCAATCCAACAATTCTTCCCAAGACAAATAAATATTTTCCAGGATAGTGTCCTTGGATTAGAAGGACGTTGAGGAACATTTAATCTATATTCTTTCGTTGGAGGAGAATTTTATCTTAGTCATTTCTGTTTGACCTCAATAAGAATTGGGTTTCAGACTTTTGCCAAAGTTGTCCCAGTAAAAGTTTCTATTTTTTACAATAGTTTCCACACTTTATTTAGCAACAGCCTCCTCCCCTTTTGTGAGCAAAAAAATTGTCATTCTACCCTCCCACCACAACATGAACACATGTACATCTTATAAAGCAATCTATAAGAAAATTTCTTGCCTCACGTTTTATTCAAATAAAATTAAGAATTTATTGTAATTTTGAAATAATCCATGAACAAATTTAAAGCAGAAAAGTTATTTATTTAGAACAATATGCTTTTTAAAAATATTCAACAAATATAGGAGTTGCAAGAGAAAATTTTTGCTAAAAAATTCATCTCTTCATCTTCATTATGAAAACTAAGAAAAATAGCCATTTCTTTTTTAGGTTCAAACATTCTTCAAAGTACTTTGGCATGAGAAGGCCAATATGTTTCATAGTAACACAAGAGGGCCAAATGTTCTGCTGCAATGTTTTACACATTTTTGCTAGGATCCTTCCTTTTAATGGACTATTTTGTTTTATAAAGGTGTTTACCATTTCATGTAGTATCTCACCCATACTTTTCAAAAGAAATGATTGTGTAGTATATGTAGTATCCAAATTGCATAAAGGCTTCCATTTTAAAATAGTGCTTGTAGACTTGCCTTTCAATCTACCTGTGACTGAGCTCCATAAACAGAGTCCAATGCAAGTCCCCCATGTTATATAATTTCATTGTTCCCAAAGGACTTCAGACATAGGGGCAATCCTCTTTCCATCTGTAAGATCTGCAATTTAAACCAGTTGAAGTAGCATTGCACATCATTCACTAATTCTCTTTTTTATAACAATATCAATAGTTGGAGATAATGACAATATTTCTGCTATCAAATGAGGCTTTTTATACTTAGTAATTATGTAAGCATTTTTAATGTAAATTATCCTTTGATATCATAGATATAATTTTTTAAAACATGTTTTCATTTATCAAAAGCATCTAAATTTCTCTGGAAAAAATTGTCTTCACTGCATATTTTCCATGTACACTTTTAAGATGTCATTTATATTTATTAGGTTTCATGTTATCTGTAGTTAAAGCATTTGTATATACAGTGAATCATCTTTCCTCTACATCAATAGTAGTACTTGTGAATCCCAATGACAAATATAATGGTTCTCCAATCCCTCCTTCAACAGCTGCCAAAATAATCTTCCTAATGAATGACCAGGTCATTTAATTCCTTCTTGAAAAACCTCATTGCCTCCAGGGTAAAATATAAATTTCTCAGCATGGCATTTAAGGGTCTCCATAATCTATCTCCAGGATATGGTTCTATACATTTCATATTGTTCTTCTTATACTCTCTAGTTCAGTTAAAGAAACCATAAGCTTTCAATTCAAAATAATATAACATGCACAAATTTAAGAATAAGAATCCTTTATAATTTTCATATTTATGGCTTGTAAACATAACTCCAGATTTAAGTTAGTGGCAATGGAGACCTCATTCTTCCCTGTAAGGCACAGAGACCAGGTTGCACAATGGATAGAGCCAGGACCTGGAGTCAGGAGGACCTGAGTTCAAATCGAGCCTCAGTACTAATTAGCTATGTGACCCTGGATAAGTCACTTAACCCTGTTTGCCTCAGTTTCCTCATCTGTAAAAGGAGCTGAAGAAGGAAATGGCAAACCACTCTACTATCTTTGCCAAAGAAAACCCCAAATGGGGCTCATGCAAAGTCGAACGTGACTGAAAATGACTCAACAACAACAATGTTGGCTCAGACATCCCAACTTGGACTATGGGAATGGACAGGGACCTGGATTTGTGATTCTGCATTCACTTTTCCCCCTCCCCAAACAAAGGCTTAGGAAGGACAGGTTGGGGGTTAGGAAATTACCCATCTTAGAATACTGAAGGAGACAAGGCCAGTAAGCTATTATGAGCTAGATTCACTGGCTGCTTGAGTTGATTATGTTGATTATGTTGTTATGTTATGAGAGTTCATTATGATGGAATGCAATTCTCACACCAGGTCCAACACAGAAGGACTGAAGAAGTAGCTCCAGCAATTGTGGATCCAAGAGAGATTTGAAAGAAAGGGCAGAGAGGAGCACTTTTGCCAGTCACTCCAGAGACTAAAAATACTAGCAAATGGAAGAAACCTTCTAATACCAAGAAATACTATGAGTTATGAGAAAAAAAAACATGCTAGAAGAAAACAGTTCTGAGATAATTAAAAATGCTATAGAACCACAGAGAAAAGAATAGATTGGCCCCAAGAACTCTAAGAGAAGATGGAAGAAATGAAGGATGAATTGAAATAAGAGATAAAGCATGAGATTAGAATTTGAGGAAAAATTTAGAAGAATAAACAATTTAGAGCAGAAACTGGAAAACTTTACCATTTGCTTATAATTAATACCCTGAAAAATAGAGTGCAGAATGTAAAATTTCAAAATGATACAATACAATATAGCAAAAAAAAAAAAATATATATATATATATATATATATATATATATATATATATATAAAACAGCTTCCATGATGCAATAAGAAACATTAGAACAAAATAAAAAGAACAACATGCAGAAGCAAATATACAATATCCACTATGAAAAACAAGTGAACTGAAAAAATAGGATGAGGAACAATAATATAGGAGTCTAGCAAGGATGGTGGAGAAGGAGGAAGCAGTACAGCTCAGTTTCCCACACAACTATTCTGGAAAAGACCTAGAAAAATCCAGATTAGCTCCTGCCTGAGGCCATGTTTACTGCAAGGAGTAGGAACTGGAAAAAAAGCAAACAAAAAACCAGAAGGTATGTGACTGACTCCTGAGCAGGGTCTCAGATTTAGCCCCCAGTTTAGCCTTGGACTAACAACTGTGTAACCAGAACAGGAACTAAGACAAAAAGGGAGATTTAAGATTAGTTGCTAGCACCTACAAACTCTTAAAGCCAATGGATAGGGATTGGAGCAAGCAACAATCTACTAAAACTTCAACTAGCAGCAAGCCTCCAACTGTATTATCCACATCCCATAGGGTTCTGGAGTTTGCAAAACTCAGACCAGAAAGTTTTCAGTTTTTGTCCTAGGTCAAATAAATTTAGATGTACTAAAATTTGACAAATCCCTAGCCTAAGTTGCCCCTGAGATCCTTGAAGAATAAATCATTCAATACCTGGGATAACAGCAGTAGGACCCCCTAGAAATACAAAGCAGGCCCAAACAAGGCCAAGGCATTCACTCCAAAAGTGTGAATAGCCTGACCCAGACATAAAGTCCAGATTTGGGAATTAAGGATAGAAGAATGAATAAACAATGACAACAAATTTCCATGATAAAAAGCTATATGGTTCCAGCTATAAATCCAGAAGAAAAAATGACCCCCAAATATCTACAAACCAAACCTCTAATAGAAACATAACTTTGCCACAAGATCAACTGGAATTTATAGAAGAAATGAAGCACGAATTCAAAATGATATTGTAAGTGAAGTTAGAGTTCTAAAGGAAAGAATTAGAATAGAAATAAGTTTTGGAAGAAAGACTTGGAATGAGAAGCAAAAAAACCTTACTTAACTTACTTAACAGATTACTTGATAACTAGGCTAGAGCAAATATAAGATAATAATTCCATGATACAACAAGAAATATTAAAAGTAGAAGTCAAAAGAAATAGAAGAAAATTTAAGGAAACTCATAAGTTAAAAAAGAATCTAGAAAAAATATCAGGGAGAGATAATTTAACAAACATTAGATTATCTGAAAGACATGACCTTAAAAAGAGCCTGAGATAGTAAATTTCAAGAAATTGTGACCAAAAAAACCACTTTTGTCCAGATTTATTATTTGCTAGAAGGTAAAGTGAAAATAAAAAAAGAATATATCTCTCATCTCCTGAGATACTCACAAATGAGAGATAATTTAAGAATCAATGGTCTTACCATGATTAAAAAATCAACTGGATATCATATTTCAAGAGATAATAAAAAGAATATGTTCAAAATAAGTGGAACCAAACAGTGAAGTGAAAATAAATAAATTTAACACACCTAGGTGGGTTTTGTTTTGCCTGTAGGTGCCTGTAGCTAGGTCCATGTGACCTGAAGCCACCACGAAACTTCATGAATATTGATGTGGTTTGAACCTTAGCTTCATAAGCCAGTCAACTCTTAGGGACAGGTTCCTTACCTTCTAAGGAAAGAACTAACTTAAGCTACATGGTAGAAATGGGTTGGAGGAGACTCCATAGTAGATAATGATTTTTTAATAGTTGACACAAATCTCTTAAGTGTTACAGTTAATGGGCTTTTTTTTTCAGTTATCATCTTATTTAAACTCTGTAGCCTTAGACAATGGTGATTATCCCCTCATCCTACCTCTTCATGACATTACTCTTTGCTGGGTCTCTTGTTTGACCTGTTTGATCACCTTTTTTTAAGCCTCACTTTCTGGAAAATCTGTTTCCTGCTCATTAATCTTGTGTATCCCCCAACTTTCCATCCTGGGATCTCTTCTTTCTCTATATATATTGTCTAAGTGTTGTGATCAGCTCCCATGGGTTAAACTATAATCTCTATAAACTGATTAACTGAATTAGATTTATTAAAATGACTTCCAAATCTAAATATTTAGCCCTAAAATCACTCCTAAATTGTAGTCTTACATTGAGAGCTACTTCCTGTACATCTCTGCCTAGGCATCCCATTGACACCTCAAACTCAATATGTACAAGAAGAAATTGATTATCTCCCTATCACTCACTCCCAAAACCCATATTTTCTCTCAACTCACCCATTTCTGTAAGAGTGCTACTAACCTTCTAGTCACCCAGGTTCAAAATCTTGGAAACACCTTTGACTTTTCCCTACTTATCCCCACCTCTCCCAAATGCAATTGGTTGTAAAATCTTTCCAATTCTACATCGACAACAATTCAAGAACCAGTCCCATCCTCTCTTCTTACAACTACCATAATACTTTACGACCTCATTACCACTTGACTAGATTTTGAAAGAGCCTTCTAATTATTCTTTCTGTTTCCATTTTCTCCTCTGTAATCCTATGGAGCTGCAAAAATAATTTCAAGGCAGAGATCTTTTTTTTTTTTACATTCTCCGCTCAAAAACCTCCTTATTACCTCTGATAGAAAGTACAAACTCCTTTTTGTTGTTTAATTATTTTCAGTCATGACTGACTCTTTGTGAACCCATTTGGGGTTTTCTCAGCAAAGATACTGGAGTGGTTTTCTATTTCCTTCTCCACCTCATATTATAGATGAGGAGACTGAGGTAAATAGGGTTAAGTGTCTTGCCCAGGCTCATACAACTACTAAGTATCAGAGGCCAGATTTGAACTCAGGAAGATGAATCTTCCTGACTCCAGGTCTGGCACTCTACCACTGTGCCACCCTAGTTGCCCACAGACTCCTTAGCTGATCATTTAAAGATGACCACAATCTGGTTTCTGATTTCCCAGACATTTCCTATTACCACCTTTTCACACATCGTAAAATCCTGCCAAGTTGGCTTACTCGCTCCTCCTTTAACCTTAAGATTTCATTTCCCTTCACAATGGCTTTGCACAGGTTTTCCCCATGCCTGAAATGCACTTCTCCCTCACCTCTATAACTTTTTATTTCTAGCTTCTTTCAAAGCTGGGTTAAGTTGCTACTTCCTAACTCAAAACTTTTCCTGATCCTCCCAGGTATTAGTTCTCTTTACATTCATGTTGTCCATGAAATAACACCTGAGCACAAGAGATGCAAAACCTTATCTAATTAACTACTTCCTTAAAAATTAGAATGGAACGAATAGTAGTTAATGATTCCATGAGACAACAAGAAATATTAGAATGAGGTCAAAAGATTAAAAAAATTAAATAAAAAATTAGATAAAAATTTCGACAAAATATGTTTTTTCGTATTTCCCTAGATTTGAGAACTTACAGTCATTTGTTTTTGTAACAGAATGGGAATTGAGTGGAATGTGGAGCACTGAGGCCAGGTAAGACTAGTCAGAAAAGTATAAGAGAAAAAGTGGCATTTTGTACAAAATTTTAAAGCTATATGAATTGGCATAGAGAAGATTGAAATTTTGAAGTCTTATTTCAACAAGACCATCACTTCCCCCTCTCTGAAGGACATAACGTACTCAACTCTTCGCACATGTCAAATCCTTACTTAATTCTGGCTATTCAACATTGCTACAATATTTTCAGACAATTTTCCATTTTTTTAAATCTACAGGTAAGATTGCTGAGAGCCTTAGTGATGATAGAATTCTAGATCTAGAGCTGGAAAAGACCTCAAAAGTCATTTAGTCCAAACTCCTCATTTTATACCTGAGGGAACTGGAGCCCAGAGATGTTAACCACCTTACTGAAGTCACACAGCTAAGAAGCAGTAGAATTGGAATTGAAACTCAAAGCCTGCCTCCAAATCTTTCTTGTTCCACTTAATCATATGCTAAAGGCATTTTTCCTCAAACTTTTCTAGTAGTTACTACTGAACCCTAGAACTCTCTCCAACTCTTAAAAATTCTTTGAGTATAGCCAGATGATAAGTTTCTGTTTTCTTAGGAATAGTTGTCATTCTCTGCTGTGACATGATGGTGACTCACATGGACAAAAGCTTTATTGAACTGTCACTCATCTGTTGATGGCTTGGCACAAGTAGCTGCCAGCCAATCAAATACTTCTAGTATTTCCTCACTGACTTTTAACGTCTCCAAAAATAATAAAATGCAGATATACTAACACACTCAAGCAGGTTAAGTCAACAACCATTTTTTTCCATGAAACCCTATGTTAGAGGCTCCAGAAATCTCTCTCTCTCTCTCTCTCTCTCTCTCTTTTTCTCTCTCTCTCCTACCTCTCTCTGTTTCTGTCTCCCTCATCTTTCTCTTCCATCTATCTATCCATCATATCTATTTATCTAATCTATCTATCTGATCTATCCACCCATCTATCCATCTATTCATCTATCTAATCTCTCTCTTATCTCTGTTACCTTATCTCTCTGATCTTATTTTAAATCACTATCAGTAGTTCCCTCTATCTTCCTGAGAGCTTTCGCATAGGCATCACAGATGAATAGCTTTATAGACTGAGCTCCCACTTGCTTTTTCTAGTACCCAGCAGGCCATGAATGTAGGGCCATCTCCAGTTCTCCTGTTCAATATCTAGCCATTGGACCCAAATGTCTCTGGAGGAGAGAGTGAGGCTGTTGATTTCAGACAGCCCTCCCTCACTTCAATCCAATTCATTTGCAAGTCATGGAATCACCTTCCTGATGTTGTGGTTCTCTTCGAGAATGAAGGACAAACAACAATCTGTGAATAGTACAAGCTGCCCCACTGGAGACCCAACTGTCCAGTTCCAGTTGGGCCACACAGCTCCTTCTTCTTCTCTCTTCTCTTCTCCTCTCTTCTTCTCCATTCACATAGAGAATTATGACCATAACTATAGGTACTCTGCCCAAAAGAATGAAAATTTTGATTGTGAAAACCTCACAAGATATCTTGGAGTTTACAGGCTACATTTCTTAAAGACCATGCCTTAAACCCAAATCACTCTGGCTCTCATTGATCAACCAACAATAGGTTCCAGCCCAAACCCCATCTAGTCATTTTTCCAGCCCTGATGGCTCAGAATAAATATAAATACCAACTGTTTCTGTTTTGATCAGAAACTCTGAGGGTCCTCCCCTCCCTGATTGACATTTTTTTTTTTTTTTGCACAAGGTAAAAGAGGCTGTTCTTTGCCTCATTTCTTACCTAGTCTTGATCATTGAATGGACATTGCCTCAGTCAAACTGAGACCTGGGAAAGTCCTTAGCATGAAAAGGTCAAAGTCTCCCACAGCATTGAGAGTCATTTCTAGTTGTCCTGATCTGTATCTTGCCAATGGACCCAAATGTTTCTGGAGGAGAAAGTGAGGCTGGTGATTTTGCTGAGCCCTCCATCACTTAAATCCAGTTCACTTGCAAGTCGTGGTATCACCTTTCAGATGTCATGGTCCTCTTCAAGAATGAAGGACAAATAACAGTCCTCTGGATAGGCTGAGGTTAGTCTCAATAAATGATGGCATTCCAAGCTGTTTGCCAAGTCTGGATCTGCCAGAGTCACAGTATCCAACTTCACTCAGACACCTGTAGTTTCTCCAGGGAACTCTAAACTTACCATAACATAATCTCCAAATGGGTAATCCTCACTTATTTTCTTGGGGCCTAAGCCCTGCATTGGTTGGAAAGGTAGATGCTACAGGTGTTCTCCATAAATTTACAGGAATATGACTGTCATTTGGAATTATCTAGTGCAGCAAGATACTCTGTATCTTCAATCCTCACTGTTAGTGATACATGAGTCCTATAAATCCAGATGGAAAGAGCCCAGGAAAAGTTAGTGGTACTGGGGTAAAATTCTTCAGGATCTGAGATGGTTTCCATTCATGACCTGTCTTTGTTTCCCAGTGTCTGTACAGTGGAATTCAACTTCTGAGAAGCCGATTCCATATTTTTCTCTCAAGTATCCCAAGCATACATGTTTTCATCTAGCCCGCAATTATACTAAAAATATTTTTCTGCTTTTTGGGGGGAAGTTTTTAGATGCTTTTCTGACCTCAGGCTCCAATTGTCTTTATAACACTGACAGGAGTGACTGCCTACTGGGTTGTCTTTCCCCAGAACTAAGATATTTTTCTTCGATCTGGTTGATCTGAACCAATTTCTCTTTTGGTCTTGGTGGCCCATATCTGAGTAGGTGTCCTGGGATTACACAGGGACTATTTTTGTTTTTTCAAATGACTCTCCATGTCCATTATCTTCATTAGTTTGATCATATCAATTCTAAGTAACTGAGGGCCTTGACTTTTCTGTTTCCTCACTGATAAAAGCTGAAACAGTATCTCATGAACCAACCTACTGATTACTTGGGTCAGACATGCACTCCATGCACTATTCCTTGTATTTCTACTTACTGAAGATGGTTAGCTCTACAACTTCAGTACAAAGTTGGAAAATATTTTTCTCACTTGTTGCAGGGTATTGAAGAGCTTTTCATGGTGACCCCCATGAGCTCTCAGTACCACCAAAATAAGCATTCAATATATGCAAATCTTTGAGTATTGTGATCCCCCTGGATGGTGCCTCTTCAAGCGGGATATGATTACTAGTATACTGGTAAATGTTTAACAACCAGCTCTCCAAAGCACACACACACACACACACACACACTTTAAAGTTTAATCCATATTATTAACATTTCTCCATCATTTTCTTAAGTCTAGACAAGCAATCAATCAAGACCTGTTTTGTGGCATTTTCCAAATTCCAAGGAATCAGAACTCATGCTGAAATTTTAACAATCAGCTCTCATAAGCCTATATGCGCCAGTTTCAGTACATATTGGTATGAAGTCAAGGTTAGGTCACCTTCAGTCTCCTACATTTTCCTGTGTTCTGTACCAATCCCCTTCCATTCATGTATCATTTAAGTGCCATGTACTAGCCTGATCTCAAGGGATTCCTCTCTTAGAGAATGGGTATGTCCCCTTGAAAATGAAAATCACTCCAACTCCTTACACCTGGACTGGTTGGCTGACAGTCTTTCCCATTGGACTAGCCTCTTCTACTGATACCTCTCAGTTGCTGGATGCTATGGTACTGAGTCCCTGGATGCTAAGGATATCTCTTCCCCTCAGCCAGCCTTTTACATCATCATCAAGACATGTTGTACCTATAATGAAAGCTTGAAATCTGATTCTTTTCAGTAGTGGAAGGTTTAGTGACTAGTTTACAAAGACCATCTTTTCCAGTGATCTCTTTGGGGATCTGGGAATACTTTATTGTCTTAGGCAGCTCAAACAGTGTAACACCTGGCTCATATTTTTTCCTATTTGCCTTGTTCAGTACCTTATATCTCCTTAAAGATTTCTAAGAATGGGACTCTCTCAATATCCTTATCATTAAATTTAGTTGGTATTTCCCAAACTAATAGGTCTCTAAGGTGGTCCATCCTCACCACTAGTTCTTTAACTGAATAGCCATGACAGTTAATCACTTTAAATTACAATTGTGTAATAGGAACCCAATTGGCTTATGTGAATTTTTGCCAGTATAGCCAGTAATATTGTACTGAAAGAAACAACAACAAAAAACCTCACATATATCTGAATTAATATTTGCTTTATGTAGCTAGAACAATGCCAGTCATTCAGGTAGGCTTAGACTTATCCCAACACTTCATAAACACCATAAGCATCTCAGACAAAGTTCTCACAAATGTAGCTTGTATGGTTCTCACCGACTCAGTGTAAAGGTATTTAAAATCATTAGACTTATCTTCTCTGACTTGAGCCCCATCCCAGGTAGACAGAGAGCATATCTGGAGGATAGACACGCAGTGGTCACAGTATTGGCAGTATGGTGAAATGGAAACAGAAACAGTGAAATATTGAGCTGGGATAAAATCGAATACATAATTCACCAATTATTCCTGAATCATCACAAATTCATCCCCAATTCCTGCCATAATAATGGCAAAAACAAACAGACAAAAAAGACCCAGGTTCTTTATGACTTGTACTTCCAAGTGCCTGTGTATGTACACTTTTGTGTGTGTATGTGTGCTTATGTCTGTGACGTGGTTCATGTAGACAAACGGTGGTTGGTCAGTTTGTCACAAAGCAGTGGAGGTTGGCACATCCCCTGCATCTTGCCACCTCCTTGTAGTCTCTTCTTTCTTTGCCCCCAGGGACATACTGAAAACTCACATTCTCAGACTCTCCCTTTGCAGGTTTGGATGGTTCCCATTCAGGTTTTGCACACAAGCTTCTCCTCAGAAATATCTTCATACCAACCAGAGTTCATACACAATTATCCTGTTCCTATTCCGAAGCTTAAAATCTCATAGGAAATAAAGTCTGAGGATTTCAGTTAGGCCTGTTCTTGGGACCTATAGCCATGGGAAACGTAGTCCTCTTTCACTGTTTTATATTTCTTACCCTGGCCTTAGGAAGGGAGGACATATAAGGTCAGAAAACCTGCATCCTACATGGGAAAGGGAAGGCAATACATTTTAAAAATTTTCACCATATGCCAGACACTGTGCTAAGTACTTTATAAATATGATCTCATTTGATCCTCATAAGAACCCTGGGAGGTAGGTGCTATTTATAGACCCATTTTATAGTTGAGGAAACTTAAGCAAACAGAGGTATTTGCACAGGGTGACACAGCTAGTAAGTATCTGAGGCTGGATTTGAACTCAAGTCTTCCTCATTCCATGGCCAATGCTGTATGCATTCTACCACTTAGCTCTCTCTCAGCTAAGAAACTCATAGCCTCTTTCCTACTAAAACACTTGGTAAACGTTAACTGCTATGGAAATGTGAGTTGTGTTTCTCTTCCACATCTGCTGTTTTTAATCGTCATTTTTTTAACATTTTCTATATGTCAGTGCAGCATTCAGTGTTTATCTGTTTTCTTTCATTCTGGATTCACAACCCACTTTCCTCTTTTCTTATCAGGCAGCTCTTTTTTGGAGTATTCATTGAACAATTTGACCGAGAATCATAAGAAAGCATGGAGAGATTTCTACCTTTTCAAATAGAGAGAACATTCACAATGATGTGAAGAAAAATTAAGTATTTTTATCAGCATCACCACCAGAGTTCACTTTTGTTAATTTATTGGTGTTGCCCTTTGCTAATTAAAGCTACTCTAGGCTATAACTGCAAAGACTTTGAGTAGCTGCCTATTGTCCCCCACCATAGCTGATTTTTCCAGACTAGACTTCTTTCTTATCTGTTTTTGAAAGGTTAGTAAATTGGACTCATGATTTGGGCACATCTTTATTAGCTGTGTCTTGTCGCTACCAGTGCCCCAGCAAGACATCTAAGTGGTCAGCTGCCAGAGCAAGGTTAAAGACCTTGTAGGTCTAAACTCACCTCTCAGAGATGAATGTGGCTATTTAATAAAGGCTTTTGACTTAAATAGTGATGGTAATGATATCATACAGGGAGGGAAATATTCTTGAAGTGTACGCAAAAGTTTTAAATGCAAACACAGTCAGAACTGCTCATTTGGACCCCTTCCTCTAACAGTTTAGTCTCTTTCTCTTCTGCTATCTAATTCTGGTATTCTACAGGCAACTAGGTTTGCCTACCAAAGTCTTGAGGTGAGAATCACATAATAACTTTTAAGTCTGAGGGAGAAGGTTAAGCTGGATTTTAAAAGAAAGTCTTGGAACTCACAAACTCCCATAGGTTTTGGCATTGCCAAAAAGCCAGAACCTTCAGGGGAAAAAATCATTTTACTTTGCAAGTCAATCATTTGAGGCTAGAGGGAGGAAGAATGGTGCAAGAAAAATAAAGAAAGGATAAAGAAGAATCATGATTTCCATGCCCCCACACATATAGAGAAGGGATATTCTCCTAAAAATGGTATATGGCTACAAATGGTATATGGAAACATCTTGGAAAAATGAGACATATAGTTCACCTAAAGGGCAATGGAAAGAGGCATAGTGGGTATAGGTAGGTGCAGCAGATTGCCAAGGATAGCTTCGCCCAGAAGTTGAAATCGAAAGTTCAAATAAAGACATATATGACTAGAAAAATGGCACCATCATGTAGCATGAGTAGGAGATGAGTCAAACGCTGTATTGAGTAAATTAAAGACATTAGAAGAATCAAATGAAGATCTCTTGCATGTTGGATAAGTTCTCTATGTAGGACTCTTTGGAAGACAAAGAAAAAAATAACAAGGAAAAGATAAAATATGGAGAGGCTGTGGAGGCAGTGAAGTGGTTCAGTGGAGAGAGCACTGAATGTGGCAGTTGGAAGACTCAAGTTTAAATCATATCTCAGACCCATACAAATCATTTAAGCTCTTTCAACCTCAGTATCTTGATCTTTAAAATGGTGAAAAGAGTAGTACTTACCTCCCAGGGCTGTTTTGAAGATCAAGCATGTAAAATTCTTTTCAAACCCAAAATGCTATATTAAAAATGTTGTGGTGGTGTTGTTTTTGTTGTTGCTACCTGCATCAATGGAGGCTATAGCCACATTGATGGGTAAATATCAAATAGAAATTGAGTGGAAAGGGATATTCAGAATCCAAGGCCTTTTTCAGATGGAGAAATTAATGCCTATAGCTAATAAGTCTCTTGCCCAAAGTCAAGCAACAACTTAATGGTGGATCTCTGTAACAAATACAGAAGTGTAGCCCAAAGAATTTCCAGTCATCTGCCTCAAGCAACATTGCAGTCTATACTACCTACTGCCAGGCCTTTCACATAATAGATATTTAGTTAATTTTTCTTGAATTTAAGTAAATTGAACAGGATGGATGAGACAAAGAATGATGGACACAGTGCCATGAAATTAAAAGTGTCCAATTCAGTAATGAAAAAAAATTAAGCTTTTCCTTAAAGAAAACTCTCATTGAACTTTGAGATGAGAAGGCTAATAAGGTATGAGAATCAATTTCTTCAAGCATATTAAGGGAAAGAAAAGAAAAGAAGTATGCTGACCAGTTCTTCTTTGTGATCATGAGATAAATAAGAAGTAAGCTTTTAGGAGAGATTCTGGTTGGTTGCAGAGAACTAACCACCAGAAAATGTCAGAATGAACTGCCAAAGTGTTTTCAGTCTGTCCTTAGGAGAGCATCAAAAATAAATTTTCCAGGTGCGATAGATCAGAGGTATCAAACACTTATCCCAAGGACTGACTGTGCCACAGGAACCAAATTAGAATGTAATTGGTAAATATTCAACAAAACAAATAACATTACATTTTAAAGTTGTCAGTATGTGATTGGCAAGGATTTTTGAGTTGAAAAACACTGCTTTAGATAGTCAATTTTGAAAAATATGACAAGTATTGATGGAACACTGCTCAAATGTGCTCAAAATTGATCTCAGCATTGAATTAGTTGTAAAAGATAGGTGCCCACCTTTTCCCCTGTGTGTGTATGTATTTCTCCAGTGAAATCATCCTCTGCTATCTCATCATGTTGTTAAGGTTCCTTTTTTCTATACTATGTCCTTGGGGGCGCCAGGAAAGCCTTCCTGTTCCTAAGTTATCTCCTATATCCATCTACTTTGGTGCCTACAATTCCATTTCTTGAGGTTTATACATAAATCCCTTTAGGGGATTATATAATTCATTAACATTTCAAACTTTTCTAATAAGATAAGCACAGAAATGAAAATTAGGGAATTATAGGACTGGTAATAAATCTGATTCTTGAAGCCTATGTGAATGGAGAACAAGCTAGGGCAATTTCTACTGATCTGGAAGGATTTGAGTTTAAGCTTAGAGATAGCTTATGTGCTTATCATTCAAGGACTGGTCTTGTGAAACATGGAGGAACTCATTACGAAGTTTGCTATGAAATGATGTATTTATTTTATTGACCACAGCAATTAATGAAGATAGTTGGCTAAAGCATGGATGAATGAATGAATGAAGCATTTATTAAGTGCTCATTATGTGCAAAGCACTGTGCTTATATCTGGGGATACAAATCATTGTTGTTCCTTTGTTCTTTGTCTGGAAGAGAACCATGACATCAGAAAGGTGATGCCATGACTTGCAAGTGAATTAGATTTAAGTGAGGGAGGGCTGTGCAAAGCAACCAACCTCACTTTCTCCACCAGAGCCAGTGGCAAGATATAAATCAGGAAGACTAGAGATGGCCCTGCATGCCATGGGAGCCCTTGGCATTTTTAAGCTAAGGTCTTTTCCAGGTCTCAGTTTGACTGAGGCAATGCCTATTCAGTGATCAAGGCTAAGTAAGAAATGAGACAAAGAATAAACTCTTACCTAATCCAAAAAAAAAAAAAAATCAGTCTGAGAGGGGAAGACCTCAGGGTTTCTGACCAGAACAGAAACAATTGCTATTTACACTTACTCTGAGTCAACAAAACCTAAACAATGACCAATTGAGATTTGGACTCCAATTAAATTCCAATGGGCTTTATCAAAGTCTGTTTTTTTTCCCCCAAAAACCGTATTTCAAGAAATGGTATATGAAATTACATGGGGCAAGAGAGTCAATTATCCTAAGGTTTGTTTTTTTTTTGATAGAATAAATAAATAAGGAAGAGAAAAAAAATCTAGCCCATAAATCCTAAAATATCTTGTGAGGTTTCAGCAATCAAAATTTATATTCCTTTGGGCAGAGCCCCACAGGTTAAGGGTATGATTCCAAACCAAAACAAGTTTAGAGACATAGCCACCAGCCCCAAATCCAAGGAGCAAACAAATGTGGCCAGATTAGGACTGTGTTAATAATCCAGGGATCAGCACTGATGTCTGCTTACTCTGATGAGAAGAGGGTTCCTACAGGCTGAGACATAACATCACCACCAAAGCCAAGTATGCCATGTAGCTTTTAATAACTTCAGGCTCCCCCACACAGGGGAACAGCTGGCCTCCCCTCACTCCTCATTCTTATAATGGCTTTTGCTTTGTGTGTCCTTGAGTAGTCAGAGGCTATTGTTTCTAAATGAGTTTCTGCTGATGCTTTTTTGGCTAAGAATGGTTTCAGCCTCTACCTGGTTATTACTGATGTTATTTTAACACTATTGTTGCCTGAATTTCTTTTGTGTTGATTATTAAAGAAGTCTGGATAGGTTAAATAGCATTTAGGCCCACCAAACTTTATACTATCCTACAAAATTGGTTTCAGCTCCACCCACTTTAACCTAGGCCACCCACAATCCCACCACTCCCTCTGCCCCTCCTCACCTTACTGAGATTAGTGGGCCAATGGCTCATGCAGCAAATCTATTCTGAGCTCCTACCTTGTTGCTTAACTTCCAAGACCTAAGAGAGCCTAAGTAAAAGGAGGATAAAAAGAACATTTTTTTCTTTTTCTCTTTTATCCCTTCCTTTTTTTTTTCCTTTCCATATAATTACAACCTGATCTGCTTTAAACCTATAACAAGACAAAAAGGAAACATTTGGTGAAATGGTGACATGAATGACTTCTGTCTTCAAGGACTCTTATCCTTCAATACCTGTGCCCTTTCCCCTCTTAGTGATTCCAGGTGAAACTAGTCATTGATGACTTTCTCCCCTTCCCTCAGGTACCTTGCTACCTCTTGTTATCAATCTACAGATTCAATTTTACTTATTTAGATCACATATGTATAGTTCTCACTACTTCAGAATGTTCCTTCCTAGAAAGCAGTACTCCATGTTGAGCATGTACACAAATGTTGACCTTCGTTCATGTTTACATATTATGTGAAAGAAGATATCACTCTGGGATGTTATTAGATTAGAAGTGTCCTAGAGAGGCCATCTAGTCTCCCTGACATCAGGCAGGTCTGATCCCACTTTACCTCAGTCAGGTGAGAATTCTTTTTCTGAGAAAGAATAGTTTCTTATCTATAATAGTTTCTGAGACTTTCTTTGTTTTGACTATTTGATATGTCCTATTGTTAGAAGACTTTTTTCTCTGCATACAAAGTAAATCCTTCATGCAACAACCATTTCTTCCAATTATGTTGTCTATTCTTTGAGCACATGCTCCCAGTATATTCACAGCGCTAGAAATCATGGGCCTCTGAATACCAGAGTGAGAAGACCTCAAACTGGAATTCATGAGCTTGTTTTCTTTTCTTTTAATATTGATAGTATTTCAATAATGTTGATTAAGTTTTTACTTCTATATATTTTGTTTTGTTCATTTAAAAACATTATTCTGAGAAGGGATCCAAAGGCTCCACCAGAATGCCAAATATATCCAATGACACTAAAAGAGTGATTGAAAATCCTTGTGCCTGGTCACATACTTTAATATTGCTACTAAGAAGTCTGATTTCAGGCTTTTGAGTTGTCTCAATTTCTTTATATTTCTCTCTACCTCTTGCTTTATATATGTATATGTATATATATACGTATATACGTATGTGTACCTATGTATATGTGTGTGTATAATATTATATATATTTTTTCTTTTTTTTTTTTTTTTTTTTTGTTTTGAGATTTGGCCTCCTTATCTCACAGAGACTAGAAGCCTAGCAGCCACTTACAAGCCAATCCCACTATTGATCTTCAGGCAAACTTTAACCTGCTCTGTTTTGCTGGTCTGAGTGGTTTTGCTCCTCTTAGGCAATATGATGAATCTCCACTCTCAGTGGTTCACCATACTGGTGTCAGAGTTAGAATAGGCACTGTAAGACAGATTTAACATTACAACATACAGGAGGGCTGCTAGCATAGGTTCACTTTTGATCTGGTCAGACAGGAAAGACACTAAGACAGCTTCAAAGGGGTTAATAATCTTACTTTATTCTAGTCTAGTTTTCTCACAAGAGGATTGCTGATAATGAGAGGACAAACTCCTACAGCATTCCCTAATCACCCTTCTCGCAGGGGCCAGTGAGAAGAGGAGGACAACTACTCCTATGTCTCAGTGGGGTCAATCAAGATAGGCACAATTTGTGCATTCTCCTAAATCCCCTCAAGCCTCAGTGGGAGCCAGTTGAGATGAACACAGATTCCCCCCAAGCCTTCATGGGGGCCAGTCAAGGCACACACAGTAGTCTAGCTTGTTCTTTCAACACTAAGGGTTCCCCACTTCTTGACCAGTGCCCACCATCTTTATAGGGCAACAGACAAAGAAGGCATATTGCCAATAATGGCCTCACAAGTTTACATCACTTCATCTCTGTATTCTGCTGTGCAGTCACAGTGGATGCTAACAATTAAAGTACGTGTTTATATTATTTGTCATTATATAATGCTGTGCAAGCATGGTGGAAATGTTTTGAATCATAATCATGAGAATTCATATTTAATACCTAGGAACAAAATATTGTTATGGCTATGGATCCTGGGAAACTGAACTCTAAGAAATAATAATAAAAATCCACTTTACACACACTAAAATCCATCTTACTTATCTAAAACCACTTTATTTACAGGCTTCTAAGAAGCTTTAGTTCCATTGCTGCTTAGAACTCCAGAAATCAAGAGAACCTCAGCCTCACCCAGTAACCAGAAACCAAGGCCAGTTCACCACTTCAGATTCAACTCTTCCATCATTTTCAAAACCTACCCAGAGGGGTGGCTAGGTGGCACAGTAAACAGAGCACTGGCCCTGGAGTCAGGAGGACCTGAGTTCAAATCCAGCCTCAGACACTTAACACTTACTAGCTGTGTGACCTTGGGCAAGTCACTTAACCTCAATTGCCCTGCCCTTCCCCCTCCAAAAAGCAAAAACAAAACAACACTACCCAGAACTGTCTCCAAAATCTTTATTCTGTCAATCTCAGATCTGAATACAGAATTTAAAAAAATATTTGGCTATGTCTGAGTATAATGGAAGATTTACCTTAAAGTTTTTATTTACAAATGTTGGAACTGTTGTATTACATCCCATTTATGGTCCACTCAGCTCGGCATCTCCGTGTCTCTGTCTCTGACAAGGCAAAAATATCTCCTTCTTGACTTCTATTTCTTTTTCCCAGTATCACTTTAGTTTTTTAAACTTTATGTTGTATTGTGAACTCATGATCAGCTTGTTACTCATTATAACTTGCAGGCATTCCTCTGCCACTCTCTTATTTTGAGTTTGTGAAGTTTGATTTACTTTCTAAGGTGAATGAACTACCTTGAATTCATTGCTATGAAATAATAAAAATAATAATAGTTATTACATGGGATATATTATTACATATGTATATATGTAACATCTACTCTTACAATTATTGTTTTATAGTAATGAATTACACATGTGTGTGTTGGGACTGGACTTGTGATTTCATTGTTATGGTGAACTCCCATTGAGGAAAATCTTTCTACCAATTCGGAACATGGTCTTGCCATTTATATTCTTAGACAGTTGAGTGGGGGCACTGAGAGTTAAACAACTTCCTGAGGACCGCATGGCTCCTACCTGTTAGAGGCAAGACTTGACCATAGGTCTTTCTGACTCCAAAGCTACTTTTTACTGTAATATGTTCCTCTCCATATTTATACAGTACTGTTAAATTTATAAAATGAATTCCTTGCAAGGATTTTTCTACTTATATGATTGAGTTATTATAAGAATTATATTATTCCTATTATTATATTAATTAATTATTATATATGTATATCTATACCCATACCCAAATATAATAATAAAATTAATATTATAATAATATTATAAGAATCCTTGTGAGATACTTATTATTTTTCCTATTTTACAGATGAAGAAACTAGTCTCATAATGTTTTAGTTCGGGATGGCATATGACTAGTAAGTGCCAAAAACAGAATGTAAAATTCAATTTAATTGATAAGGACAGAATGCTGGTATAAAGGGAAATAGAGAGTCATGACATCAGGATTTTAGTCTTAGTTCTACCACTCGTTGGTTTTGTGAATTTGACCCTGTGACTCTACACTTCTGTTTGATTATGCATGAATGGAACCAAAGTTATGGGTTAATTTCAGTCAAGGTATTTCATCATCATAGTTGAAGAGAAAGACTACTGGCTACATCTTGTAATGATAGTTCATTTAATCTCTCTGCCTTCAGTTTTCTCAATTATAAAATTATGAGGTTAGAGTAGATGATCTCTAAATTCCTGTTTAACTAAAAAAAACCTATGAGTTCATGATTTTTAAATAACCTTGGTCCACTTTTTAATATGTGGGGTTGGGTGGTCTTTCAGAAGACCCTGTGAAACAGACCAGTTAGCATAGTATAAACATCTCCATTCCTAAAAGATAAATAAAATAGCTCCAAGCTCTTGCTTTACTAAGAGTGAATCATCAGAATTATGTTACTATCCAAAGAATAATCTATTTTAAAAATAAAAATAATGACATTTTCATTGTCTACTTCCCAGGGCTATTGTGAAGATAACACAAGATCGTACACATCAAAGCTTTTTGGCAATGAAAGCATTGTTTGATGATGATGATGATGATGATGATGATGATGATGATGGTGATGATAACCCTCAGCACACTGTAAATTATTTTTTCAAGAGTTGTAATACATTATAACAGTTCAATGTGACATGAAGCTGAGAGGGATTGCTAACATGTTGGCTGAGAGAATAAGGGTCCAAAGAGATCTCAATAGGGTAGAATAATGGACCCAATCTACTAACTTAAATTCAATCAATTTTATTTTGAATATCTTAAATAGATTAATGTGAAATCCTACACTTAGGTAAAAAATAACTCAATCGTATAAATAGAGAATTATGAAGCCATGTCGATGCAACAGTTCATTTGGAAAAGATCTGAGAGCTTTAGTTAATGAACTATAGATTCAACAGCAATCAATGCTGAGATAGCAGCCAAAAAACCATTGTGACCTTGAACTGCTTTAGCATTTATAGTTATAGTGTCTAGAACAATGAAAGTGATCAACCCACTACAATCCAACCTGATCAGGCCATATTAGGCTTCATTCTATACATCACATTTTGGAAAGGACACTGGTGTTTCAAGATAAAAGAGTGATTGACCTCAGACAAGTCACTTAATCTTTCTAGGCCTATTTCTACATCTATAAACTGGTGGCATGGACTCAATAGCCTCTAAGGTACCTCTCAGTTCTAAATTTATGATTCTATGACTTCAGACTCCCCACCTGGACACTATAAAAACCTCTCTACTTGAAAGCTTGAAAGAAGGGAGAAAGCTCCACTTCAAATAGCCTTTCAATCCATATATTGGAATTGCCCTGCATGCCTATAGACCTTCCCCTCTGATTATCTGGTTCCTCCCAGAACCTCCATTTTAATGAAGATAGCCAAGAAATGCCTAGGTCACCCATGCTTTCATTCTTTTCCAGGCTGTGCTACTGACTCCTATTGGAATTTCTCTACAGTCTCCTTAACCATGGCAGTTTCATCTCCGGACCTTCCTTTTCATCTTCCTTTTGTGCATTGTGTTTCCCCATTAGAATGTAAATTCCTTGGGGGGGGGGGCTGTCTTTCTGCATGTGATTATATTTCCAATGCTTACCACAGTGCCTGGCACATAGTACTTAATAAATACTCACTGACTTGAATATGATGAGGAGAGAACTCAGAACTATGCCAGAGGAGACTCAATTAAAGCATTAGGAGATTTTTAGTCTGGGGAAGAGAAGATTTTGTAGGGGGAGAACCTAAGCTTTTCACTTGATGTAAGGAAAAGTTTCCTAACACATAGAGTATCCTTCCTAACATAATAGTGTCATGCCCTTTCTTAGTAATTAGTGAGTTAAGCATCAGTGGAGGTCTTCCAGTAGAGGCTTGATGACCATTTGTTAGAAATAGTGAAGATAAGATTCCTGCTCATTTGCAGGTTATAATAAATGACCTCTGAGATCCATTAGTGAAATGGATGAGAGTGACTGAGAATCCATTCTTTATGGTGTCTCCATATTCTCTTACCAAGTTATTCATTCACTCATTTCTTCCCACAGAAATAAATATTATCATGAATTTATAAGATGGTTGCTTTATAGTGCATGCCAGATGTTATTCCAACACTGTAGGATTCTGACAATCCTGTAGAATTATAATAGCAGCTTTGACATCAGATCCCATCTTCCCAGAAACTCATCTCTGACTTTACCCACTTTGGAAAATCTGCTCAATGTTCTTTCACACAGACTTTCACACAGAGAAGAATAGAAAACCATGCTTGGTCTAGGAACAGTGCTTATAGATACTTTTATATGCTGTCTCCTTTAGCTGATCCTGACTCATCGAAAACAACTTTCTAGAAGAGATCCTCCCACAGCTGGACACTTACCGAAGACATATTGTCTAAACTATTTTTCTAAGTAAATAAAACAGAAGGCACTTCAAAGCTCTTCAAAGTAGAGCATATATCAGAATTTTAGAACTGGATGGTACCTTAGAGAACTTAAGTATCACGAATTTTGAACTTTTACTTGTCATCTAGTCCAATAAGGAAACTGAGGCCCAGGAGTGTGAAATGATGTGTTCTCAAAGTCAAATAGCAGGGGCAGGACCAGAAGCTATTTCTCCTGACTGTTCAGTGCTCCTTCTACAAAAACACAGTTATTTTGAGACTTAGCCTAGAAAAAAAATCATTCAACTGAATGTTTGAATGTTTCAATCATCCTTCCTTGGCAGTGGTCCTTTGTTTCTCCCCCTCCCCCACAAGGACCAGAATCCTGAAGAAAAAGAACTCTCCCAGTGCACTGCCCAGAAGTGTGGTCTTCCTTCCGGAGCTTCAACAGATGACACCCAAATGTAATTGTTACCCAGATTCCCTGCATGCCTGAGAACAGATGGAAGGTCTGAAGAGGACTCCTTCATGGAATTTTGGGAAAAACCTATTAAAGGAGGGGAGTAAAATGTATCTAAACAGGTTAGCTAGAAACACCAAAAGCACTGACAACCTTCTCTGGCCTTAAAAAAGAAAGAACTTGGTGTGTTTGGGGATAGTCCATTATGATTTGGAATAAAATAAAATAAACCTCCTACCCATGCCCTGATCCCCTACTACTGACTCCTTCCAATCACCAGTTTTAAATTTCATCTATCATTCGAGACCATATGTGGAAATTCTGATCACTGACATTTTTATTTTTATCTCCCAGACTGAAAAAGCTTGTCTCTTTTCCAAATGGTCTTATTAAAGAGGCAGAAGTTGACTCCAAATGTGCTGCAGGCAGAATGGTTACAAGCAGAAAGTGGGAACTCTGGGAGGGAGAGGGAAAGAGTTGGACAGCAAGTTCTGACATGCACCCCAGTCTCCAGTGGAAGGTATCTTGCTCATTCACAAAGTCTCCACTATCTCTGTCCTCCTCCTGAGCACTGTGGATGTCTTTGGCCTAGGCAGTCTGTCCCATCTATTCCCCTCCAACCATGGGATTGCTCTTTTACAATGGAGGACTTCAGGGCAAATGAGAGAAATGACACTGACTACCCCACTTCATGAGACTAGTTCTTGTTTTCAGAGATCTCACTTGATCTTTTTGGCATTACATATCCTAGTCATTTTCCATCTGGAGATCTGTTTCTGAGAAATCAGAAAAGAACATGGTGATCACTAAGGACATGTGTGGATTATATCAGATCAAATCTAGTTCCCTAATCTTACTTACTTGAGATAGGTTCTTTAGAGAAAAGAGGGATGCCACAAATTGACAGTGGTGTAATTTCATTAGGATGTTTGATAAAATTTTTCATCATATCATATCCCTATGGGTGAAAAAATTAAATATGGTTTGTATGATAGTTCAGTTAGGGGAACTTCTGGCTGGTTGAACAACTATAATCAAATAATGTCATTTAAAGGATATCAATTTGAAGAGAAGTACCTAGCTCAACCTATGAGACTGATTCTTGTCCCTGTTTCATTCATATGGTGTGGTATTCAAATTTATGAATAACACAAAGCTAGAAGGGATAACTATTAAATTAGAAGTCAGAATCTTGATTCAAAAATGGGGTTGATAGGCTCCAGTGACAAACTAAAACAATTGTGAAATTGGAAACATCCCATTGTTACACAGCACTTGCAAAAGCCTGCTTATTCACTATTATTCCATAAGGGTCTTAAAAAGAACAGTAGACCCAATTATCCAAAATGCCCTGGATTTGTGATTAGATGAATTTCAATGATTTGGCATAGAATGAAGAGTAGGCATATGGTTGGTAGTTATTAATGTTCTCTCAATTACCTTTTTTTTTTTTTTAGCATTAACAAAGTCCAAGATCTTTTCCAGACATTATCTTCCCTTCCATCAGGTTTCTTATATATCAGTCCCTAAATGCCCTCACAATTGTGCTGTCTTCAGCAAGGACTTCCTCTATATACATTTGGACTAATAGAGCTACCTTTCCTGTCTTTGCTCATCTTATTCCCATTTTTACATTCCCTATAAGCACATTGGGCACAGTAGTGTCAGAGTCCAAGTGCAGAGGTTTCATTATACTGGATGGAGAAAAGAGTTTGTTATAATAATTTTTTTTACAAATCTTTTCCATTTTTTTTTTCATTTTTAGTGTTCCTTCCATTTTCATCTATAAATACCCTTGGGAGGACTTTGCTTAGTTGAACTTCTTGACAAGGTTTCTTTGAATTAGTTTTATCCTCCACTGTTTACCTCTACTGTATGAGATGCCAATAATTGTTCACCATTCTTCTTCACAAAATTTTCAAAACAAATTTGTTCAGGCAGAGGCAAGATGGAATACAAACAGCAATCCAGTTGGACTCTCCCAAAATTCTCCTCCAACCAACTATCAAATAATTCCTCAAATCAAATTTTATAACTGCAGAGACATCAAAAGTGAGATACTTTTTCCAGAATAAGAAAACTTGAGAGATTGGAAGAAGTTTATGACAACCTGGTGGGGCCTGGCCCAACACTCACAGGACCAGTGGTGGGCCTTGGTGGTGGCTACAACAATAGCAGCAGGAGCAACCACTTCAGGAGCTCTTAGTTGAGAAATGGTAAAGGAAGGGGGTGTGTCAGACACCAATCACAAAGATTACAGGAGACCCTTTGCTGGCACTGGGTGCTGAGTGGCAACTCTATTGCCCATAAGCAATTGTGGTTTGCAGTTCCAGGGCAGAGAGCAATGCTAATACTTGCAGCTGCAAGCAAACAGTGGGTAAAGACCAGAGTGCAGATGAGGAAAACAGTGATCATACTTTCTCTGGATCATACCACCTTAGAAATAACAAGAATATGGAAGGACCCCTCCCCCCTCAATTAGCTCTGAAAACAACAGCACACAAAAGCCTGAAGCTTGGGACATTACCTGCCTACCCTTAGGTGAGCAGAGCCCATCTTTAACATAAAGTTCAAAGTGAAAAAATAGCCTGGAAAATGACCAAACAACAACAAAAAAATAACTTGACAATAAAAAGCTACTGTGATGGCAGGCAGGACCAAAACATAGACTCAGAAGACAACAATATGAAAACAACTGCAAGTAAGGCCCTCAAAGAAAAATGCTAATTGGACCCATGCCCAGCAAGAATTCCTGGAAGAGTTAAAGAAAGACATAAGAGTGGTACAAAAATTGGAAAAGAAATCTGAGTGGTGCAATAAAATTATGAAAAGAGAAATAACAATTTGGCAAAGGGGGCACGAAAAATGCTGAAGAAAATAATACCTTAAAAAACAGAATTGGCCTAATGGTCAAAGAGTACAAAAATTCACTGAAGAAAAGAACTCCTTAAAAAGCAGAATAGGTCAAATGGGGTAGGGGGTGAGGGAGAAGAGGCATAAAGCTCACTGAAGAAAATAACTCCTTAAAAATTACTATTGGGCAAGTGGAAGCTAATGACTCCATAAAATATCAAGAAAAAGTAAAACAAAGTTAAAAGAATGAAAAATAGAAGAAAATGTGAAATATCTCTTCAAAACCTAATGATCTAGAAAACTGATTGAGGTAAGATAATTTAAGAATTATTGGATTACCTGAAAGCCATGATCAAAGAAAGTGCCTGAACATATATTTCAAGAAATTATCAAGGAAAACTCCCCCCCAATAGCTGAGAACCAGAGTGTAAAATCAAAATGGAAAGAATCCACTGATCACCATCCAAAAGAGATCATCACTCCCAGAACACCACAGCCAAATTCCAGAACTCCAAGATCAAAGAGAAAATTCTTCAAACAACCAGAAAGAAACAATTCAAACATCATGGAGCCACAGTCAGGATCACACAAGATTAGTGACTCTCATCTAGATTTCCAGGACTATCACTCCCTGAAGCTACTTCCTCTCAGAACTGACAAGCTTGCTTTTTACAGGTAATCAGAAGAGTGACTAACTACTCTTTGACCAGTCTACCTCTCTAATATTGTCAGAGAGAACTTTAGATTTCATGCACAAGTAACAGGGAGGGTATAGACATATACTATCCTTTCATTTAACCTTTCATTTTGTTTTTTAAAGTTCACAAATATTAGGTTAAGAACTTTTTCTCTATGTTATCTATATTGGAACAAAGTTTTCTTTCTCTTCTTTCCTTTTCACTTTAAAGCCCTTTTAGTTTTGTAAGATAGTAGGCAAAAATATTCTTATCATTCCTTGTTAGGTATACTCCATTCCTGGCCAGGAACCAGACATTCCTATATTTTAAGCTATAGTTGAGAAATCAAATACCATTCACAGATACCATCTTATCCAATTAAACCACTTCCCAAATTTACTTTTATTTTGTGACTCCCTTGCTTTTGATGAATAATAGTGAACAAAACACCACCAATGGCTTTAACATCTTCTTTTTTTGTCCAATACTTTACAATTTTTAGCAAAACTTTCTAGGTTCCTTCTGACAGTATCATTTGTGTCTGTGTGAATCAACAGACATGGGTGATATTCATCTGCATGGACAAGTCTTGGTAGGTTTTCTGTTATATCTTAGATACATATCTCAAGAGGAATGCCGCTCTTTCCTTTGTTATTGAGTTGAAAAACAACTGTTTCAATAACCTTCAGCAGAGCCACCAACTGCAGCTATTTGTCTCTTTCTCCTCTGACCTGTATTCTATCATCTTACACCTGATAGCTCCTGTGGGTATGCATCATCATTTCTTAGAATACAAACAGCTGTTTCTTTAGCACATTGAGTTCCCCTTCTTTTGGAAGAGTTTCATCTTTGTTTCTTGTTCCAAATGTTGAGTCGTCCTTTTCCCCTTTCCTTACCATGTGTAGCATTCTCATACTGGAAGTCAAGTCACTTAAGGGCAGGTAGCTCAATGTATCTCAGTTTCTTCAACTTTAGAATGGAAATAATAGTAGTTCCTACCTACCTATAGATATATAGTGTTATGAACTTTAAAGTACTATATAAATATTAGCTATTATCCTTAATACTGGCTTGTATTCCCTCAGTCTAGCAGTCCCCTAGTCCTCATGCTTCTTACTCATTGATTTAGGGTTTCTATTTGAATCCTTTGAGAGAGTTTGTCTAACATCAAGGTAGCCCTGGGATTTAGGAGAAGTATTTGGGAGATGTGAAATAAAGAATAAGTTTTAGGAACAGCATGCCCAGACATATGAAGGTTAGAGTGTTACATACAACCCCTCTGCATTTCCATTCCACCTTCCCAAGGAGTGCAAAACTTACAGATTAGTTTTTTTTCTTTCTTTTGCAACTGTGTATCCCAAGCTCCCAGTGCCTTTTTGTGTGTGTGTGTATTTAGTTTGTGCTAAAGAATTCACAGCCCTTAATTAAAAGTCATGTAGCTGGGGTAAAAGCATTTATTAAGTCCTTACTATATGCAAAACACTATCATAAACACTTCTATTTTCAGGGCTAAACTACTTGAGAATGTCATCTACAATTGGTGCCTATACTACCCTTCTCATTCTCTTCTTAACCTTCTGTGATCTGAATTCTGACTTGATCATCCAAGTGAAACCGCTAGCTTCTTTCTTTGTGACCTGGATTTTGCATAATACCTAGAAGTGCTTAACAAATGTTTTGTTGCCTAAACACTAAGAATACAAATAGAACAACAAGATGAAGTCCTTTTTCAAGGAGTTCATATTCTAATTAGGGGAGATAACATATATATTAGATTTTGACTGCATAGGAGATGGGAAGGCCCCATGAGTGCAATGGCAAAGCAGATAATAATACATCTCTAGGGCCATTACCATTAATAACACCAAATTGTTTTCTGATGTTAAATCATTTGACGGTATCATGTACAGGCATATCTTGTTTTATTGTACTTCATTTTATTGTGTTTTGCAAATAATTGTGGGGTTGTTTTTTTTTTTTGCTCTTTTTGGAAGGGGGAAGCAGGACAATGGGGGTTAAGTTTATTTTGTTTTTGCAAACAAAGTTTGTAACAGTCCCATTTTAAGAGAATCTCTCAACATCATTTTCCCAACAGCATATGCTCACATTTTATTTCTATGTCACATTTTGATAATTCTCACAATATTTCAAGCTTTTTCACGATTGTAATATCTATTATGGAGATCCATGATCTTTGATGTTACCAACAGCACACGTTCACATTGTGTCTCTATGTCACATTTGGGCAATTCTCACAATATGTCTAATTATTATTCTATCTGTTATGGTGATCTGTGATCAGTGATCTTTGATGTTACTATTTTCATTGTTTGGGGGCACTGAGAATGGCACCTACGTGTTAGACAGCAAATTAATTAATAAATATTGTGTATATACTGACTGCTCCACCGACAGCCCATTCCCTCATCTCTTTCCCTCTCCTCAGGCCCCCCTGTTTCCTGCGACACAATAATATTAAAATCAAGCCAATTGATAACCTTACCATGGCATTTAAGTGTTCAAGTGAAAGTAAAAGTCAATTGATGCTGCAAACTTCATTGTTGTCATATTTTAAGAAATTGCCACAGCCACCCCATCCTTCGGCAATCAACACCCTGATCAGTCAGTAGCCATTAACACAGAGGCAAGACCCTCCACCAACAAAAAGATAATGGCTCACTGAAGGCTCAGATTGATAGTTAGCATTTTTTAGCAATAAAATGTTTTTAATTATGGTATGTACTTTTTTAGCAATGAAATATTTTAAATTATTATATGTATATTTTTAGACATGTACAATAACTATAGTACTATTTCACAGTTAATAGACTACAATATGGTGTAAACAAAACTTTTATAAGCACTGAGAAACCAAAAAAATTCGTGTCGCTTGCTTTATTGCGTTACTCACTTTATTGCAGTAATCTGGAACCAAACCCACAATAAAACAATAAAACAAGGTATTCCTATATTTGGTGGTAAGAATTTTCTTTCAGTTCTTCAGAAGCTGTGACTGCCTGGAAGGCTAAGGCTGAAGCACCTGCACAGGCAGTTACCAGCTCTAATGTCCACAAGAATTGCTTCCCTGGACTGGGGAATGGGGGTGGGGGTGGGGAGCTATTTAGAAGCAGAGTCCCTGGTCTAGGAGGAAGTACTGTTTGTGGAGCTTTGGTGCTCAGGGTCTTGGGCTGTCTCCATCAGAGTCTGAGGGGAAGTAATGACAGTGGTTTGTCTCACCTAGCACATACTATCTCCTTTCTCTCCCTGACTAGGCCTTACTGGCAGTTTGATTAGGCTAGCAGTTTGATCCCATTTGGTGTTAGGGATGGTGGGGATTTTGTACCGCTTCTCCATGGTGGTTGCTTCCCTGGATGATGGCTTTACAGTCATCCTAGGAGCAGAATTAGTGATCTGGGGGGAGGTCTCTGCTGTTTCTGAGACCTTTGGGTTATGGCTGGTGTTTGGTCTTAGTGGTGGATGGGGATCACGGAATTGTGGACAGAGCATTAGTCACTTACAGTCAATCCACAATGGCATTAATTTTACTACATTTCTGCAAAACGTTTCCATGAAATAGTGTTCAGTATCTTTCATATAGCAGACACCTAATATCTACTGAGTTGAATTGGGACCTAGACTCACTAAGTTCCTGTGTCCTACTTAGCTATATTTCAGTGAGAGAGAAATGTACATTTGAAGCCAAAGCACTTTCTATTTGGAAGGGATCCTGGTATGACAAAAAGAAGTAGGCTTAGAGTGAAATTGGGATCCTTGGTTTAGTACTAGTTAGTGAATTTGGACCTTTGGGCTATGGCTCTTCCCCCTCATTACATTGTACTTCCTTTGTATATATTTTTATTTTACTTATATGTTACATGTTGTTTTGCCTGATGAAACGTAAGCTCCTTGAGGGCAGGGACTGTTTCATTTTTGTCTTTGGATCTCCTGTGCTTAGCTCTGTATCTGGTACATAATGGACACCTATTAAATGCTAGTTAATTGATTCCTTTTTGATCCCAGAGAACTACTATATCACTGTTTTGCAGGTCTCCTCAATCCTAGAATTTTCACTTTTCATCTTAGAATCTTATTCATGAAGCCACATCCAGCTTTCTTTCAATTTTTGCACTAAAATTTTAACTCCACTTCTCTATTTAACTTACTTTATCATAAAAACTGTCATCTTCAAATTATTTTTTGTCTTTCAGTTGGATGTTTCTCATCTCCCTTGATTGTTTTCCCTTCTTATTAAATCCTATACCTTTTCCGACCTGTGTCTTTTCTCTACAACCTTCTGCTAAGGGTGCTGGAACTAGACAACAGGTCTGGGATGATACAACAACAATCTCAAATTGTTTTGACTAACTTGATGCTGAGCCAGTCAACCTGTCAAATCTGGAATAGGGAGGAGTAGGAGCAGTCTCCTCCTCCTAATTTTTACATGTGCCATAACTATTTCTGGCGTCCCTGTAGAACAAAATTGCTGTGAGGGTCCTATAAAGACGAAATATAACATTTGAGGACAATCTTTTTTTTTCTTAGATACATGTTAGTAAAATGATTTTGTTAAGTCTTTTGTCCATTTAACAAATTTCTTCGTCCCAGTCCTGAAGTCTCAATGTCAAAAGTTAATATTTCATATAATAGTAAACAATGGCTTTATTTTTCTAGTAAACTCTCAGCTGTTGTCCTTCTTTACTGTGGGCTGACCAAAAGAATATGGGTATAATGCTATGGTGGCAGTGTCTTTGAGGTGGCACAGTGAATAAAGTACCTGCCTCCGAGGACTGTGAAGATCAAATGAGATGATATTGTACAATTCTTAGTACAGTGCCTACACACAGTAGGTGTTTAATAAATGGTTGTTTCCTCTCCCACTTTCAATCCCACCCTGAGCTCTACCCTCTACTTTCTTTCTGAAAGTAAGAAATAAGTTTCTGGATTGAAGATTTTTAGATACTTGATTGGATGATTGAGGGAAGAAGAAACCTGGATCCATAGAAGAAGAGAAATTCACAGCTGTCTGTTTCTTTGAGATAATTTAGGTACTCCTACCTAAAGTCAAGTGTTAGCATTTTTGCCTGTAATAAGTAGTCTATGCTTAAAAATTTAATCTTCATAACTGTGAGAGGTAGAAGCTATTATTATCCATATTTGACAGTCAAAGAAATTGAGGCAGAAAGAGGTTAAGAAACTTACCCAGGGGCGTCCAGCATTAAAAAGTATTTGGGGCTGGATTTGAACTAAGGGCTACCCGACTCCAGGCCTAGAGCTTTATTCATTGCACCATCTATCTGCCTTAATTGTAAAGAAACTCCGCTGCCCCTTTCCCCTTATATAGCACCAATGATATCTCTGTCACTCTGTCTGTATTTCTGTCTCCGTCCTGAACGTCTACTCATTGCTCCTAGTTCATATTCCTGAATTCAGATTGAGCGGAAGGGGTATAAGGTATGCTGTCCCCATCCTGTACTTAAAACAGTTGGTTTTTCAACTCCAAACATTAGATGGCCAAAGCTCCTCCAACATCAGTATCTCACTGGTTCACCAGAGTTTTGGGGACATGAATGTGAGTTGAGGAGGAAAGGGGGGAAAGATGTGTCTGGTGGGCTTCCAGAGTTTTCTAGGATTACTTCTTATCCACATCTTGGCCATCCTTAGGTTGTTCTTGATTTGAAGCATTCTGTCCAAGGTTCATCAATAACTTAATCCTAATTTAAAAAGTGAGAAGGAGAGTTGAGATTCGGAGATGAATACTTATCACTGGAACCTACCCTCCTGGTGAGTCAGTCAGTCCATCAACATTTATTAAGCCCCCACTGTGTGCCAGGCACTGAGCCAAGTTCTGGGACTATAAAAAAGGCAAAATAACAACAGTAACAGCAATAGTAATAGCTAATGCTTACATAATACCTATTCTGCTCTAGGCAGCATGCTAACCTTTTTACAATTGTTTGATCCTCACAACAACCCCAAGAAGCAGATGATATTATTGTCCTCACTTTATAAATGAGGAATTTTTAGGTAAGCAGAGGTTAAGTGGATTACCTAGGATCATACAGTTAGTAAATGTCTAACACTGGATTTGAACTCAGGTCTTCCTGACAACAGATTCAGTGCTCTGTTCATGTTGTCACCTAGCTGCCAGAGGCATTCCCTACCCTCTAGGAGACCACTATGTAAGGGAAGAGACAATAAATACATAAATGTACACAATTCAATTCAATACACACTTGTTAAAATGTACTCTGTGTCAAGCACTGGGGTTGAGAGAGACACACACAAACAGAGGGAGACAGACAAACAGAGTGGGGAGGGAGAGGGACAGAGGGGAGAGGGAAGGAAGGATAGAAGGAGGGAGGGAGAGAGAGAGAGAAAGGGGGGGGAGGGAGAAGATGGAGAAAGAAAGAGATGGGGAGAGAGAGAAAGAGAAAGAAAGAGAGAAAGAGAGAGAGACAGAGAGAGATGGGGAGAAAGAGACACACACACACAGAGACGCAGAGAGAGAGAGATAGAGAGAGAGACACTACCTATTCTCAAGTTGCTAGTGGTCTGATGGGGAAGACAACAAGCAAACAAATATGTACAAACAAGTTATATTCAGGGTGAAATAAAAGAGAAAAGTGTCTGAATAAATAAAATTTGGGGATAACTTCCTATAAAAGAAGGGATTGAAGTTGTGACCTAAAGGGAACTAATAGGTAGAAAAGCAGAGGGAGAGAGAACATTCCAGGCATGGGAGACTGCCAGAGAAAAATTCCCAGAGTTAGGAGATGGAGCATCCACAAGGAGGCTGGGATCACTGGATTGAAGAGGATGTGGTAGAAACTAAAGTGCAAGAAAATTAGAAAAGTAGGAGAGGACTAACAATCTGAATAACAAATAGAGGATTTTGTATTTGAACCTGCAAATGATAAGAGGCCACTGGAGTTTACTAAATAGGAGGGATGACATAATCAGATCTGTGCTTTAGGAAAATCACTTTAGTGGCTGATGTGGGATGGCTTTGAGTGGGAGAGACTTGAGGCAGGAAGACCCATCAACAAGCTTTTGCAATAGTCCAGGTATGAGTCTGCATTGGAGTGGTGGCAGTGTCAGAGGAAAGAAGGGAGTGTATTTGAAAGATGTCCCAAAGGTGAAATCAAGAGGCCTTGGTAACAGATTGGATATGGGAATAAAAGATAATGAGGAGTTGTAAAGTCAAGCATGAGTAGCTTTCCAGAACAATGCTACTGTGGGTTCTGATTACACAGTATAGTGAACACTCTATTCATTCAATAACAAATCAGAGCAAAACATTCACAGAAATCAAAATGCAACATTCACAATATTACAACTTATCACAGGAAATAAAAATATAGCATTCACAAAAACTTATCACTAAAATGGCCACATAGTTTTCACCACAGTGGTCACATAGTTTTGAACAAAGTACAATCATTTAATCAATAAATCACTTAGTAACTCAATCATTCAATCAACCCAATCATTCAATCATAAGGAGACTTGCCTCCTTAAGGGTCACAAAATACAATAGTCAAAGTTCTCCACTCATGGGATATACTAAATGACAAATCAGTCACTATTCAGTCATCATTCATTATTAAATCATTGGAAAATACACAGGCCATCTACCCCTTGGTCACAAGTAAATCACAATCTTCTTAGTCAGTACACAGTATCCAGGTAAAGTCTTCTTTCAGCTTGACTCAGTGTAGGCTCTCAGATTCCCTGGATCCCCTTCTGTGGTCTCAGCTCCTACCTGGATTCACCAAACTGTCACCTGGTTTCAAAGGTAGACAGTTCCCAGGTCCTTGTCCAGGTCTCCATGAAGTTCCTGTCCCACACTGAAGCTCACAGTGCCCAGTCCACCTTAAATCCTTCACAGTCTCTATTGTTGGGAAGTCAAGGCTTAACAAAATCACAGACAAAATACTGGCACCACAGTCATGCTTCCTCAGTCTTTTACAACTCTGGCTGCTCCTGGGAAATCCTCAGCAGCTTGGCTGACCCTCAGACTCAGCAGAAGTTTCAGCTGGTTCCTAAAATCAAAATCACTTCATCTAGGTTCTCAAAAGAAGTCATTCTCTCCAGCCTAGGGCTCTCTTCCTCAGCATCCAGAACCTGGCTCCAGGAAGATATGTCTGACCCAGTAGGGGTTTCTCCTTAAGGCATTAGCTCCTTCCTGTTTCAGCCATTTCCTCTTTCAACCCCTTCCTGTTACATCAGCAACAGGGGTTCATACCTTCTGTTTCTTTAACAGAGGCTTAATTAATTAGTAAGTGCTAAATACCTGTTAGCTTTGCCAATACAAAGGGATCAAATTACAATTACACACATAGGTTTTTGAGCCTGAGGGACTGGGAAGATGGTGTTGCCCTCTACAAAAAAATAAGGAAGGTCGAGGCTGGGGAGGGTTTAGGGGTAAATACGAGTCCATTTTTGGAAATGTTTGGAAATGTTGAGTTTAAGATGTTTGCTGAACATTTAGAGATTCTGAAAGGCAGTGCAAGATGTGAGATTGGGGGCTTAGCTGAGAAGTTACAGCAGAACAGTTAGATATGAGAATCACTAGTGTATTGTTGGTAATTAAATACATGGGAGCTAATGAGATCAATCTTACCAATTGAAGTAACATGGAAATAGCTTCGGACTCTCCCTGGCACATAGTAAATGCTATACAAATGTTATTACATACTTAAAACACATTCCTAGTTAGATCATCATTCATGCACTTATCAGGAAGTGATGAGGTTACTATCACTGCTAAACGGAGATGGAATATATGTAATAGAGATGGATTCTTGTATTAGAGAGTGGGACTGAATGACTTTTAAGGTTGCTTACATATCTTACATTTTGCAATTTTATTATTTCAATAAGAAGCAATAGGCTTTGGCTAAGTAGAGAGTGAAAAGAGTTTGGTTTTTTTGGTTGTTTTTTTTTTTTTGGTGGGGTGGGAGTGGAGACAGAAGAGATCAATATACCCTTTATCTTTTTAATTGACTCATAAGCATTTTCCTTTTCTGGAAAAGGAGTAGAGGAAAGAAAGTCCAGTGGGAAAATTGCAAATGAAATACCCCAGCTAGAGAAAGTAAAGCAAAGATATGAGAACATTCTGTATGCATGCTTCATTTGAAATTTACAACATAGGTCCATTGAAGGAGTGTCAGAAGAAGAGTAAAAGTTCCCATCTCATGTCCCCACTAATTTAATATTTCATTTCCAGTGGTGATTGAATTTCATGTCCTCATACTTCAACTCTGTCGGAACATGGGCCTCTTTCCAAAGCTCTATGACTCTGTCAGTGAGTACAAAGTTCCATCTGCAAGATGGTCTTGAAGGTCTGGAACAGATTCTCCAGATTACTATTAAAATTTTCATCAAAACTACACTCCATGAGTTGGGCCCATTCCAGATTTCCCCTTCTCTGGACTCCCAAGTCAGCTGGTTTGATTAACAAATTCTAAGGGAGCTGGAGCCAAGAAGAGAAGGTGTTCATTTGGAAGAGAGTTGAACATGTTCAAGGGAACGATAAAGAACAGGGAGCAAGAAAGCAGAACCAGGAAATAATCACGTAAGCTGACTATACTGATATAAAAGGACAGTATATATACAAGCGAATAAAGGAACTGAAAAGACAGTTGAAGGAGACAGAAGTCTAGTTAAATTTGGTTTTGCTATTGTTCTACATTACGTTTTCAGTAAGTTACTCATTACAAAAAAAAAAAAACACAGGAAAACAGGAAGCATTACTTTCCAGAAGGACTCATGGGGACCACAAGGATTGTGGCCTTCAAAGTATCCTGGTTTTGCTTGAAACATCTGGGATTGTAAGCTTATCAACTCAGTTTCCTTCCTTTCTGCTTGAAAAAAAATTAAGTTAAATGTTTTTCCCTCTGTCAGAATCATCTTAAAACCTAAATGGGAAGCAGGATTCAACTTAGAATGATGGGTTCTTGGGAAGATGACATATGGTAGACAAGAGGAAGATGGATGATAATTTTTCCATTCCATGTTTATTCCATTTCCCCTAAACCCAGTCACATTTTGACCCTTTTCCTAAATAGGTAGGTAGAGTTGAGAGGAGAAAATAAATGATCAAAATAGTGCTGAGATATGGGACAAATAATGAATTATAAACATTTCCAAATACTCCTGTCCAGGGCTAGTTAATTCATGGATGGTATCCAATTTAAAAGTTTCATTTCCTTCCCCTAGATGACTGGTTGAATTAGAAACTTTCCTTATTCCAAGCTTTATGATCTTCTCTTCTGGAGGCCCAAGGTCAGGGTTCCCTTGGACACTACAATCATCAATCATTAGAATGTAAGCTCCTTGAGGGCAGGGACTACCTTTTGCCTCTTTTTGTATCCTCAACCCTTAGCACAAGGTCTGGCCCGTAGTAAGCACTTAATAGGTGTTATTGATTTATTCATTGATTGTATGTGCAACTCTGATTAAATACTTAAATCAAACTGAGTCAGCTTTTTAATCTTTATTTATTTTAGAGTTTTCACCTTCTTCCATTAGCACAAAGGATAGAAAGTTGACAATTTATTTGTTGGGTAGTTTCCTTTTTTTGTTTGTTTTTAAGCTCCTCGGGGTTAAATGGGGTTGAATTGTATAACAGAATGAATGAAACTCCTTTGGCTGTACATCTAGTGAAACCCCTCCTTGTAAGAAGGAATGCTTTCCAAGCTCTTCAGGACAAATTCTAAAAATTTTATGCCAAGATTTTTTAAAGAGTTAGATCATGGCAAAGCAATGGTGACCATTATGTTATAACCCTTAGACTGCTTACTACCTTATGACTTAGAGACACTCATTTGAAAATTTGTTGTGTTTTTTTTTTTTTTGAGGGGGGAAGGCAAGGCAATTGGGGTTAAGTGATTTGCCCAAGGTCACACAGCTACTAAGTGCAACAAGTGTCTGAGCCGTTATTTGAACTCAGGTCCTCCAGGGGTGAGGAACCTGTAGCCTCAAGGCCACATGTGATCCTCTAGGTCCTCAAGTGTGACCCTTCGACTGAATTCAAACTTCACAGAACAAGTCCTTTGATCTAGACTTAGAACTTTGAGGTCTGTCTTAAACCTCCCTACATTAGCTGACTCACTGGACTTGACCAGTAATGTCTTTCATACTCGATCCATGAGTAGCCAATCTTTTCGCCCTAGCAAATACCTGATTTCATCTTTTATTCCTGTTTTTCTGTTTAAACCTGCCATGTGCCTCTCCATTGTTCTCTGTGAATTATTCGTGTTAGTTATGCAGGACACATGGTTCACAGTGTTACAACAACACCAATAGAATATAGGTATTTATAAAAGATGGGTTTTTGTTTCTAAGAGAAGCTTTGGGCTGTTAAAGGGGCTTTGCAATTTCTCAAAGGCAATCTACTTCTCTTTCTTCCTCCTGTTCAACTCTTTGCCCAAATCAGTCTTGTCCATCTGTACTGTCTATCTCAGATATACATGCTGGCAAATAAACTCTATAAGTTTTACATATAAGTACAAATTATAACCAAGCAATAGATAGTCTTCATCCACTTAGTCTTTTTGTATGGATAATTCAGCAAAGCTCCTTCAAGTGATTGGGGATCTTTTCTATTGTTGTTTAGTTGTTTCAGTCATGTATGATTCTTTGTGATCTCATTTAGGGTTTTCTCTGTAAAGATATTAGAGTGGTTTGCCATTTCCATCTCCAGCTCATTTTATAGATGAGGAACTGAGGCAAAGAGGGTTTAGTGACTAGTTCAGAGTCACATAACTAGTAAGAGTCTGAGGCCATATTTGAATTCATGGAGATTAGTTTTCCTATTACAAAGCCCATGGCTCTATCCACATGCTGCCCAGATACTCTGGACTTCCTCTAAGAGGATCTATAATGTTTTGAGGCTTAATTCAATCAGCACAATGTCACCAGAAGATAGGAGTATTTGGGCGACTTCAACGTTTCTAGGGAAACTCCATTCAACTTGTACTATATGCCAGTTCTCTGTTGCAGTGGACACTGATGGTGAGCAAACATCTCCCCATTTGTTCCTGGTGCTCGTGTTTACTGAACAGGGTTATTTCTATTGACCTATCTTTTAAAGAATCTTGAATGATTTTAATGTGTATATGGGAGACATTTTATTGTAAAAGCCTGTTTAACTGAATCAAATGATTTTTATTTGCCTACTTATTTTTTGGCAATAAACAGAAAATAAACACCTGTTTTTTTCATATTCTTTACATCTTTTAGTTAACTATTCAATGGTAAAGTTGTGGTACATTGTTGAGTAGCTCTTGCAAAAGCCTGCTTGTTTCCTACTAAAACATTGAAATAAGATGCCCTAAATTTGTTTATATAAAAGTCAAATGTTTTGTTTGAATGGAAGAGTAGGCATATGAATTGGTAGCTAGTATATATGTATGTCTGGGTTATTTTTTGTTGTTCTTAATGAAGTCTGATATTTTTTTCACATCTTTAGTAGCTTCCTCTCCTTCATGTACTTTGTCTATAAATCCCTCAAGGTCTCATAATTATGTTCACTCCAGTGTCCATCTCCTATCTCTATTTACATTTGGTCCAATCTAACTGTGTTCCTAACTGTTCTCTTTAGTGTTATTTCTACTTCTCCTATAAGCATATCCAGGGTGGCGATGCTGTGTTCCAAATGTGGCAACTCTCCTCTTGGATGGAGAAGTTTGTTATAAGGATTTCTAAAAAAAAATATTTCTTATTTCTTCCATTTATCATCCTTCCATTTTTATTCTTAAATTCCCCTTAGGTGTACTGGGTTGCAACTCTTCCCAAGCTTTCTTTAAACTGAATATACACTCCATTGCCTTTCTCTACTCAATGAGATGCTATTGCTCGCAATGATCTATTTTTCTTCTTTGTAACATTTTGAAGGAGTTTATATTTGAACCTGGTGGTACCTTTGGCAGTCATTTGTGTCTGGCAAGTAAGTCAAATGTTTCCTAACATGTCTAATTGATGATGAAATATAAATAGATAGCTGAAATAAAACATTAGCACTAAAATAATAATTTTATCCATAAATATTATGATATTAAGTGTCCCAATAAAAAGACCAAAAGATTCCAAAAAGTTATTTAGGTAGCAAAGAGAGAGTAAACATCTAGCTAAAATGATTATTGGAAACCATCATCATGTATTCATTAAGAACAGGCTATGCTGAACTAACCTTGTTTCATTTTTTGACAAGGTTACTAAACTGGTAAATGAAGGAAATTATATATAATTTACTTAGATTTTAGTAAAGTATTCCATAAATCATTCATGCTATTCTTATAGATGGCAATACATAAATGGATTTAGAACTTCCTGGAAAGCTGAAGAGAAATAGTGGTTCAATTTTAGCTTGGAAGGAGGTCTCCAAAGGAGCAGCCCTTTGGTTTTTAAGGTGGTTTTTTTTTTTATCAGTTACTTGAATGAAGATATAAATGATGTCTTTATAATATATGTAGATGACGTGAAATGGGAGGTATAGCTCACACTAGGTCACAGAGTAAGGATCCAGAAAGATCTAGAAAGGTTTGATCTTTGTGTTTCATAAGATGGAATTTAATAGGCACAAGCATAAAACTGTACACTTGGAAGGAAAAATCAATGTCAAGAATATAAGATTGTGGAGGTATGTTTAGAGTTTTTTTTTTTTCTAAAGAAAGATCTAGGTTTTTAGTAGGTTTCAAATTCTATATGAATCATTCATGTGATATGGCTGCCAAAAGACCAATATGATTTTTCAGGTACATCAAGAAAGGAACAATTTCTAAGAATAAGTGGATGATATGCTGACTGTACTTTGCCCTTGTTGGACCACATCTGGAGTAATTCTGGGTAACAAATTTAAGGAAGAATGTTGATAAACTGGAGACTTCTAGAAAAAGGTAATAAGAATAGTGAAGGGACTTAATTTCATACCATAAATGAATCATTTCAAGGAATTAGGGATGCTTAGCCTGGAGAAGAAAATGTCAAGGAGGGAGAGGGGCATTCTTGATATCTTTAAGTGTTTGAAGGACTGTCAGGTGGAAGAAAAATTTTGTTACCTCCAGAAAGCAAAACAAGGAGCAATGGGTAGAAATAATTTTAGTCTTGTTTTCAATTTTAAAAAAAGAAAGAAAAAACACCTCCTGACAATTATACCTATCTCAAAGTGAAATGGGATAGCTGGGTAAAAGGATCCCCCTATTCTCTCAATTGGAAGATTTAAAGGAGAGGCTGGATGGCTACTTGTTCAGTGTGTTATAGAGGGGATTCTTTTTCACATATGGGTGAGACAATAGCCACTGAGGTCTCTTCTGACTCTAGAATTCCATGATTCTATGAATGGTAAGAAATGAATAAAAATATCATTGTTAGAAAATCCTGGGTATCATTAATTGACAGACTAAAGCAAGTTGAACCATGAAAATTTTTTATACAAAAATGACAACATTCTAAAGACAAATAAATGAAAAACTTAAGAGCTCTGATTCATGCAATGACCAACCTTGTGTCTAAAGAACTATGATGAAACATTATCTCTCTCTTCACAGAAAGGCAATACACTCAAAGTTAAGAAAGAGAATATCTTTGCAAATGGCCACTACATGGATCCATTTTGATTGACTCTGCTTATTTGTTAAAAGGATTATTTTCCCCTTTCCCTTGGTTCCTAATTAAAGGTATTGGAGAGAGGGGTGGAGTTAGCAATAGTGATGCCATAAAAATAGAGCCATTGAAATATTTTTAAATGTACAAAAGAGAATAGAGGGAAAGAAGCACAGACATGGAGTCAAGACAGTTTTGAAAGTAACATGTGGAATTATTATATACTTATCTTTTTGGAGGCATGAGATGGAGAGTCACAGTTTCATATAAAATCCTCTTTTATGTTCTGCTGCATTTATTGAGGTGGGGTGTGTGTGTGTGTGTGTGTGTGTGTATGTGTGTGTGTGTGAATTCAGAATGAAAAAAAGTAAAGTTAAAAAAGAATTGGAATTTTTTTAACTCCCCCAAAGGACTTTACAGTTATCTCTATTAAATTTCCGCTTTTTAGATGCATCCAAACATAGGCTGTTAAGATGTTTTTAGCTTCTGACTATTGTCTAATATATTTCATATTTGTTAAATATCACTCCCAACTTCATATCAAGTACATCTATATCTTCATACAAGTCACTGATCAAAAAAATTTTAAATCTCAAAGGACCAAGGACAGCTCCCTATAGCACTTTGCTAGAATCTTTCCTCCAATTGATAAATCCATTAATGAGTTGTCTTGGGGAGCATTTGTTTTATCAATTATAGATCTACCTAACTGTACCATCTCTCTGGTTCGTCTCTAATACTAATATGAGAGTCCTTTTCAAATCCTTTGTTGAAATCTAGTTGTGCTACATGGATAATATTATGCTGATCTGACATACTGCTGACCTTGTTTAAAAAGAAAATTAGATTGTGGTTTTTTGAGCTACTTTAGATAAAATCATGTGATCAATGTTTCTTATTCTATATGTTCACAAACCATCCCTTTAACAATGGAAATTTGTCTATTATTGGAAAATCAAAGAACCAAAGTCAAGTTTTCTGTCTGATTGTTTGAAGGCTTCCTTCCTCAAGTAGCTGCTGCTGCTGCTTCTTTTTCTTCTTCTTCTTCTTCTTCTTCTTCTTCTTCTTCTTCTTCTTCTTCTTCTTCTTCTTCTTCTTCTTCTCCTCCTCCTCCTCCTTCTCCTCCTCCTCCTCCCCTTCCTCCTCTTCCTCTTCTTCTTTCTCCTCCTCCTCCTCCTCCTCCTTCTTCTTTGTCATCTTCTTCATCTTCTTCTTCACTTTTTCTGTAAATTAGTACATTTTCCTTTATCCAGCTCAATAACACTTCTCTAACTCTCCATGATACTTCAAATATCTCTAGCAGTAGCTCTGTGATTGCATTTATCAATCTTTTTACTTCACTAGAATATAGTTTAAACTTATGAAGGGATGCTAGGTAATATCTCATTTTCTCCTTATTTATTTAGTGTCATTAGCTCTATATAACCAATTTTTTTCTCTTTAATTGTCCAAATACAAATCAAAACAAAAGTGAACAAAAGTTTAGTATTTTTGTCATGTCTATACCATGTTATCATTGATAATCCTATTATTTCTTTGATCCTTATTTCTCCAAAATAGTTTTTCTAAAATAAAAACCCTTATAACTCTTTGAAGTTTCCATTCACTCTGAGCTTTAGTATTTCTGACATTATCCCTGTAGGACTATGCCTGTAGGACTATTTTATATTTATCCTTCATTACTTGCCGTTGCTTCTATTTTCTGTACCTTTTCAAAAGGTCTAAGTTTAATGAGTTTCCTATGAATACACACTGACCTATTTAGAAACTACTCATGTTCTTCTTCATTTCAAAATATTTTGGTAAAATCAACAGAGTTCATTAAATTGCATACGATTTATTTTTTGATGGGAGGGGGAATGTCTAGGAAGTTTCTGGAAGACTGGAGTAGCTCAAATCTCCAAACATTTATTCTCAGGATCACAATCAAAACAACGCTTCCATTTGATAAGCTCTTTTTTTTTTTCTGGAATAGTGATTAAAAAAGAAAATTCCAAAGTGTTGGCTATGGAAAAGAACTAGAAAAAAAACCTGGTTTAGAAAAAAAATGCTTTATTTTAAAAATATTTTGCAATATCAATGTGGCAGGCAGTCTTCTGGTTTTTCAGGATCTCCATTTGTAAAATGGTGAATATAAGATTTCCTTCTCCAAAAGGGTGTTTTGAAGATTAATGAGTTGGTTTTTATTAAGTGTTTTGCTGAAAGGTGATGTATAAGATACTAAACATCATTGTTACTCTTCTTTTCTGAAGGTTCATCTGTCATTAATAAGAACCTAGGCCCTGGGGGCAGTCTTTCGTACTGTTGTCTTCATAGTCTGCCTACAAGTTTCTTTATCCTAGTGATAAATCATAGTTCATAATTCATGCATTATATTATCTCAATCACAAGGCCAAGAAGAGACTGCTTCGAGCATTGGAGCACTGACAAATGCAGCACTGCTCCCTCTAAGAAAGAACTTCCTTGGGTTTTATTTGTTTGGGTTGTATAGACGTGTCTATGGCAAAATCCCCTGATTCCACAAGCAAGACTGAAGATGGGAGGGAAAGAGGAAAGAAAAGAGTGAGCACTCACTAAACTTAAAGAGAAAGACCGAAGTATGGAATTTGAACTGTTTGAAGATACTCTAACCAGAAGACCAGAGGAAAAATGAAGAGTGAAGGGCAAGATGAATGGGCATGAGTTGGAGCAGAGGGGATTTTCAATATGATGCCAAAGAACTTCTGGTTTGAATGATCTTCAGGAGTTTATCAGAACTCAAAAATATCACAAAAAACCTTCTGCCTCATGCATCCCTACCTGTTATAGGTATCACCTGAAGAATCTCACCTAACCAAATATCAACCTTAAGGAATTAGTCAATTACCATAATCTTAAGGAACAACATGTATAGTACATAGCATAGCCCACACCTAAAGTTTGTGGAATCTCAGGCATCATATAGTTATCATTTTCTCTTTTTTGCACTATATTTTCCTCTGCCTGAAAAGACCAGAGTTTTAGACAAGGTCCACTTTTGATATTGACTAACTTTGTCCCTAAGGTAGTTGTGTACACCATTCCTGGCCTTAATTTCCTCATGAGGAATGTTTGGGAATGGACTAAGTTTCCTTCTTTCAACTTTTCATGACTGATGAATTTATATCAACCTTAGAAAATAGGCAGGACCTAATATTTTGTCAGGATTAACAGTTTGATGTGCTGTTATTCTCTAAAAAGTATACTAACTAGTTAAATAAGCCATATTAACTTTTAAATGTATTAGAAAATAAACAACTGATATATATATATATAAATAACAACTTACTATTTGCAATGTGCTTTGCATAGGTCATCTCATTTGAGCCTAATAACACTGCTGGGAAGCAGGTCCTAAAAATGCTATTATTCTCATTTTATAGATGAAGAAACTGACTTAAAGAACTTAAATTATTGACCACAGTCACACAGCTAGGAAGTATCAGTGGTAAGATTCACATCCAGGTTTGCTATAACAGCCCTTGATCCATTCATTATATGTACCACATGACCTCTCAACAGGGGACAACCTACCAATCTTAAATTATTGATTATAGTTGGGCATTAGCAATTATGAAAAACTATCAGAAGTCTGCACAGATGTTGGGGCAAGCCTTCATTGCTAAATTGCTGCTATCTATCTTCTTATGTCTAGAGACTGGTATCATAGAGGTCATCCACCACAGTGTGCCATATCATGTCCCTTGATAAGACTGATATGGAATCTTCTTATAGATAAATCTATATGAAGACATAGGTCTGACATAGGTCTGGCATTTCAAGTCAAAGATTCACAGTTATAGATGCAAGCTAAAAACCTTTGGGGACAATACCCTAATTTATAGTAGAAGTAGTAATTTATTTACTTAATTATTTATTACCAATTTATAGTAGAGGAAGGGGCTAAAAAAGAATGAAAATTACCCAAAATCATATAATCGGTAAGTGGGAATATAGGTTATAAGCCAGTCTCAAATGTAGGTCATTAGGAGGAAATTGGGAAGATTCAAATATTTGAAGGACTATTATGACAATGAGGATTAAATTTATTTTTCTTGGTCTCAGATAATAAAACTAGGAGAAAAGGAGAGAAATCTCAAAGAGAGAAATTTGAATTTGTTGTAAGGGAAAAACTCAAAATAATTAGAGCAACTGCAAAATAGAATGTGCTTCTTAGGGTAGTAACAATAATGGACATTTACATAATACCTTACAGTTTGAAAAGTGTATGGTAGGCACTGGAAGCTCAGAAAAGCAATGTGACTTTCCCAAGGTCAAAGAATTAGTAGGTGTCTGAAGTAAGATTTGAACCCAAATTTTCCCAATTCCAAATCTGTTATATCTTGCTGCTTGGCTAGCAGTAAATTATCTATCCCTGAAGCCTTAAAGAGGAGGTTAGGGATACTGTAAAAGAGTTCTTATTCAGATATGGTTTGGTACAGATGATATCCAAAGTTCATCCAATAAGCCATGCTTATATGAAAGTAATAGTTATTTATAGATTAGAATATCTGGAAAGAAGGCAAAGGGTTCAAGTGTAAGTAAAGCAAAGAAAGATTAGACTTGGATGCTGACTAAGTCAATCATAAAGGCTGGTGAAGAACTCAGGATATATTACTAAAATTTTAGATATGATTATGTTTATAGTGAGAATAATATGCTAGGTAAACAACTGAACTGTCAGTCACTGGTACTACTATATATTTCTAGTTTTCATTTCTTTCATTCTGTGGATGACTTTTGAGCACAGGCCCTTATTATTATTATGTTTTAATTTAATTTGAACAGATCCTCAGGCCACAAAACCTAAAATTAAGAATTGTGGATCACTAGAATGTCAGTATTAGTAGGGAATTTAGAGATCATTTATCAAGTTCACTCCTCTCATTTTAAGATAAGAAATCTCATAGCCTCTTTTAGCCAAATATCTCTCATAGGAACGTTAGACAATTTCACATTCTCCTACATCTTCCTCGTCTGAAGGTAGGGGGGAGCCTAGGTAGCGTATGTACAAAGTGATCTCTCTGGAGGAGCCCGGAGAGATGAACTAAAGCCTAAGGACTTCCCTGTCCCAGCTCACCTATTCACCTATGGAATCAGGATCCAGGGCTATTTTCTATCTCACTTTTTCTATTTTTGCCACTTCTCCCCTATTATTTGGATGATTTGCTCAGTTTTCAAGCATTAAATAAGCATTATTTCAACAAGGTACTAACTTTTATCTAAGGAAAGTTAAGACAATATTTGATACATGCTTATTTTCTTTGGAGTCAATGGGGCTGGATTCAAATTCTACCTTGGGGACTGGTTACCTGTGTGACCTTAGACAGTTCATTTTATCACATTCAACCTCAGTTTCATCTGTAAAATGAGGGGTTTGGGTTAGATGGCCATGGAAGTCCCTTCCAGCTCTTGATGTAAGATCCTATGACTAACTGAATGAATGATTCTAGGACATAAATAACATCAAATCAGAGACACTGAGCTGTTGGACAGGCTAAACAGAGTTAAGGCAAAGGGTGGGAATATTAAGTGTGTAAAAGTCAAAGTAGAGTCTGGATCCAAAGATAACATGGCAGTAAGATGTAGTAGAAAGAGCCTGTGCTTAGAGGCAAAAGGTTTAGGTAGAGGTTCCAGATCTATTACTTACTTTCATTTCTGAATCTTCAATAGGTATAGCAGCACCTGCAGAAACAACTGTCAAACTGCATTTCCACAGGATGACAGTGAAGGGGATCGGCCTAGAAACATATTATTCTAAATTCAGGGTCCTTGTCTTCTGCAGCGTTTGAGGGAAGCTGGTAGTTAAGGTGGTGGTGGCGGTTTACCTTACCTGGCATATGATGCCCTCTGTGTATTCCTCAGGGTGTCCCCCCTACAAATGGCAGTAGGTGGGCAGTAAGTCTCTTCTTTATAGGAGTTACTTGTATGGATAATGATTATGAGGGCTAAGTGACCAACCTATTGATGGTGGGCCTTTCTATACTCATAAGGCTGATCCTCCAATGATATGATAAGTCAATCTGCAGGCCCATATGAAGCCTTTCTAGTTTCATAGACCTTGCCAGAACTTGTGTTGCCCTGGCACAGGCTTCAGGATTTCACATCACAATGAGGCGTTGGACTGAGACAAAAGCAATAAATTGTTTTACATGCTGTAGTGCAATGACAAGATTCACAATTGATGCTAAGACAGGAAATTGAAAACCAAGCTAGCCAAGATGCCTATAGGACAAGGAAGATGGGTTCAGCTTAACTGCATAGTTGACTGGCCTTGGCAGCACACTCACCTGCTGGCAAACCAAGCCATACTCCATTGTATGGGATCCCACATAAAGTCTGCTTGACTTGCCTTTTGTCTCCAGCAATTATCAGGATTAACACTTGAGTAATCATTGTTCAGTGCCTGCCCTAAGCTCTCCAGTCTCTGCATCCGGATGTCACCTGCCATCTGTTGTGCCCTTTCTAGTGTCATCTCTCTCCTCCCCCCACATGGGTTCAGGGTCCACTCAGCAAGGTACCGGTTGCTGAAATAGGCAGGTGACAGGCCCCACAGCAGGAATCTGTGCTGGCTACAACCTGGTAGAGTGACAGCTGACCAAGGAATGGGGTCTATTGTCATAACTGGCCACCCTCAGGGTCAGAGTTGAAGAAAGCAGATTGCAAATTTGGTTTCACTGAATTTGTCCTGGCTTAGAATGAGACAGGAGAAGAGGGTATGTAGTACAGAAGGGAAGAGGGAGAGATTCTTTTAAAATGAAAGTGGTAAAGAAAAGAGAAGGAAAGGGGCTGAGAAGCAATGGAGAGAGGGGGAGGTATGAAGAAGAGAGCAATGGAGAGAAGAGGAGAAAAGAGAATAAAGATTAAAAAGAGAAAAGAAAACAATGAGAAAAATAACATCTGTCCTGGAGCACTAGGCTTAGCTAGCTAATTGTATGGTGTAGTAGTAAGCATGGGATTTGGAATCAGAGGACCTGGGTTGGAACCTGAGTTCCATTGCTTATAGAAATGTGATCTTAGGAAGATTTCAGAAAAAACCTGGAAAGACTTACATGAACTGATGCTGAGTGAAGTGAGCAGAACTAGGAGGACCTCATACACAGTAACAGCCACAGTGTATGATGATCATCTATGATAGACTTAGCTCTTCTCGGCAGTATGATGGTCCAAGACAATTTCAAAAGACTCATGATAGAAAATGCTATCCATATCCAGAGAAATAGCAAATGGTGTCTGAATGCAGATCAAAGCATACTATTTTCACTGGTTTTTTTTTTGTAGTTTTACCCTTTTGTTCTGTATCTTCTTTCATAAAGTGACTAATGTGGAAATATGTCTAACATGACTGCACATGTATATCCTATATCAGATTGCTTGCCATCTTGGGGAGGGAGGAGGAAAGGAAGGGGGGGAGAAAATGTGTAACTCAAAATCTTATATAAATGAATATTGAAAACTATCCTTACATGTAATTGGAAAAAATAAAATACTATTTACAAAAAAAAGTGACTTAGGCAAGTTTCTTACACTTTTTAGACTTCAATATGTGCATCTTTAAATTGACTAGTAGGCTCCTTCCTTCTCTAAATCTTTTGAGTTACATGAACATTTCATAGAGTGTAATGAGAATGGGAGTTAGAAGATCTCCCCTGCCCCTTTACAGACCTAGGGGTAACTTTGAAGACCTCTCCCTACTTTGAAAGCAAACTCTGTCCTCCAATAGGCTAAATGTAATCACATAGAGCCTGTGATGGAGGGAATTTGCTAAAGGGTAGAGCAGAGCCCACAGGAAGCTTCCCTGATGTGAAGATAAATTCTGTCCCCCTAATAGGCTAAATATAGTCACATGGAGGCTGTGGTGGGAGGAGTTTGCTGAAGGGAAGCAGAGTCCACACAAAGGTGGTAGTCAGAGTTAGTGAGATGGTGAGGGAGAGAGGACTCTCAGGCAAGGAGTCAGAAAGGCTCATGAGTAGATATTGATCTTGTATTGGTTTGTGGGAAGGCTGAAGGATGCTGTGGCTCTCAGTGTTATTATAGCTTCTGAATATCTTTGGTACTATGATGGAATTGGCTTACTGGTTTTGGGATTCAGTTTTGGGATCCAAATAAATGCTTTAGTTCTATCCTCTATCTGGAGAATTTGGTGTATTTTGTGATCAAACATCATGCGATATTTATAATCATGGTCTTGATCATGATCATGGGTGCTGTAAATATTACACTGGTGCTACATAGTCAGAATTTTGTGCTTAAAATAGAACTTTGAACTTGGCTTGTCTAACTATCATTTTATAGATAAGGAAACTGAGGCCTAGAGAAAGATGAAGTCTTTCTGTCTGAGGTCACCAATCAGTTAATAAGTGGTAAAGTTGCAATTTGTGGTCAGTGTGATGGAATCTAACACAACAGGCAGATTAGGCATTAGATGATATAGTTATTATGCTATCTACTCCTTTTGAATACATTCTGTATAAAGCAAAACAAACCTTCTGTATAAAGCAAAAGCCTTTGGGGGAGGAGTTGTTTCTATATCCCTATATAAGCATTTTTTTTAAACTTTTTTTTATTTACTCATTTACTTTTAATTTACAAGATTCAGTTCCACAATCACTTGAGTTTCAGATTTTCTCCCCTCGCTTCCCCCCCCCCCCCATGGTGGCGTGCAATCATGTATAGGATCTGCAAATACTTTCACATCGTACAATAGTTTGGTCATATAGAAGGGCTGTAACCAATGAGTGATCACTGGGAAAAGAAAAAAAAAAAAAGCAAAACCAGACATGAAAGAGAACAATAACGAGTTTTGCTTCAGTCTCCATTTAAACTATAGTCTTTCTATATCTTTCTCTGAGTTTAGGTATCTCCTTCCATCTTGAGGCTTGTAGAGTTGTCTTTAGCTGTGCATTGTTGAGGATAGTCCAGTTTATCAAGGT
>CM053585.1:409029672-409066417 GCA_028646515.1 Pseudochirops corinnae
TATCAAATAGTGTATTACTAAATCATTGATGATTGAGTCTTTTGTACCCAATCTATTCCATTGATCCACTACTCTATCCCTTACCCAGTACCAAGCAGTTTTGATGACTGCTGCTTTGTAATACAGATTAAAATCTGGTAAGGCTAGGCCACCTTCTCTAGCATTTTTTTTCATTAATTGCCTTGATATTCTGGACTTTTTGTTCTACCAAATGAATTTTGTTACTATTTTTTCTAGTTCTATAAAATAATTTTTGGGTAGATTGATTGGTATAGCACTAAATACATAATTTAATTTCGGTAAAATTGTCAAGCATTTTTTTAATAAAAAGTGTTTACTTAGGAATGAGGGAACAACAGAAATTCTTCTAAACTAGCTCCAAAGACCATAACAGTCAGAGCTATCATTCTATGATGGAAGAGGAGGAAGGGAGGATTGGAAATAGGGAAGGTGGAAGGACCCCTAGTATTTATGGGCAGCAAGGAGACAAAATATTGAGACAAATCATTAGCTGCCACCTTACCTATCACTGGTTCTTTTGTGTAAAGTAATTTCAGAAAGATGATCTATATTAAGCCGTTTTATTGGTTTATATAGAGAAGAAAGATTCAATATTTTAGAAATATAGGAAATTAAAACTTGTGAAGTGATGTCCAAGATTTTGGGTCCAATCTCTTCATTTTACAAGTAAGACTAGAGAAAAAAGTAAATTACAAAAAGTCATACTTTTAAAAAGACTGTCACTTTTGATTCATCAGATTCTTTCCTTCTTGGAAGTGGGAGAACACTGGACACCTGACTTTGAAGAGGAGGTACTGGAAAGAAGGGAAAAGCAGAAGTGGATGGAGTGAGAATGGTACAGTAGAAAGCATACTGTATCTGGAATCAGGGACCCTGGGTTCAAATCCTGACTCTATCACTTTCTACTTGGGCAAGACATTTCACATATTTGGGTCTCAATTTCCTCATTAATAAAAAGAGAGGGTACAACTGTATGATCTCTAAGGTCTCTGCTATCTTATGAGCTAAGATAAACTTCAAGAGGTTCCTAAGTTTGCCCAGGGCCAGCTCTACAGTTGGGTTTCTCAATTAAATCTGTTCTATCTCTGGAAGAGTATGCAAGAAGATTAGAAAAGGGGCTAGCCTCATTATAGGCAACTCAACATCTTTCACTTGGTCAATCTGTTCCTAATGGTCTGGGAGAAAAATGCCTCCTGATCTACAGTCATAAGCACTTCTGAATATTCTGGAGCCCTACAGAAAATTCCCCTAGAATCTCCAAAATCCAAATATCAAAGGACTGGGACAAGTGTCATAGTTCAACAAGTGTCTCATCTGAGTCTGTCTATACATCCTCACAGAAGAATAGAACATAAAATCATAAGACTTAATACTAGAAGGAAACTTTAAGTTTCTCTAGTACAGATAAAGAGATAGTGGCAGAGAAATTAATCCCTTACTTAAAATTGCACAGGATTATATACTATGACTGACTCCTAGTCTTTCCACCATACTTTCTTACCCCAATACAATAATTTACCAGAAAAAAAAACAGAGGGACTGACACTGGACAGATAGACAAACATAGCTAGAAAGACAGAGGCATAGGCAAAGAAGACAAACAGAAAGACAGACATCTAGACAGACTGACAAACAGATAGGAAGTTCCAAACATTTTGTATAACTCATCCCTTTTGTGGCTTGCTTTCTCCCATAATACTCAGAAATATAGTTCTAAAATCATAATACTTGGGTTTCATCAGGCCAAGTTGGCTATTGATTTCTGCATCTGATTTTTTCCCCAACTTTCTAACACTTGAGTGGAAAAGGCAATTAAAAAAAAATACCCAACAACAACCACTGCATAGTCTCTGGTGATGTTGACAAACAGCTTACCCCACAATTTAATTTGTGAGAAACAGGAGACAAGGCCAGATTCAAACAATTGTCTTTGGGATAATTGACACTTGCAAAAAAAAAAAATAAAGATGACATATATAAGCCAGTGGTCAGGGCAGCTAATTCCTCTGGTTCACACACATACCTCAGATGTGTACCATTTCTCCAACCATAGTTGCAGGGTTGACTGAGTGATCATTTTTGCTGAGATAAGAATATAGTCTGCTTTCTCCTCCTACCACTTACAAGTGTAGCTAAATGTAGGGGATACATTCCATGCATGCATAATGGTAAATAATTTAACTCCCAAAGCTGGTTGATTAGAAAGTATGGAAGCAGAAGAAAGCAAAGTTGTTGAGGTTCAGGTCCATTTTGGGAGCCACTTTCTTCTTTAGAAGGGTCTCAGAGCCCTCCCAATCAACATACTCATCTTCCCTAATGGCAATAATGCAGAGAATCTGAAATGTAGGGCATTTTAGCTTGTGCCACAGACTCAGAGTCCTTGCCTCTATGTTTGTCTTCATGACGTAAGTTTCCAACTATTTTCATTTTAGAATTGCAGGCTCACAGAAGCTTTAGAGGGACATTGTGGTATTATTGTACTATGTTATAGAAATGCTTGTTTTATTCCATAAATTAAAAAGAAAAGAAAATATTGAACGTGAAGCCTTGAGATTTTGATTCAATCGCCAATTCTCAAATTTACCAGTTATATGAGCATAATCAGTCACTAGCCTCTATGAGGAGCATGATTACAAGTGGTGCCTTAGTTTCTTAATGTGTAAAATGAGGGTAATTATATCTGACTATTTCCCTGTTGCTGTGAGGAAAGCACCTTTACAAAAGGCTTGCAGAGCCTGGAAACCTTAAAACATAATACAGATTTGTTGTTGTTTAGGTATATCTAACTCTTTATGACCCCATTTGGGGTTTCCTTGGTAAAGACACTAGAGAGTTTGCTATTTCCTTCTCCAGTTCATTTTACAGATGAGGAAATTGAGGCAAACAGGCCTAGGTGAATCTGATGTTCAGAGAGGTTAAGGCACTCACCCAAGAACCCACCGTTAGTAATAATGTCAAATTTCTCTGCATTTGCTTGTTGTGAAGTTGTCTTTGTCAACCTTAAAATACTAAATAAACATATTATCATTCCCATTGTCATCATTGTTATTTTATTATTGCCATTTACCAGGTAAATGACATGGAGTCAGACTGTCTCCCTCAGATGTTTACAATTATAGATTTAGTAGATCAACCTGTAAATAGTCTATAGACTGTGTTTACCCTGCAATACATTGACTTTTAGATTTACAGCTCCCTTCCAATTAGATTCATGTTGTCTTTTATGGAACTTAAAACAAGAAATCCACAAAGGATATCATTCATTCATTCTGCTTCCTTCTAGGACCTATCTCACAATACACTAACATTCCATACTACCCTCTACACACTATGACCCTTTATAACCCTTCTTTGGCTCCTGGTCCTCAAGGTTCTAGTTCTGAGAGTTTCTCCATGAAAACTCATGTTCCTTCTCTCACCCCTACTCCTGTCTTCTGCATAGACATCTCCCCAGGATCTCTTAAATAAAATAAATTAAATTAAATTTTACATGATTGGTAACTTTATTGCATTGACCCATATGGTTGATTTATATACATTTTAGAAAGCTTTGTAGTGTTCGATGAAGAGGTACATCATTTATATTTGATTAAATACTTGATTAAATATGGTATTTTCATCATTCATATAAAAACTTGTATGCCAGGTCTTGACCAGGACTGTGACCCCTGGGCCACAATGCTTTCTATGGAAAATTCAGATATGACATATTGTTTGACCTTATACTATATATCTTTACTAAAATCATAACCTACTGTCATTTTAAGAACTACCTATACTGATTTCCCTTTTCTTTTTGCCTGTATGTTTTCTGCATTTCTCTGCCTCCTTCATTACCTCTTCTACGTTCCATCCTTCAATCTTCAGCTTTTTACTTTGCTCTCTATATTCTCTCTCTTTGAGAGCTCCTCCATTCTCATGGTCTCAATTATCACTTTTATTTGGATTATTCCCAAATATATGCCTTCAAATATGGCCTTTCCCATAAGCTTCATAGCTCCAAATGTCTTCTGGAAATTCTTACTTGGGGGTCCCAAACTAAACTCCTACTCAACAAGCCTAAAACATATCATTGCTTTTCCCTATAAGATTCCACTTCCCAATTTCCTCATCTCTATACATTTAAATGGGCTTTTTCCAAAAAATCCAAGTTCTAAACTTTGGCATCATATTTGACTTTTCCCTACCTTTATCGCCTATATTCTGTCAATTAATATGTCTTGCTAATTATTCCTTTCAAACTATTTCTTGTTTGCATCAATTTCTCCTACTATTACCCCTGCCCTCATGTTATATGACTGCCTCAGTCTTCCAAAGCCTTTCCTGTTTCCATCTTTCCTTTTCCAAGAGTAAGATTTTACTTTTCCTTAAGTATAACTTCACCATTTTACTTCTTTGAGAAAAACCTATCATTTTCCATCATTGCCTAAAACCTTTTTAGTCTGACTTTCAGAGCCCTCTCTGTATCCTTGATAGTCAATCTTATTTCTCAACAATCTACCTAAACTCTAGAGTCAAGATGAACCATCTTCCCCAGTTAACCTGATCTTTGTTTGGATTATTCCTCTGTCTTGTTCAAATCTAATCTCCTGTTTCATGGATAAGAGAAATGAGGTAGCTACTCAGATTCTGAAACTTTTGACCTGGTTGTTGCCCTTTGTTCTCATAGAAGACCAAAATGACATCACTATGCTATAGTCAAGTTTCAATGTATCCAACTGTAGCTGATTAGCTCAGAATGTTCTACCACAGGTAGGGCACAAATAGTTCATGTGAATATTTAGAGTGAATTCTCTAAATTTTTACATCCTGCATTTCCTTTGAGTTGTTTCAATTCTGCTTTGCTATCATAGAGCATAGCACCTTCTCTGATGTGGGCATACCATGCTGAGTGGTCCTATGCCAGCGTCTCCAATGTTATATAAATGATTCCAAAGTTCTTAAGAGAGACCTTTGGGAGTGTCCTTGTATTGCTTCTTCTGACCACCATGTGAATGCTTGCCCTGTGTGAGTTCACCATAAAACAATCTTTTTGGCAAGAGTACATTTTACATTCGAAAAACTTGGCCAGCCCATCAGAGTTCTGCTCTCTGAAGCAGACTTTGAATGCTTGGCAGCTTAATTAGAATAAGGACTTCAGTGTCTGGTACCTTATCCTGCCAGGGGATCTTCAGAATCTTCCTAAGACAATTTAAATGGAAGCATTCAGTTTCCTGGCATGGCACTGGTAGACTGTCCAGGTTTCAAGGCATACAATAAGGTTAGCATCATGGCTCTGTAGACCTTCAGTTTAGATACTCGCCTCACCAATGCATTTAAAATCCCTTGGTTAACCTCAACCTGGTTTAGCCAGTCTGCTGAAACAGTTTACCAGGGTGTGGCTGCTGCCCATGCTACAGCTTCTTGGAGCCACAGGTGAACAGGAAAGGTGGAAAAATATCCCTGAAAAGGGCTTGGCAGTCATCACACCAGAAGTACTAGTCTTCCCTGAACACACCCTACACCCCTAAACTTGACCTAGTCTGAGGGTGAACACAGTAAATGTTTGAAGAATGCATGTAGGTTGCCTGGAGGCAACAGTGTGGTCTAAAGGATTAGAGGATCTGGATTCAAATACTGACCCTACTACCTGCTGCCTCCATGATCTTGAGGTCATTCAATCTCTCTGGGTCTCAACTTCCTCTACTATAAAATGATGGATTGGACTAAATGATCTCAAATGTTCCTTCTCTCATTCTCTTAATCTGTGATTCTATGACAAATATGTTGGTCTAAATGCATTTGGTCCAAACAAGTTAGAGCTCTTTGGAAGTTAACGGAACAAGATGGTGGGAAGAAAAGCCAGAGGCCAACTTCAAACTTTGAAGCATTGATCTAGAACCTTTGGTCAGATCTCTACTTTTTGTTTAGTTAACACAGCATCCCCTAGCAGAACTTCTTAAACTGTGGGTCATGACCCCCTACGGGATAGCTAACCATAGTTTAAGAAGTGCTGAAGGGATAAAGAGTAGAAAAAGTTTAAGAAGCCCTGCCTAGAGAGAGGACATTATTAATGAAGGAGCATAAGTTCAGAAAGTTATGTTACTTACTTGGATCATCTGGCAAGCTGGAGACTCAGCTGGCACAGATCTTGGTGTCCCAAATCATAAGGAGTCAATGCTTAGTGATCCAAGTCAATGAAAGAGAGGGTGAGCAACGACATCAGCTAGAAAGCAAGGATTTCTTTTCTGAAGGACACTAAGTGACAACAGATAGGAGACAAGAAGAGGGTATTAGATATTTTGGTGATTCCATTCCTAAATCTTTTCATTTGGATAAAAGAGGAACTGTGATTTCACTGGAAAAGGAAATTCCAGGTAAAGAAATTCCCTCTACTAGTGTAGAACAGTGCCTGCTCCACAATTTAGAGTTCCAAAGAGTTTCCTGGGACACTGAGAGATTAAGCAATTTGCCCAGGTGTGAGTTACAGCCAGGAGAACTCAAAGGTGTGACAAAATCCTTGGTCCTCCTGCCTCCAAGGTTAGTTCTCTATCTACCATGCTACAATTCTTCTTAGTTTGATTTTTAAAAAAATCCTAATTTTCTAAAATATTTATAGCAGCTCTCTTTGCAGTGGTAAAGAACTGGAAAATGCAGGGATGCCCATTAATTGGAGAATGACTGAACAAATTGTGGTATATGTTGGAAATGGAATATTACTGTGCTATAAGAAATGAGGAGCTCAATGACCTTAGAAAAACCATGGAAAGACTTGCTGAAAAAATGAAGAGCAGAACCAAGAAAACACTGTATACAGCAGCAATAATATTGTTTTAAGAATGACTTTGAGAGAATTATTTTGACTATTATAAATATCCAAATGAACTATAAAAGACATATGAAGGAATAAAGATGTTATCTCCATCTAGAGAAAGAACTCAAAAATAGAAGTATGTTTAGAATAATTTTACATACATACATACATATATATGTGTGTGTGTCTAATGGTAATCATCTCTAGGATGGGGAAGAGGAAAAGGAAGAAAAAAAAGAAATTTATATGATAATTTTGTTGTATATTTGAAAGTAATAGCAAGTTGCACATACTAGATTTGCAGTTTCATGTGCAATCATTTTTATTGTAACATGTTATTGAAATGCTTATTTTATTTCATAAATTGAAAAAAGAAAAGAAATATAAAAAAAAACTTTCCCAATTCCTCTTTACCATCCCCTAAAAAACAAACTCCACAAATGTCTAAAGGGTCCATTTCAAGTCCTAACAATGGCTGAGGGATTTTCTAAACCTTGTCAGCTGAATCTTATCATTATACATTACACAAAACCTCTCTTGGCAGTAGTGTATGGGGGTGGTATGTACAAAGGTCTCATTGCCACAGAAGAGTATGCTGACTTGTAATCTAACCTTCCAGCCTATGCTGGTTGTCTCCTTAGGGTTGTCTTCCACAGCTTGTAAATGCAGCTGAGCAAGCAGAGTTCTGGCAAGAGCAGGAAAGTGAGAACATACAATTCCTTTCAGCTTTCGTCTTGGGTCTTCTTTGCCAGCCCTCTCATTTTTGCATTATTTCCCTCTAAGCCTTTGCTCGTGCTGTTCCCTATGCCTGGAATGTCCTCCCACACCCTTTTAAGTCATTGAATTCCCAGCCAGCCTTTAAAGCTCAACTCAAATGTTCTTCTCTTCCAGGAAGTCTTCCCTGATCCCCTCCCACCCCCCTATCAGTACTTTCTTTTCTCCTCATACTCCCCTCGTACTTTGGCACAATGTACACTGACTCCAGTGCCAGGCCTAGAGTCTGGAAGACTCATCTTCCTAAGTTCAAATCCAGCCTCAGACACTTACTAGTTGTATGACCCTGGGCAAGTCACTTAATCCTGTTTGCCTCAGTTTCTTCATCTGTAAAATGAGCTAGAGAAGGAAATGGCAAACCACTCCAGTATCTTTGCCAAGAAAATCCCAAATGGGATCATGAAGAATTGGACATGAGTTAAATGACTGAGCAATAATAATATAATTATATGTGACCTCTCCTTATTAGACTACAAGCACCATGAGGCTAAAAAGAATGACTTATCTGACAGTTCTAACTCCCTCAGCACCTTGAACAGGGCTCTCTCTATTCACAGTAGATGATTAATATGGAGTACTCAAGGAGGACTAGCATCACTGGTATGAGGGCTTGTAGATTACTTTAGAGCTGCTTATCAACCTTTGGTACCTACCTCATTCATCCAACTCTCAGCTGTGGCTCCAAGAAGCCATAGGATGCACAGGCACAGTGGCTATACCAGGCTGAGGGTAGCCAACAGGCCTCAGTCCCTTCAGTGAGTTAGGGGGATTTCTATCCCAAGCATATGAAGACTTTCCCTGGTGAAATGGGTAGATGATAAGAATCTGTTCCAACAGCCACACAGGTGGCTGAAGCAGGTGCTGTGGAGTGATTAGAGCTTGGTGGGACACTGAAGATGCTAAGGTCATCCACTGTATCCTACACCATTGCCAGTTGCCCTGATTTTTGTCTTGCCACTGGACTTTGATGACTGTGGAAGAGAGTGTGAGGTTGATGATTTCACACAACTCTGCCTCATTTAAATCCAATTAAAGCACAAGTCAAGACATCAATCTGTGATATCATTGATCCTCTTCAAAAACAAAAAATTAACAACTGGATGATTAATAAATGTTCATCTAATTAAAGAAAGATATTGTCTTGCTGGACTTTGAGCGTATTTCTCTTCCTTGGCTTTGCAACGCACAGCTGAAAACCTTTCTGAATTAGATTGTCTATTCCCTGCATCACCCTCCTCCTATTTTCTAACCCACTTACTCAAACTCTGGAGTACTTTTTCCTTGATACTCTTTAGTAATGGTTGATTTCCCTATCTTCCGGATTTCCCATTTATCTTGTTTCTCCACCCTTCTCTAACACCACCAAACCATAAGTTCCTTTAAAAACACAGCATATTAGAGGCAGAAGGAAAGGCAGACATCACCAAGTCCAACTGTATTTTCTAGGTGAGGAAATTAAGGCCCAGAGTGATAATATTAGTTGCCTTTGGTCACCTAGTCAGTAAGTGGGAGATTTAGGACTGAAATTCAGTTCTCAGCTCCAAGTTGATTTTTTCTTTTTACTATATCACATTTCTTAATATACTGCATACAGCTTGTAACTACAAAAACTATAGACCAATTTCTTTAATGAATACTGATGCAAAAATGTTTAAATAAGATATTAGCTGAGCTATTACAGCAATAAATAACAAGGTTCATACACTATGACCAGGTGTGTACCCCAGCATACCCAGGGCTGCTGCTAGCACCGGTTCTTAGAGCTGCTTTTCTAAAGGAAAGCAACTCAAAATGGGTTAACAGTCTCACTTTAATCAATCAAAGATATATCATTTACTTAGTTCAGGGGAAAAAGTCAGCCCCCTGAACTTCAGAGAATGCAAACACAAGTTACAAGCAAACAAAAAAACAGATCAGCAGATGGGCTTCCAACCATCTGACCATTACATCAGTTACCTATTCAGTTACCAGAGAGGGAAGCACCAATACCTGGGTTTTTCAAAGCCCGGGGACTCAACGGCTTCCCAGAGTCTCTTCTGGCCAAATCACACAACTCTTTCTGAAGTGAGCCCCAAACCAAAACCTCACATCAGGGCATATATATAGCCTTCTCCTGGATCAGAGAATGTCACAGCCCTCTTGACCCACTGCCCAATCACAAAGCAACAAGGTGCGGGTATCCCAAAAAACAAGCCTCCCACCACAGGCTCCACATGACCACATTCAGCCTATTAGGGGGCGGAGTATATTTTCAAATCAGGAAAGGTTCTCAGAGTCACTTAAGCCTCTTAAGCAAAGGGCCTAGGGGCAGGGAAGATCTTTAGATTCCCATAACACCAGGTGGGATTTATGCCAGGAATGCAGGCAGATTCATTATTAGGAAAATTATCAGCTTAATTGACAATATTAATAACAAAACCAACAGAAATAATATGATTATTTCAATAGATGAAGAAAAAGCCTTTTATAAAATACAACACCCATTCCTATTAAAAAAAAACACTAGAGAACATAGGAATTAGGGAAGCTTGCTTTAAAATGATAAGTGATATTTATCAAAAACCATTAGCATGCATTATCTGTAATGGGGACAAGCTAGAAGCCTTCCCAATGTAATTAGAGAGGGAAGGAAGGATGCTCATTGTCATCACTATTATTTACTATTGTGTTAGAAATTCTAGCTATAGCAATAAGAGAAGGAAAAAAATTGAAGTAATTACAATAAGGAAGCAGAACTATCACTCTTTGTAGATGATATGATGGTATACTTCTTAGAGAAACCTAGAAAATCAAGTAAAAATGTAGGCAAAATAATTAACAACTTCAGCAAAGTTGCAAGATATAAAACAAGCCCACATAAATTAGCATTTCTATATATTACCAACAAAGTCCAGCAGCAAGAGAAAGAAAGAGAAATTTCATTTAAAATAACAGTAGACAATATGAAATACTTGGGATCCTACCTGCCTCCCTACCAAGGAACTATATGAACACAATTACAAAACACTTGGCACACCAATAAAGTCATATCTAAACAACTAGAAAATTTTTAATTGCTCATTGCTGGCCAAGCCAATATAATAAAAATGACAATTCTACCTAAATTAATCTACTTATTCAGTGCCATCCTGCCAAACTACCAAAAATTATTTTTATAGAGCTAGAAAAAAATAACAAAATTCATCTGGAAGGAAAAAAGTTCAAGAATATCAAGGTAATCAATGGGGGAAAATGTGAAGGAAGGTGGTCTAGCTGTACCAGATCTTAAACTATATTTTAAAGTGGTAATTATCAAAACAACCTGTTACTGGCTGAGAAATAAAGTGGTGGATCAGTGGAATAAATTAGGTACACAGAACATTGTGGTATATGACCGTTAGTAATCTAGTATTTGATAAACCCAAAGATCCAAGCTTTGGAACAAAACTTAATATTTGACAAAAACTGCTGGGAAAACTAGAAAATGGTATGACAGAAACCAGGTATAGACCAACATCTCACAGCATATACCAAGATAAGGTGGAAATGGGTACATGATTTATATGTAAAGAGTGATACCATAAGCAAATTGAAATAACACAGAAAAGCTTACTATGTATAAGTGAAAAATTTCGGACCAAACAAGTTATAGAGAGCATTACAAAATGTAAAATGGATAATTTTGATTATATAAAATTAAAAAGTTTTTGCAGAAACAAAACCAATGTAAATAAAATTAGAAAAAAAAAAGAAAAAAGAATGGAAAAACTTTTTTTACAGCAAGTATCTCTGATGAAGGCCTCATTTCTCAAATATATAGAGAACAAAGCCAAATTTATAAAAGTACAAGTTATACCCAATTGATGAATGGTTAAAGGATATGAACAGGCAGTTTTCAGACAAATAAATCAAAGCTGTCCATAGTCAAATGAAAATATGCTCTAAGTCATTACTGATTATATTGAGAAATGCAAATTAAAACAACTCTGAGGTACCACCTCAAATTTATCAGGTTGGCTAATATGACAAAAAAAGGAAATGATAAATGCTGAAGGGGATTTGGGAAATCTGGGACACTAATGCACTGTAGGTAGAGTTGTGAATTGGAAGGTAGTTTGGAACTTTGCCCAAAGGGCTATAAAACTATGCATATCTTTTGATCCAAAAATACTACTATTAGGTCTGCATCCTAAAGAGATTTTTTTTTTAAAGGGAAAAGAACTTATTTGTACAGAAATATTTATAGCTGCTCTTTTTCTGATGTCTAAGAATTGGAAATCGAGGGAATCCTCAACAATTAGGGAAAAGCTTAACAAGTTGTAGTATATATTATTGTAATGGAATATTATTGTGCTATAAAAAATGACAAGCAGGATGATTTCATAAAAACCTGCAAAGACTTATATGAATAAAGTGAAGTGAGAAGAACTAGAAGAATAATAAACACAGTAATAACAATATTGTATGATGAAGAATTGTAAATAATTTAGCTCTTCTCAGCAATACAATCATCCAAGACAATCCCAAAGGACTCATGAAAAATGCCATCCGCCTCCAGGGAAAGAATTCATGTTATCTTAAACATAGACTAAAGCATACTATTTTTCTTTTCCTTCCTTCCTTCCTCCCTCCCTTCCTTCTTCCCTCCCTCCCTTCCTCCCTCCCTTCCTTCCTTCCTTCCTTCCTTCCTTCCTCCCTTCCTTCTTCCTTCCTTCCTTTTTTCTTTCCTATATTTCTTTTTTGAGTCTTCTTACACAAAATGACTAATATGGAAATGTTTTATATGATTGCATACATATAACCTCTATCAGATTGCTTATCATCTCAGGAAAGGGCAGGGGCTAGAGAGAGGGATAAAATTTTGAATTCAAAACTTAAAAAAAAAAACCCAGATGTTAGAAATGAATTTTACATGTAATTTGGGAAAAATAAAATATTATTCAAAATAATAAAAATTACTGATTAAGAAAAGACTAAAAGCCTGACTTCTATGGCATTGTGACCCAGGATTCAAGATTATGTGGGTCAAGGTTAGAAACAAGGGAAAGAGGAACAAATAGTCATAGTCAGAAGGCACCTCTTCCTTTAATTTTCTATACAGTTGTGTACTGTTCTCCTATATTTTCTACATGCTAGAAGACCTTAGAAACCAACATTGACCTACCACATCCTAGTTAGCTGTCAGCTTCACTAGAATGTACTGTGAATGAAATAAACTTATCCCCTTCTCTCGTGGTTTTGGGAAATGGTTGGTTTATGTTGTCAGTGAAATTCCTGATTGTATTGTAATTATATACCACTATACTTTTTCTGATTAAGCCATTATATTTTTGCTACCATAAGAGGTGAATGTGCTTTTTAAACAACATGTTATATCTCAAGGAAAAGAGGACATTTCCAGTGGATGAAATTATAGTACATCTGGGAATAATAGTAAAGGGGGAGGGGGATCAAATGGCAATGGAAGTTTGATATGGGATCAAAAGATTTGAAAAAATAGTGAGTAGGAGAGTGAAATAATTAGAAAGGTGTAAAAAAGAATGCCTTGCTGGAGTGAATATCTTGTTGATACAATGGAACATAAATCTGTAATGGGTCCAGTTCAAGAAGTTTCATAATTTTCTCCTGTTCATTTATCAGCAGCAGAAGGACTTGGGAATGAGAAGATAGCAAGAATGTCTCCCTCAATGAGTTAAACTTACCAGGTCTAAATAGGTACATTCTAGGGGTTTCAAAGAACTAGTGAATGTAACTGTCGAGTGAGTGAACTTTAAGAAAGCATCACAAATGGGAAATTTATTGTAGGATTAGAGAAAAGCTATCTTAGTCTGTTTTTCTAAAGGAAAGGAGGTTTATACACACACATATATATATATCAGCATGCATATATACACGTGTACATTGCATGTATATACAAATATACATGGATAATATATACATACACACATACCTGACATGTACACAATTAAGTAAGTATGATAGACAGTAGAAAATGATAAGTTAATCAGCTCAGTCAAAATGATAAAATGATTTTAAAGAAAGAAATTGCTATGGGGAGTGGGGAGAATAGAAAGGAGTCAGAAAAGTCTTCATGAAGAAGGTGGCATCTGAGCTGGGCCTGAGAAAAAGGGATAGACCAATAGACAAAGATGTAGAAATCTATTCCAAATGTAGTAGGGATTGAAATCTTTGTCTCTCTAGTGGATATAACCTTTTGGAAGTGAATGTGGATGGGACTGTGTGGCTACTACTTTGTCTCTCTTCTGCATATTTCAGCAACCAGTTCAAGCAATTTGAATAACCTCTACTAATTACTTAGAGTGAGGGAGGGAAGGTGTTATAGTGGGCTGAGTAGAAAGTAGGGGGAGATTGAGGTATTCTCGTGGAAGGCTAGAACCATAGGGACTACACTGATATAGTCTCAGAGAGTACAACACTTTAGCTCTGGGGAAGAAATGATACAAAAATGTTACTATGCACTAGCATGGGAGGTTTGAGGGAATATAGTTCTTCAGGGAACTGGGAAAATCCTTGTGTGTAAGGCCTGGGTCCAAGGGGACTCTTTCACAAATGATGGCTTCAAAAAAATGGAGGTACATTGATTTGTAGCTATGTTTTAAATGGTACCAAGCTAATAGTTATTTTGTTACTGGCAGAAATGAAGGACAAAAACAAAATTCCTAACTCTACCTTGTCCATCTAGTCTTACCAAGTGAAACTCCTGAGATGATCTGAATGGATTCTGAGACATTATGCTAGTTGAAAGGAATTTTATTGGCATAAAATAAAAGGAGACTGAGTTTGAGGAGCAGAATTCTGAAAAAGAAATCTCTATTGGCTTTTATTAGCTGACTGGGTATGGCTGTGTTTCTGACTCACAAAAAGCAGAAATATTCCCTGAACCTATGGAGCTGAGACCCTTCACTTTGGGGAGAGAGATCTCACAGCATCTGCAAGTCAAGGCAACTTCAACAAGTGGCAGCAGTAAAAAGCAGATGTTCTGAAGTGACTAGCTTGAAGAAGATACTGGCTGATGACAAGACTACAGAGGATCAGCAAGTCGCAGTGAAACTGAAAGAATAGTCCAGCAGTGGACATGGCTGGCTTGCTTACCAGCCCACTGCTGGATAATATCCCCAGAAGCAAAAAAACAACAACACATGGCATTAGCACTCCATTGGAGGGAGCATCAAGCAACAGAAATGAGAGGAATTGTACCAAGGATGCAATGCTTGCAGCCCTGGCCATTTGTATTCCCAAAGCATATTCCTATTTGTAGACAGATGACAACTTTCTTTGTCATGTATTTTGTTTAGCTTGATGTGTTATTCTCAGAAAGTATCAGTGGTGACTCATGAGCTATGATATGGAATCCACATTGACTCAAAGTGTTTCTTGAACCTTAGGTAAATTTCAGAGAGATCACAATGAAGGGAGCCCAGGCTACAAGTGTAATTTGAGGGCCTTGAATGGGATGACTTCCAATGTCTCTTCCATATCAAAATCATTTTACAAATGAGACATACTATCTGGGGATACCACCAACTAGAACAATAGGTCCAGCAGAATAGTTGTCTACAATGCAAGATATTCTGTAGACATGTATCCACTCACAAGTCAATGTCAAAGTTTCACCTAGACAAAATGACTAACTCAAATAGAAAGACATTTAATGAAGTAGCATAACAAAAAAAAATAATGTAATCCCCCTTCCCACATAAAGCTGGAGCATGCTGTCTTCTAAATACGCATATGGAAAGAGTAGACATTTTAAGAAACATATATGACTAGGGAACATGTGTAGAGGGATACAGACAATGGGGAAAATGAAGCCCAAACTTGCACAAGGTGAGTATAAATGTAGGGAATATTCTTGCCTTGAAATCTATAGAGATACTGGTGTCTGCTAGATGTCTTCTTCTACCACAACTTCTCATTGGTTTCATATGAAATGAAGTCTTTTTAAGTTAATTTTTTTCACTTAATCAGTCCTCCTTTGTTTTCCCCTCCCCAGCTCTCCCTGTCCTCAAATTGAAAAAGAAAGAAAAACAAAGCCCTAGTCATAAACATATGTAATGAAGGAAAACAATTTCCTACATTAGCAATATTCATATTCATAAAGATAGAATCAGGATAGAAAGATTTAGGCTATCTAATCAACATAATGATAAACCACTATCTAAACATGCCATTCACATCCTGACAGAGAAATAATAGACCCTCCAAGTGCAGATAAAAATGTATATTATAGAAGGTATATTATAGAAAGTATATTGTAGAAAACACACATACATACCACACACATTTTCTATATCTATATAGATCTCTCTATACATAAATGTAGTATTTATATCCATGGAGATAAAACTACAATGATATATTATTTATGTGGATTTAGCTATATTGATATATTACCAATATCTATATAGCTATATTATGTTGACTAGAATTCTCAAGTCTTTTGAAGTTGCCTGTATTTATGATTTTGTGATTATTATATACATTGTTCTGGTTCTGCTCACTCCATTCTGTAAAATTTTATATAGGTCTTCTGAGGTTTCTCTGAAATCACGACCTTTTTTCTTAAACACAATAATATTCTATCACCTTCATATTATCATAATTTGTTCATGCATTCCCCAACCAATGGCATCTCCTTAGTTTCCAATTCTCTGCCACTACAAAAAGAGCTGCTATGCATATTTTTGTACATGTATATTCTTTCCTTCTTTCTCTGATCTCTTTGTGTTTATAAGTCAAGCAGTAAGATCACTGGGTCAAAGAGTATCTGGCAAAAATAAAAGTTGTTGGGTTTTTTTTTTTTTTAACATAATTCGTATTTAGTTTCCAGAATGTCTGGAACAGGTCACAGTTCTATTGTCCAAATGATGGACAGCCCTTCAAAAAGAGCTGCTAAGAATACTGTTGTACATATGGGTTCTTTTTTCCTTTCTTTGACTTCTTTGCAGTATAGGCCTAGTAATGGTATTGATAGGTCAAAGGATATTCACACTTAACTTTTTGGAGATGGTTCCAAATCACTTTGTTGAATGACTGGACTAATTTACAATTACACAATACATTTATTAATGTACATGTTTTCCCAAAGCCCAATGGTATTTATCATTTTCCTTTATTCCTGGTAATCATTGCCAATCTGATAGTTATAAGGTAGAACTTCAGAGTTCTTTGATTTGCATTTTTTATTATTAGTGATGTAGAGGATTTTTATATACCATTTGATTGCTTGAATTTATTTCTACAAAAACAGTCTGTTCATATCCTTTGACCATTTATCAGTTGAAGAATGGTTCTTACTCTTACAAATTTTGAATCAGTTCCCTATATATCTTAGAAAAGACCATTTTCAGTGAAACTTATTTTTCTCCCAATTATTTTCTTCTTTTCTCACTTTAGCTGCATCAGTTTTGTTTATGTGAAAACTTTTAAAATTGTATGCAATCTTAATTCTCCATGCTACCTTCTGTGACTCTATATATCCCTTTTAATTATTTCCCTATCCATAGACCTGATGGTTAATTTCTTCCTTCTTCTGCTAATCTGTTTATAATGTCATCCCTTTATGTATAAGTCATGTATATATTTGAAGCTTATCTTGGTATATGGTGTGAATTGATGGTATATATCTAGTTTATGAGTGAATGCTTTCCAGTTTTCTGGAATCAACTAATAGGCTTTAGTTTATAGTAAACTTAACATGTCCATTGCAACCTCTCTATTTCTTAACCAGTACCAATTAATTTCCTTTTTCCTTTTATTTTTATGTAATAAAAACAAGCATTTCTGTAACATAATGTAATAAAAATGATTGCACATGAAACTGCAAATTGCTATTCCTTTTAAATATATAATAAAGTTATTACATAATGTTTTTCCTTTTTTGTCCTTTCATCTCCCCCCATGCTAAAGATAGCTACCATTAGATACCTGTATGTGTGTATAATTTAAAATCATTCTATACATACTTCTACTTATCACTTCTTTCTCTGGATTCAGATGTCTTCCTTCATATGTCCTTTGCAGTTAATTTGGGTGTTTAAAATAGTCAAAATAACTTTTTTTGCTCAAAGTTGTTCTTAAAAAGCATTGCTGTTACTGTATACAATATTCTGTTGGTCCTGCTCATTTTGCTCTTCATTATTTTATGCAAATCTATCCATGTTTTCCTAAAATTGAACTCATCATTCTTATAGCATAGTACTGTAACTTGTTCATCCATTTCCCAATTGATGGGCATCTCTGCAATTTCCAATTCTTTGCTACCACAAAGAGAACTGTGATAAATATTTTAGAATGTATAGGTTATTTTTCTTTTCCCCTAATCATCTTTGGAAATAGACCTAGTAGTGGTATTTCTGGATCAAAGGGTACAAGTAGTTTAATAACTCTTTGAGCATAGTTCCAAATTGCTCTCTAAAATGATTGAATTGGTTCACAATTTCACCAACAATGAATTAATATTCCAATTTTTCCACATCCCCTCCAACATTTGTCACTTTCACTTTCAATCATTTTATATAATTTGATAGGCATAAAATGATATCTCCAGGTTCTCTTAATTTGCATTTCTCTAATCAACAACGATTTAGGACATTTTTTCATATGAATATAAATCATTTTCATTTCTTCATTGGAAAACTACCTATTCATATACTTTGACCATTTATCAATTGAAGAATGACTCCTAGTCTTATAGATTTTGCAAAGATCTTCATATCTTTGAGATGAGACCTTTACCGGAAAAGCTGTCTACAAAAATTTTTTTCTCCATTTTCTGTTTTCCTTCTCATTTTATCTACATTTGTTTAATTTGTAGAAAATCATTTTAATTTTATGTAATTGAAATTATCCATTTTGTACCTCACTCTGCTCTCCATCTCTTGTTTATTCATAAATTGTTCACCTATCCATGTCTACTTCCTGACCAATACCAAATTATTTTGACAATTATTGTTTTGTAGTATGACTTGATATCTGGTACTGCTAGGTCTGCTTCTGTTCAGTTTCATTTTTAATTGTTTTCCTGGAGATTCTTGACCTTTTGATCCTCCAGATTGATTTCTTCATTTTTTTCTAACTCTCTAAGGTAATTCTTTCATAGTTTGATTGGTATGGTTTTGAATAAGTAAATTAATTTTGTGGCATTGTCATTTTACATGGGTTCAACCTACCCATGAGCAATTAGAATGTCACCAATTATTTAGATCTGTCTTTATTTATGAAAAGGATATTTTGTGGTTGAATTCATATAACTTCTGTGTGTATCTTGGTATGTAGACTCCCTACTATTCTGTACTTACTATAGTTCTTGTAAATGGAATTTCTCTTCTATTTCTTCCTGCAAGGTATTATTGGCAATATACATGAATGCTAGTGATTCCTGTAGATTATTTTACATTCTCTAAGTTTGCCGAAATTGTTAATTGTTTTAATTAATCTCTCTAGTTAACTCTCTAAAATTCTCTATGGGAACCATAAGATCGTCTGCAAAAAGCAATAATTTTGTTCCCTCTTTGCCCATGTTTATTCTCATTTCTTTTTCTTGTCTTATCACTATAGTTAGCATTTCTAACACTGTATCAACTAATAATGGTGATCATGAAAATTGGAAATTGGAAATTATGCATAATGCTGACTCTTAGCTTTAGATAGATATTACTTAGCGTATTAAGGAAAAATCCATTTATTCCTATGATTTCTGTTTTTTTTCCCCAAAGGCGTAGATGTTGTATGTTGTCAAAAATTGTTTTAGCATCTATTTATACAGTTGTATGACCTTTATTATTCTTCTTATTAATATGGTCTATAATGTCTATAGTTTTCCTAATATTGACTCAATCGTGCATTACTTGTATAAATGTAACCTGGTCATAGTGTATAATCATTGAAATTGTTGTTGTAATCTCTTTGCTAATATAGATACTTTTAATATTTATGTATCATTATTAGGATATTAGTCTATAATTTTCCCATTTTTTTCTCTCTCTAGTTTAGATATCAAGACCATATTTGTATTGTAGAAAGAATTTTCTAGGGTCTCTTATTTTCTTATGTTTCAAACAACTTTTGAAATATTGCAATTAATTGTTCTTTAAAATTGTGATGGGTAGGGGCAGAGCCAAGATGGATCAGAAAAAGGCAGGGACTTGCCTGAGCTCTCCCCCAAACCCCTCCAAACCTTTTTAAATAATGCCTCAAAATAAATTCTAGAGTGGCAGAACCCACAAGAAGACAGAGAAAAAAATTTTTCAGACTTAAAAGGTCAAGAGGAAAGGTCTGTCACACCAGGGTGAGAGTGGAGCTCAGTTCAGCACAGGCTTCACACCCCCAGTAGCCTTGTGTATTATTGAATCAGTGTTTGAAACTGCAGTGGCAGTTTTCAGACCTCTCAGTGCACAGATGGTAAGGGGGTCAGACAACTGGTCAGAAGGAGACTACAAGGGTCCCTTTATGGGCACCAGGGGCAGGACTCTTCTTCATTGTTTATAATTGGATCTGGTTCACAGTCCTGGGCCTCATTCCCAGGGAGAGGATGAGCACTAGTACACTAGAGCTTGTAGTTGCAGAGGAGCTTGTACCTTGGTCACACCTCCAAGGCAGATAACAGTGCTTGAGGTTGCTCACAGATCAGATCACAGACCAGGAGAGTAGTAAATACAACTCTCCCTAGATCATAACTTTAAAGAAATAAAAACTTACAAGCTCCAGAATTATCTCTGAAAACAGCTGCACAAAAAAACCTGAAGCTTGGGACAATGTGCCCTTTAGTCCAGAAGCAAAATTCCACTTTAGCATAGAGTTAAAAGTCAAGAAATAGGCTGGGAAAGTGAGCAGCAGAAAAAGATCTGACCTACAAAGAAAGTTACTATAGTGACAGGGAAGATCAATACACAAACTTAGAAGACAACAAAGTCAAAACTGCTACATCCAAAGTCTCAAAGAAAAATATGAATTGGTCTCAGGACATGGAAGAATTCAAAAAGAAATTTAAAAACCAATAAGAGAGGTAGGGGGAAAATTGAGTAGAAAAATGAGAGTTATGCAAGAAAATCATGAAAAAAAGAGTCAACAGCTTGGTAAAGGAGGCACAAAAAATACTGAAGAAAATAATACCTTAAAAAGGAGAAGTGGACAAATGGAAAAAAAAGGTAAAAAAAATTCACTAAAGAAAAGGATTCCTTAAAAGTAGAATTGGCCCATTGGAAAGGGAAGTATAAAAATTCTCTGAAGAAAACAATTTCTTAAAATTTAGAATTGGTCAAATGAAAACTAATGACTTTTATGAAACATTAAGAAACAAAACAAAACCAAAAGAATGAAAAAATAGAAGAAAATGTGAAATATATCATTGGAAAATTATCTCATCTAAATGTAAAATAGAATCAGGAGAGATAATTTAAGAATTCTTGGACTTAATCTTAAGGATTAAGAGAAAGCCATGATCAAAGAAAGAGCTTAGACATTGTCTTTCAAGAAATTATCAAGGAAAATTGCCCTGATACTCCAGAACCAGAGAGTAAAATAGAAATGGAAAAAATCCACCAATCACTCCCTGAAAAGAGATTCCAAAATGAAAAGTCTCCAGAATATTAGAACCAAACTCTAGAGCTCCCAGGTCAAGGGGCAATCAAGAAAAAAACAATTCATATATCGTGGAACCCCAGTCAGGATAACACAAGATTTAGCAGTTTCTACATTAAAGGTTCAGAAGGCTTAGAATATGATAAAAAAAAAAAAAAAAGAACTGGGATTACAATTAAGAATCATCTACCCAAAGAAACTCAGTATAATCCTTCAGAGGAAAAAAATAGATATTCAATGAAATAGAGGACTTTCAAGCATTCTTGATGAAAAGTCCAGAGCTGAATAGAAATTGTGTCTTTCAAATACAAGATTCAAGAGAAGAATAAAAGGATAAATAAGAAAGAGAAATCAAAAGGGATTCAAAAAGGTTAAACTATTTACATTTCTACATGGGAAAATGATACTAGTAATTCCTAAAAACTTTCTCATTATTAGGGACAGCTAGAAAGAGTATACATAGACAGAGGGCATGGATGTAACTTGAATATTATGAGATGATTATCTAAAAAAATAAAATTAAGGGGTGAGAAAGAAGAATGCACTGGGAGAAGGGGAAAGGGAGAGGTAGAATGAGGTAAATGATCAGATATAAAAGAGGCACAAAAGAGCTTTCACAATGGAGGGAGACGGATGAGAATGGGGGCAGGGAGGCAGAGTTTGAACCTTTCTCTCATCAGAATTGGCCCAGAGGGAAACATACACACTCAGTTGGATATAGAAATTTATCTCACCAAATAGGAAAGTAGGAAGCAAAGGGGATTAGAGAAAGGGGGTGGGACTGATGGAAGGGAGGGCAGATTGGGCGAGGTTGTCTTTGTCCTTCCTTCTAGAAGAGGACCATGCCATCAGGGAAATGATAATATGACCTGCAGTTGACTTTGATCTGAGGGAGGGAGGGCTATGCCAGGTCACCAACCTCACTTGCTCCTCCAGAGCCATCTGGGTCCAGTGACCAGATATCAGTCAGGACAACTGGAGAAGGCCAAGGATGCAGTGGGGGACCATGGCCCTTTTAGGCTAAGGTCTTTTCAGGTTCTCATTTATAGTGAGGTAATAGCCAATCAGTGAACAGGCCTCTGTAAGAAGTGAATCTCGGGATGGCCCTTTTAATAAGGAAAAAAAAAAAATCTAACTCGGAGGGGAAGACCCTTAGGGTTTCTGGCCAAAAGAGAAACAGTTACTATTTACATTCAGTCTGAGCTAGGAGGGCAGGGACCTATTGTTGTCCAATCTATGACTTCCAGAGTGAAATGGGTTTAAGGCTTGGTCTTTGAGAAAGAGATGTAGCCAATTTATCTAACCCCAAGTTAGACAGGCAGCTTTCAGCCATAAGAATATACCTCCCTTTGCCAGAGCACCCTGACAGGAGAGGAGAGGAGGGCAGAGTGGAGGGAAGGAGAAGGGATGGGGGGAGGGGAGAAAAGAGGACAGGGGGGAGAAGAGAGAACTATTCATAGGTTGCATTTGTGTTTCCTTCTCAAAGAGGACCATAAAATCAAGGAGATGATGACATAACTTGCAGTTGACTTTGATTTGAGTACAAATAATGGGGGAGGTAACATCAAAAGCAAAACACTTTTGAGACTGGACAGGATCAAAGGAGAGAGAGTAAGATAAACAGGTGGTACAGAGGATGAGGGGGGAATACAGAGTAATCAAAACCGAAAAAAATTTACAGCAAGTTTCTCTGATAAATGACCTCATTTCTTACTATTCCATTTTTGGTGTTTGTTTTTTATATGCCAGTTTTCTAGTTATTTTAGTTGCATGCCTGATTTGCTGAGAATTCTTTTAAATCTTTCATTGATAAAAGTGTTTAAAAATAAAACAAATTCTTCCAGGCTTGTTTTGGCTACATCTCAAAAAAATTGGTATGATGTCTTATTGATGTCATGATAATCCGTGAAATTATTGATTCTTTTATGATTTGTTTTTTGACCCACCCACTTTTTATAATTAAGTTATATAGTCTCCAATTAATTGTAATTCTTCTTAGTGGTTCTTAATTGAATGTGATATTTGTTACAGTGTGGTTTATAAAAGATGTGTTTGATATTTCTTATTTTTTGTACTTATTCGTGTGGTTTTTATATCCTAACACATGGTCAGCTTTTAGAAAGATGGCCATGAAAAGCTGAGAAGTATATCCACAGCTTCCTTTTCCCATTAATAATCTTTAGAGGGCTATCATATTTAATTTTCTAAAATTTTATCCAGGTCCTTAATTCTTTGTAGTTTATTTTCATTAGATTTATCCAGGTATGAAAGTTATACTTTGATGCTCCTACTATTAGTTGTACTATTTATTTCTCCCTGCAATTCATTAACTCATTTAACTTTTCTGCTACATACTACATGCTATTTATGCCTTTCAGCACCTTTATGTCTAGTATCGATATTAATTCATTGTCCGTGAAACCTTTCAGCAAAATGTAGTTTCATCACTTTCACTAAGTAGTTTACTGCTCTTGCCCTGTCTGAGGTCATGATCACTACTGTGGCAATTTTTACATCCATTGAAGCATAACAGATTTTGCTCCAGTCCTATATTTTAGCTTTGTGCATGAATCTTAAAGTTTAAGAATGTTTCTTATCTAGAATATATTGCTGGATTTTACTTTCTGACCTATTCTTCCATTTATTCTCTTCTATTTTATGAATGAATTCATCCCTATCACATTCACTGTTTTGATAGTTAATTAAGTACTTCTCTCTATCCTATTTTATATACTTTTCCTTCTCTTTGTTTCTCCCTTACCTCCTTTATTTAAAAAAAAAAGTAGAGTGGCTAAGTGGTGCAGTGAATAGAGCACCAGCCCCGGAGTCAAGTGGACCTGAGTTCAAATCCAGACTCAGACACTTAACACTTACTAGTCCCATGACCTTGGGGCAAATCACTTAACCCCAACTGCCCTGCTCTCCCCCTCCAAAAAGAAAAGAAAAAGGAGGTAATGGTGAGAAAAAAATGTGTTCATTACCAATGCCCTAGGTTTGATGCAATTTACTTCTGTTCCTCTTCTGCTCTTCTCTTTCCTTTGTCCAGAGTCCCACCATGGGTTCTTATCTTTTCTTATCATGAAAACATAAAAACCACTCCCATGCCCAAAGTCTTATTACACTTCCTTCTAAGTCTAATACTGATAAGGTTCTGACGGGACATACATATCAACTCATATTAGAAACTAGTTTATCCTCTTTTAGTCCCTTTTGCTTGCTCAGTTTTATTTTGCCTTTTTATACTTCTCTTGATTCCTATATTTGTCTCTCAACATTTCTGTCAATCTGGTCTTCAGGAATTTTTGGAAATTCTCTATTTCTCTGACTGTCAATTTTTTACTCTATAGGATTATATCCTCAACTTTTGCGGGATTCTATTCCTAGAAAATGGTTTGAAAGTCAAAAACACAAATGTTGATATATTGAACTTAGGGGAAATAGGGAGTTAGGTTCTCACAATCACCCAAAACTATAAGCTTTTACTAGAGATCACTGGAAATACACTTTTCGGCATACAATTCTTTATAACAAAGCATTCTTATAATATGAAGTTTTCCTAACATGGTAACCATGAAATAGCCCATAAAATGCAGAATACAAAATAAAATTTGTAACGTGAAAAACATTTTTCTTGTTAGTAATCCCCAAGAATTCTGTGAGTTTTTGTGCTAACATCTCAGTTTAAAAACCCACTGATTTCAGACAATATCGACTTTTTATAATATGTGAAATCTATAGTACCATAAGTACTGTATAGTAAATAAAATTCTTAAAACAAAAACATTTTTAACCTGAATCTTACCTTCCACTTTGTCAGAGGAATTTGAGAGCCTAATCTAAATTTTAAAAAAATTATTAAAAGAAATTGTATCCCATGAAAGGATACCTGGGAGCAGTTATGGCAGTTATTATCACACTCAGAATATTTTGAGGTCTTTTCCTTGCCTCCTCTGCCCACCCCAGTTGAATTTGTCCCAGGTGCTGGAATTCCCAGTTAACATCAAACTTGCTACCCACGCTGGCTGTAGACATTCTGGCATGAAGTTTATCTAAAACCTTTATTTTCTCACTAAACTACATCACTGAATTTGGGCTTAGAGCTCCAAGGACTTGCACTATGCTTTAGGGGCACAATTCAAACCCCAAACTTGAATTTCAAAGACAAAGAAAATAGGCAACAAATGCACAGGGAGCTCTTTACAAGATAGGGTGAACAAGACCAGTGAGGCACCTAGTAGGATATCAGCTGCTCCACAAACTTTCAAGCATTGCACCACTCATTCTTTTCCTCTATATTGCTCATATCTGCAAATGTGACTGGCTGTCAACACAAAAGCGAAAATGAGGTTACTAATAAAATCATTCAGATGCTTGAAGTTGGGAAAGTTAAACACAAGAATTTGAGGGTTGACTATACTTAGTTTTGCAAAGCAAATTAAAAAAAAACCCTCCGAATACAATGAAAGCCTACTATTGGGTAAGAACCTTCTAAGATAAAATTTCATGAGAAGTAAAAGAACTGCACAATAATTACAAGTAGATTACTGTCAAGAACTCCCAAAGACTACAGAAGAAATGAAGTAAAATCTTTAAAATGAAATTAACACTCATGAAGGGGGAAAAACAACTTGGAAGGAGAACAAATAGCTTTGTAGAAAGTAGAAACATTGCCCAATTAGTGGACAATATTAAAAAAAAAAAAGAATGGTGCAAACAACTTTAAAATACAATGCTACAACAAAAAAATCAGAACTAAGGCAAACGAGCACAAATTTAGAGCACATAAGATATCTTATTACTAGAAGCAACTAACCAGTGAAATATGATTACAGATAATTAAGAAATCATTGTATTCCCTGAAAAACATGATCAAAAAGTCATATTTATATACATTTCTCAGATTTCTAAGAAGAAAAACATAATATATATGTGTACATACATAGTATATATATGTGTACATACACAACTATTAGGCATTAATACATTGTTCTATTATTGTTCCCACTGAGATGTCTAACCATTCTGAAAAATAATTTGAAATTATATTTTAAAAATCACCAAATCATGCATACCCTTTAACTCAGTGATACTGATTCAGGTACAGATTCCCCAAAAGTCAAAAGCAAAGGAAAAGTTCCAATACACACAAAAATAATTATTGCAACAAAAGGATAGTGGCAAAAACCTGAAAACAACTTTGTGCTCATCAATTGGGGAATGTCTAAACAAATTGTGCAATATGCCCCCTCCCCCCATCCATGTAGACTGGGTCATTTTTCTGAGGTCCTATAACATGATTCCTGATTGGTTGAGAAACCTCATATCTCTTTCTGTTTATTCATCACTCTGGTGACAGGGCTGTCTTTCAGAGGAAAAAAAATGCCTAATACACATGGACCTAAGGGTTACATATGCATATAATGCCTACATGATTATTATACTAAAAACTGAAAAATATTCAAAATTCAGAGAAATTTGGGACAACCTGTTTGAATGGATACAAATGAACTGATACAAAAAAGTCATCAGAACAAGGCCAATAATTTAAATGATGGTAACAACAATGAAAAAGAAAACAACATTGGAAGACTTTAGACCCATGATCAATGGAGTGAACAATCATGACTTCAAGGTACTGATGTAAACGCTCTCCTCTCAGTCTCTCAGCAAAGAGGTGGTGGGCTATGATGCAGAACGACGCAAGCATCCTCAGATAGTCAATGGGCCTATGCTGATTTGATTTGCTTAGACTTACCTATTTGTTATAGGGGAGGATTCTTTTAGACATCTTGGGGGGGTGTTGATGGGGACAGTTGGTTGGAAGTGACGATAATGTTAAAAGAGATAGTGACAAACCAGAAACACAAAAAGACAGAGATATAGAAACAGAAATAGAGACACACAGAGAGCAGGATAGAGAATGAGAATGAAGAAAACATTTTTAAAAAAGAATGGGAGTAACCTGGGCATGTTTATAGGCCATGGGAAGGAACTGGTACATATGAGATCTCAGGGTTGTTGTGAGAGCCAAATGTAGGTAATATAAAACCAGACCTGCAGTCAGGAAGACCAGAGTTTAAATCTAAAACCAAATTTAAATGTAAATCTTCTGTTTGCTTCAATTTTCTCATCTGTAAAATGGGGATAGTAATAGTACCTACCTCCCAGAGTTGTTGTGAGGGCCAAATGAGATAATATTTATAATGTGCTTAGCACAGTGCCTGGTGGATAATAGGTACTGTTAGCTATTATTGTTGTTATTATTTACAAAATACATAGATTTGGAAACATATCACAAGCACATCTATAAAATCCCCCAGAGTCATAGAAACACAAAATAAAAAATTCTTAAGTATCATTTTATGAACACTGAATTGTCAAAGATGGTTAAAAAAAAAAAAAAAGATTTTAAAAAATCAGTGTTGTAGTGCTTTTGGGGAAGATAGGAGAACTAGCCCATAGCTGTCAGAGCTATAAATTGGTCCAACCATTTTGGAAAAGAATTTGAGATTATGTCAGAAATGTTTTTAATTTTTTTTTAATCTTTGGTTTGTTAATCTTACCACTGAGTTTATAGCCAAAGGAAATCTTCTTTACCAAAATACTTACAGTACTATTTGGAGTGGCAATAAAGTTAAGAAATCTGTTATGTGACCATTGATTGAGGACTGAATGAGCAAAAGGGGCCAAGTGAATTCAAAGAATATTGTTAGAATACAAAGAAAAATTAATTTGAATAATTTAAAAGATGGAAATATTTATTTGAAGTGATGTAACGAAGAAAGCATAATGAAAATAATAATATGCGTAATGACTATACAAATGTAGAGTAAGATAATGCTAGAAGACTCCAAAATTTAGGTTGAATAAAATAGATAATATAGCTCCCAAGTTATTAAAGATAAAATACACATCCTCCTTTTTTTGTTAGCAAGAGAAGTGACTGGTGGAGGGACTAAGATATTCAAACAGTCTCTCTGTTTGTTTCACTCTGTTTCACTCTGCTGGTGAAAACCAGCAGAGAAGTGGGCTGGGAGGAGGAGGGAAGGGAAAGGAAACACAGGACTATGGCTGCGAAGTTGCCAGAGCCAGATTCCAGATCCAAAATGAAGTGGGTGAATCATTCAGGAGCCACATTAAGTCTGATCCTGATGAAGTCTGTTAATGAAACTCATTTAGACTGCAGAAAAACTACAAACCTCTGAGTCTGATGTTTTCTGTTGGGGAACAAGGATACATATTCTTGTGTATTATGTAGTGTTAATTTGGACTCACCCTGGGTTAGTGAATCCAGCTATATTTCCCCTGCAGAATTCTAGGGTGATCCTGAGGTATTAAGCATATCTTTCTCTAATGCTTTTTGCCTTTGGTCTTCCTTCTAGAGTGTTCTCCCTATTGCTTTCCACCAGTGATTAGTGTCTCAATTCCATTTAACCCAGTGGTTCTCAGCCTTCCTAATGCCACTACCCTTTAATGGACCCACCTGGAGAGAGATAGAGAAAAGGTGTCTTGGTTCCTAAGACCATCAGAAATGTATGTTTTCTGATGGTCTTAGGCGACCCCTGTGAAAGGACCATTTGACCTCCAAAGGGGTCGCAACCCATAGGTTGAGAACCGCTGCTTTAACCAATTAATATCAACCAACTTTTACGAAGAGATATTAACTGCAAAGAAATAGCAAGAAGAACACATTTACAAAGTATTTCCCTCAAACATCAGGCCTGGAAGGAGCATACCTCTGTATGTACAGAGGTACTTCTGTACCACCTTGGTCCCTGAAGAGAGTGAGATCAACCTGGAAGTATTTTTTGACATAGCATTTTCCCTACAAGTTCTCTTCCAAATATCATAGCCAATGGATGAATAAATCTTCATTTCTGTTCCTTCTGGGATATATCAAGCAGATCTCTCAGATTTCATACCTCATCCTAGCCTCTGGCAAATTATGGCATGAACTCCAGCTTCTAGACTTGGTGGCTTGGTTTCCTGATCTTTTGAAGCTCACAAATTCATAGCCATCTCCAATGATTCCTCACCTAAAATCAGGAAAGGACACAACAGAGAGAAGCAATAGCAGGGCCATATGCTCTCAGTTTCATGCTGGCTCAGGGATCCAGAGGTCCTGAGGACCATCTACCACCTAGAGGCCATCAGCAGCTTGTTCTCATGGAATGATAGTCAGGAAAGAGAGAACTAGACAAAGGCTTTGTTAGAGCCTTTTGAATGTATCCCACTTCCAGCTCCATGGCCAATCAAAAAGGCTCCTATTCACCATGTGGTTTGTGGACCAGAAACAGTTGTAGAATGTTTGCATATGTTCCAAAGTCCACATGGAGATTGCATCAGCCTAGCATGCTGTGCATACTTACTAGCCCCCCATTCCACTTAAAAGTTTGCTTGTCCTTTGTGTTTAAACTTTTACATTGTCTCTTAAGTGTGATGAATGTCAAAAAACTGCTAAGCAATTGCATTGCTTTAAAAAAAAAAACTGTCACTGTTTAAATGAAGTGTTGAGGGAGGTGATTGGGAATTCTAGGAAGCGGAGAGTGAGGTCAATTTAAATCTTTAGTATTTTTCCAGAGTGAATTGTTTGGCTCAGGGCTTGAGTTCAAAAGAGAGTGTTAGATTCATTTGTATAACTTGTCTGAGGAAAGAAAGCACCATTTAGTGAGGTTTCTCTAGGCAAATGAGTCAGAGACAGCAATGGCTAGCTAACTGGCTAGGTTGGTATTAAGATGGGCACCCTCTATTCCTATGTGGTCTGATTTGAACAGAAAGCTACTCTCCAGAGCAGAAAGGTACAAGGGAGTAGTTAGAGAGAGTCATATCCATAGTGGAGGAGGAATTGTCAAGTCTATAAACAAAAAACAGTCAGGATTGAGGAGTGAGGGGGACTTATAGCCACCTGCCTGCATATCATCTTAATATAGCAACACCGCTGCTATATATGTAATGTAGGGAGACACCATTTTCACATCATCTGGTGTATTTTATTCTGACTAGGTCATTATAGACTTGAACAATAGAACTTATCACTATTCCAGTAGGCAAATAACATTTTATGAACTTTTTTGGTAAATAGTATTTAAATTTTTTCCAATTTCATGTAAAGATAGTTTTCAACATTAACTTTTATAAGGTTTTGAGTTCCAATTTTTTTTCTCCCTCTATTCCATCTACCCTCTCCAAGATGGAAAGCAATCTGATATAGATAGATAGCTAGATAGATAGATAGATAGATAGATAGATAGATAGATAGATAGATATAGATATAGATATATGCAATCATGTAAATATATTTCCACATTAACCACGTTATGAAAGAAATAGAACAAAAGGGAAAAGCTACAAACAAACAAACCAGTGAAAACACTATGGTTTGATCTGTATTCAGATCCCATAGCTCTTTCTCTGGATGTGGAGAACAATTTCCATCACGAGTCTTTTGGAGTTGTCTCAGGTCATTGTATTGCTGAAAAGAGAAGTTAATCAAAGTTGATCCCATAATATTGCTGTTATTGTATACAATTTTCTCCTGGTTCTGCTCCTTTCACTCAACTTCAGTTCATGTAAGTCTCTCCAAGTTTTTCTGAAGTCCAACTGCTCATCATGTCTTACAGGAACAATAGTATTCCACTGCATTCATATACTACAACTTGTTCAATCATTCTCCAATTAATGGGCATCCCCTCAATTTCCAAATCTTTGCCACCACAAAAAGACCTGCTATAAGTATTTTTGCATATACGATCCTTTTCCTTTTAAAAAATGATATCTTTGGAGTATAGATCTAATAATGGTATTGCTGGATCAAAGGTAAATACAGTTTGATTGCCCTTTCGACATAGTCCCAAATTGCTCTCCAGGAGGGTTGGATCAGTTCACAACTCCACCAATAATGCACTAGTGTCTCAATTTTCCCACATCTTCTCCAACATTTATCATTTTCCCTTTCTGTCATATTAGCCAATCTGGTAGGCATGAGATGGGACCTCAAAATTTTTAATTTGCATTTCTCTAATTATACTGTTTTAGAGCATTTTTTTTCATATGAGTATAGGTAGTTTTCATTTCTTCATCTGCAATTTGCCTGTTCATATTTTTTGACAATTAATAAACTGGGGAAGGACTTGTGTTCTTATAAATTTGACTCTTTTCCCTATTTATTTGAGAAATGAGACCTTTATCATAAACACTGGCTATAAAAATTGTTTCCCATCTTTCTGCTTTCTTTTCCATCTTGGTTGGGTTTGTGTGTGTGTGTGTATGTGTGTGTTTGCAAAACCTTCTTAATTTAATATAATCAAAATGATCTATTTTGCATTTTGTAACTTTCTTGATCTCTTGTTTGTTCATAAATTCTTCCCCTATCCATACCTCTGACAGGTAACTATTCCTTGTTGTCCCAATTTGCTTTATGGTATTACCCTTTATATCTAAATCATGTACCCATTTTGACCTTTTCTTGGTACATTTTATGATCTTTTAAATGCAATTTTCATTTGCTTGGGGAGATACTGCTTTTGAAGTCAGAAAGGTCAGCCCTTTGCCAGCTGCCTTTTGATGACAGAAGGTGGCAAAATTTTACTCCCTGCTGTCATTGTCTTTGTTCTCAGTATGCTTAACAAAGACAGTAATCTTGCCAATGTAACCAACTCACTTTTGTTGATGGAACTGTTCCACTCTGTTCTCTCCTTGCTAGGGAAGTGACATTCTCTCAGCACAGAAGGAAAAGATGTCCTTCTAATATATTGTCCTGGCCATATGAAATCCCTCAGCCTCCAGGACTCTGAGATCACATTGATACCTGGGCTAACATACACAAATTTTCCAATTTCTTTTTCAAGAATGAAAAAGAAGTCTTTATCTGACTACAAACTCCTATAATTCCATTTCTTTGTATGTCTCACTCCTCAAATCTATTCTTCCTCCTCATGATCTCCAGACTCTCGACCCTTCAGTATTATCACATCTACTCTGCCTTCACTTTCTTCTTGAGTTTATGTTCCTAAATTACCATTATTATGCCATGCTATTCTCTCTAATTCTTTCCCCTTTGTTTTATCACCACTTATGTCCTTCCAGGCACCAACTCTGGCTTACTCCCACCATCTGTTGCTTCTGTTTCTACTCATATGCTACTGAAAGAAGGCTTGCAACCTCATTGACCAAAAACACTACATGTTTATATTATCTAACTTGATCGCTGCTCTCCCAATATTATATTTATAAGTTTCAGACTCCAGTTTGAATTTGGGCAACACAATTGCAGGCTTATCCCTGAGTAGGGCTTCAGTAGACAGTTGTTGGTCCCAGTTCCTATCAGCCTTCTAGGAGATTCTGCAGCTTCATAATGGCAGAGCCATAGTACCCCACTCTCTAACCCAGGCTGAAATCACTTGGGTCAGAGCAATAGACTTTCAGACCTACCTGTCTTCTGTTCCATTCAATTGAATCCATGATCCTCTCCAGTGTCAGAAGTATATAAATGCAGGCCTTGTGCAGGCTGGTCTGTGCTGGCAATCCTGGTAGTGCTCATGGATAAGTCCAATGGAGCTACAGGTCAACTTTTGCTTTGAATCCTTGGCTCCAACCCTGAATCCATGTTTCCACTGTGGGGTAAGAGAAACAGAGTTGCAGTATTACCCCTGTTCCTAAGTCCTTAACCTGGTCACTTTCCTGAGGGCTGAATTCGCAAATTTGGGCTGTAAAAATGAATCGCTGTGGTTTCTCCTTAGATTTCCAGACCACTACTCAGTCTGGCACTCTTTATCAAACTTTTTTGGAGTAGTCATGGGAGAAAGCTATTGACTCCCTTAGTTTACTTCTGATTGATTGCATCAATAGGTTTGTGACTTATGTGATTAAGTGGGGGTGGGGAAGTGAACCTTCATCCTTATAGCAGAAAAAAATGAAAAAAAATGAGAGGAAGGGTTGAACAAATTGTGATATATAAATATAATCGAATTACCTGCCATTATATCTTTCAGTAGGAAAAAATGTTGAGAATTCAAAGAAACTAGGAAAAACTTATATAAATTGGGTATACCTAAAAATTTAAGTTAGAATCATAGACATTGAGAGCAGAGCATTTCTGAGGAGCAAGATTCTCAAAGTAGTAAAGCACCTCAGGTGTCATTTAATTCAACACAGACCTGATTAAGTATCTTTTCTATAATAAAGCCAGAAAATCATTAATCAGTCTCATCAATCAGGCTTTGAAAGCCTCACTCAAGGGAAAAACCTGCCGCCTTTAAAGTCAGGACATTGTACATTGAAATAATTCTGTTAGGAAGTTTTTCCTTGCATCAAACCTAAATTCACTTCTTTGCAATTTCTGCTAGTTGTTCATAGTTCTGCCATCTTAGGTCAAACAGAACAAGTCTAATCTATTGTCCATGAATGAAGTTCTTCAGATATTGAAAGACAGCTATCATTTCTCCTCCTCTACCAAGGTCTTCCCATTTCCTCCAACTGATCTTCATATGGCAGGAGATAGAGAGAGAGAGAGAGAGAGAGAGAGAGAGAGAGAGAGAGAGAGAGAGAGAGAGACACAAAGAGACAGAGAGAGACAGAGACAGAGACAGAGACAGAGATAGAGAGACAGAGAGACACAGAGAGAGACAGAGAGAGACAGAGAGAGACAGAGAGACAGAGAGAGAGACAGAGAGACAGAGAGAGACAGAGAGAGAGAGAGAGAGAGAGAGAGAGAGAGAGAGATGGAGACACAGAGAGACAGAAATAGAAGGAGACAGAGACAAAGAGAAGGGGAGACAGAGATAGGCAAGGAGAGACAGAATGAGAGACAAAAACAGAGACAAAGAGATAGAAGAAGCTAGAGTAAGCATTTTGTGAGCTCACTATGTGACAGACTATGCTAGGAATTGGAGATACAAATATAAGCAATTAAGCAAGAATCCCTGTCCTCAAAGAGCTTATAGTCTGATGAGAGAAGACCTGGGAAGGTGGGGAGGGATGCTGGGCAGCCAAGTGTGGAGATGGCCAAGAAGTGGCATGGAGGCCTGATTCTTAGCAAGGTAAGAGCAAAATTCATCTATTTGCACTTAGCATTTCAGGGAAGTCCAAGTTTCTAGTAGGGTTGAAGATGAGAATAAAGAATGAACTATAAGATTTGAATATGTCCAGGAAGGTAGATTAACAGGCAGGTTACCTCCCTGAGACACTCTCTAGTTCATCAATGCCCCTCTGAAAAAGTGGCACCTACAACCGAACACAGTACTATGAAGGTGGTCTGACCAGAAGAGAGTACATACAGTAGGACTGTCACCTCCGCAGTCCTAGACAGGGTTCCTTTCTTAATGGAACTTATTTTGTGTTAACATTTTGGGCTGTTGTGTTATACTGATAAGTCATATTGCAATTGTAGTCTGCTAAAACCCAGGTTTTTTTCAATCATTTAATTTAAGCTCCTTAATTAATAGATGAAACAAATGTGGTCTCAAGTGGTTTAGTGGCAAGTTCTTTCTGCTAGTTATTGGTGAAAATGGGATTAGAACTAAGATTCCTCCCTCTACCTACCACAGCATGTTATATTACATATCAATTGTTTTATAAATGAAATTGTATTACTTATGATGTTGGAATAATCATTCTTGATCTATTGAATATTGATGTTTGCCATGAGATGGGGTATGTATATATGTCTGTCTGTCTATCTAGATAGATGGATGGATAGATAGATCCATGTGCATGTGTGTGTTTATCTACATAAATATATATATGTATACATATATATAACATATAAATATATATATTTTACATCATTCCATAACCATCTTACCAGTCTCCATGCATTGTATGGTCCCTCCACCTCCCCCTACTCTCAGGCTTTCCAGTCTTGAAATCATAATGAAATAAGCTGTCATTGCTCTAGGAAAAGGTCTGTCACATCACTCCCCCCACAGCCCCACTAACTATTCCTGGAACTTGCTGAAACACGTTTTTCCTCCCTTGTCTCCACTCTCCTACTTGCATTGTTCCCCCCCCCCCCATTAGATTATAGACTTCTCAAAGTACAGAGTATATCTTTACTTTTGTATTTGTATTTTCAGTACTTATCACATTGCTTGGCACATAGTATGGGTTTAATGAATATGTCTTCATTCATTCATCCATCTACACATTCAGTTTTGAACTTCTCTGATATATAAAATTTAGGTGTCTAGAAAGTAAGTTTTCTTAAAGTGACATAAACTTATAAACATGTTACAAGTATTTTCATAACTAATTAGCTCAGATTGCTAAATGTCACAGTCAGGGACCATATCTTTTGATAATAATGTTAGCTCACATATGTCTCACTATATATGTGTATTACATGTATACATGTATATATGTAACACATGTCTGTTCGTACATGTGAGTACACATACATACACATGTATGTATACATATCACATTTATATGTGTGTGTATTATTTCATAGTATTACAAATATTGTTGTTTTCATTTTAAGAATGAAGAAACAGAGGCTCAGGGTGGTCAAATTACCCATCCAAGTTCACACAGTTGAAAAAGCCACTGAGGCAGGCGATCCTTGACCCCACATCATACGACTCCAAGATTACTGTTCTTTCCATCACTTCACGCTGCCTTGCAGGCATATGTGGGAGCTTATATTTTGTAAACACAAGGTTGGAAAGCATATGTGAACATATGTCAAAAAGGAATTTAAAGAAGTGAGAAATATCCATGAGGTTCTGAGATTTGAAGCACCAAGAACATACTAAAATAATAATAAGTCAAAAGATATTTACTGGTTGCCAACTATGTGTTTAAAAGCTTTATTAATCTGAATTTCAGACAGATGTGCATATGGCATGCTCCAGATGTGGCTCCAATTCAATAAGCATGGATTATCATTGCTGCTCTTTTAGGGTTGAAGGACCCAGAAAATTGCCAGACTCATTCTTCCTCTGACCACCTTTCAGGTCTCCCCATAATTCTGCCACCTCTCTGTACCATAGTTTGTTGGCCTATGATGCATAACTATTAATAACTTCCTGTCATCAAAGGAAAATGGAGAATAACCAACACATATTTAGCTCACTATGTCTAGTGAGCCCCAGACAAGTTCAAGTCTGACACTGCATTCAGGCATCTACCCTGATGATCTTGTCACCACAAATGCCTTCCCTTTCCTCACCACCTTCCTCTACCCCAAACCTTTTCTACCCCTTACCCTCATAATACTGATCCAATTAACTGTCCAATAGCTCCTCTCACCATCTTTGTCTCTCCCCACACAGAGATTTCCTTACTTGGCTACCACATTTGTATATGCATTATCTCCTTCTACGAGAAATTAAGTTCCCTGAGTTCAGAAACTGTCTATATTTTATATTTGCTTCCTAGCACTAAGTATGAAATATATAGTATAAATGTATATATGTATGTATATATATGTGTGTGTGTGGATTCAGGTGTGTGTGTGTGTTTGTATTTATAGTGCCTAGCATATAGTAAATCCAAAATAGATACCTTTTTACCTTTTATTTCATTCATTCATATATGTAACTTAACATTTCTCTACTTAAGTTTATAAAAAGTAAAGTG
>CM053585.1:409066517-409085665 GCA_028646515.1 Pseudochirops corinnae
GAGGGGAGAGAGAGAGAGAGAGAGAGAGAGAGAGAGAGAGAGAGAGAGAGAGAGAGAGGAGGAGGAGGAGAGAGACAGAGAGAGAGAGAGACAGAGAGAGAGACAGAGAGAGAGACAGAGAGAGAGAGAGACATACACAGAGGTAAAGACAGAGACAGACAGAGACAGCAAAAGGGGAGGGGAGAGAGTCTCCTAGGGAAGTGGTGTGGTATGGAGGGCTGTTTTTCCATCAAGATAAAGTGAAAGCCCACCTCTCAGAACCAGGGCACCCAGAGGGGTAGAATTCAAAGTCCAAGGGTGAATGAAGAATAATAGTCAGGGTACAGGTTGCCTGGTGGGGAGGCACCCATGAAGACTGTAGTGGAAAGATCTTTGGACAGAAAGTTGGGAGCCTAATTTTTCTATCCCAGGACTGCCACTCACTTGCTACATGACCTGAAATAAGTCTTCTCTCTGGCCCTCAGTTTCCTTATCTACATGAGGAGGGGTTTTAGCTAAAAGTTCTCTAAGATCCCTTCAATGATTCTATATTAGTTTCTAAACATCAATAAAAATACAATATTAGAACATTTTCTTAACAAGTCCCTAAGAAATCAAAAGATACTAAAGTGTATTTTGCATAACAAAAAACTATCAATAAGCAAGTAGGTGATGTAACAGATAGGCCACTGCACCTGCAGTCAGGAAGACACCTGAGTTCGAATCCAGCCTCAGACATTTACTGGCTTTGAGACCCTGGACAAATCATTAACCTCTTTCTGCCTCAATTGCCTCATTCATAAAAAGGAGATAATTTTAACTGCTATGTTCCAGGGTGTTACAAGAACCAAATGAGATAATATTTGTAAAGTCCTTTGCAAATTTCAAAGCACTATATAATTACTAGCTTTGATGCTGATAATGATGATGTCTCTGTGATATCTTTATAAATTCCTAGAATTATAGGGTCAGAGCTGAAAGGATCATTTAAGGCAGTCTTTTTTCTTCTTCATTAGCTAAGGGAAATAAAGGTTGTTAGTGGCAGAACTAGGTCTAGAATTCAGCTCTCAATTCATTGATGGATCAGTACTCTTTGCATAACACCTTAGCTTAACCATTCTCTCAGTTTCGTCAGACTGAAGGTAGCCATTGGAAAATGACAAGGTCGTCTGTGGAGTTAACAGCAAGCCTGATCCATTACCAGCTGCTGGCTCTCTACTTCCTCCCAGAGATAGAGAGAGACAGAGAGACAGAAAGAGACACAGAGAGACACAGAGAGAGACAGAGAGAGAGAGACAGAGAGAGAGAAAGCGACAGAGAGACAGAGACAGAGACACAGAGACACAGAGAGAGAGAGATTTTAAAAAAGATATCACTTGATTATTAAGATGAAAATGGTATTGAACCTTAGTGACAAAGTGACAAATCATACAAAAAGAGAAGTAACATTAGCACACAAATTTTTACTAAGGGATAGTTTCAAAATATTTTGCATATTGTGGAGACCAACAGGATCAATCTTGAGAAGTGGTTCTCAAACTTTTTGGTCTCGTTGCCTCTTTCCACTCTTAAAAATTATTGAACCCTCCCAAAGAGCTTTTGTTTACATAGGTTTTATCTGTCTAATTTATCTATAACTAATCTATTAACATTTCCTGTATTAGAAAATCGAACATCTTATTATTATGAAAAGAGTTTTGACTTCACAAAGCCCCAAAAGGATCTTGGGAACCCCCAGGAGTCCTTGGACCACATTTTGAGAACCAGTGATCTAAAAGTGATCTAAAGGAGTTATATAATCATAGGAAGAATGTTATCAATAATCTACCCAGAAATATAGACTCTAAATGGTAAAAGGATCTTAGAGGTCATGAAGACCTTCATCTGACAGATGAGTAGACTTGAAATCCAGAAAGATAAAATAGATTGTCTAAGATAAACCAGTAGACTTATTTGGGTCGCTGGATTTCCAACCCAACTCTTTCACTGCTTCCCTGCTTTCAATGGTTGTTCAAAAAGAAGATGGTTATTTTCCCCTTTGGATGGAAGGATTAGCATTTGGGGAAACATCCAGTTTAGTGTTGCTTTTCACTTAAATATAGTTTGTTGATCCAGTTTTTGGCTGTATTTTTTTTATCTGACATGAAAAAGGATCATTTGGTTTCTTGCTGTATGTATTTCATGCTGAAAGCTTTGCCAGGGTCAGCTTAACAGGCTGACTCAGGCATTGGAGCCAGTTGTCTTGAAAAATGTCTATTTCAATAAATAACATTTGAAGGAGAACTTCAGGATGTCTGGGCTGGAAAGGAGAACAGAGGGTGTTTAGAACGGCGTATTTCATGAAAGGGAATCCCTTGTACATTATGCCTGATGAGTGATCCTCCCGGCCTTTACTTTAAAATATCAGATAAGGAGACACTGCCTCCAGATGGAGTAACTGATTCCCATTTTGGATCCTTCTACTTGTTAGAAAGTTTTTCCTTACATCAAGCCTAAATTTGTCTTTTTGCAACTTCTTCCCAGTGTTCAGTTTTTTCCCCAGAACCCTAGAGGAACAGGTCTAATCCCTCCTAGATGACAGCCCTTCATTTATTTGAAGACAGCTATAGGGAGGGGGAGGTTCGGTTCTGGCTGGAATACAGAACCTAAGTCAGTCTTTGTTGCCTGTAGAAATACATGATAAAGCCAAGATTAGAGGCAAGGAGGGTTGAAAGTGATGACTTTACCCCCCTTTGTCTAGCTTGTGCCGTTGCTTAGCTTTCTTTGCCTGAAACCAAGTCAAAGATCTTGAGAGTGAACTGGACTTTGGATCTTTTGCCTACATAAAGCTCCTCTGGGTTTTCCCCCTAATTCCCTAACATGAGTTTTGTGTTCTACAGAAGCATAGATTTAAAGATGAAAGAGACCACAGAAACAATCAATTCCAGCCACCTCATTTTATTGTTGAGGAAACAGAGGCAAAGAAAGTTTAAATATCATGCTCAGCGTCATAATTAATAAGTGTCTGAGATAAGATTTGAAATCAAATCTTCCTAATGCTAAGTCCAGCACTCTATGCACTATTCCATGGTACCTCTAACTTCTGCCTCTTCTCCTTATCCAACATTAAGAAAGACTTACAAGGAATTTTCTAACTCTAAGTCGGATGATTGTAGGTCCTTTAATTTCAGCCTGGAATTCTCTCATTCTCTTTAGTCAAGCTGCCCATAGGTAGGTCTGATGACATATTGCTTGAATGGCTATATCCTAAACTATCAACCTACTTTTGTCATGGAGGTGCTGACTCAGTTACTGCTCTCTGGTCATTGGACCTGAGCAGATGGGAGCTGAGAGGACTAACGAATAACTTTGAAGAGACAAGCAGATGCACAGTAGGCACTGAAAACAAAACAGTCTCTTTCCTCAAGAAACATTCATTCCCTCAGGGGTGGGGAAACTCCATTTATTTAAATAAGTAAATACAAAGTTTTTACAAAGTACTTGGGAGAGGTAGAGAGCATGAATCAGCGGGGAGCTCAGGAAAGAACATATGTAGAGGAATATACTTGAACCTTTTTGAAAAGGGCAGAGGCAAAGTTGAGGATGGAGTACATTCTTGACATAAGAGACAGTCTCTTCAAAGATACAGGAGAAGGAAAGATCAAGGTATGTATGGGGAAACAGCAAGAGGCCAGGATGACAGGCCATCTTCTCATCATGTCTGTCTGAGAGGAGGAATGGGGGGTAATAAGATAGAAGTCAGGAAAGACAGGTAGAACTCAGATTTTGGAGACCTTTAAATGCCAGGAAGTGACCTGCTCAGACCTGGGTTTTAAAAATATCAACTTGGCAGGTGTGTGGAAGATGGATTAGAGAAGGGAAAGATTAGAAGTATAAAGGAATGATTAGGAGGCTAATGCAATGGTAATATAGGAAGAAGTGATGAGGGCTTGAACTAGAAGAAAAGTTTTTCAGGGAAGAAAAGACAAAACCACAAAAATAATCAATAGTTACATCCTCTTTCCTCTGTCTTTCACAATACATACATAAATACATATATGCATACATACACAAATATTTGTATATATATACATAAATATATAATTGTTTATATTATAATCTAATTATATTTTTATACAACATATAATTATAATGTATATAATTACATATAATCTATATATTGTATATCTATTACCTAGATATAATTATAATCTAATTATATTTATACATAGTTAGATATTACATTTATCATATCATATTTATTACTTAAAGACATTATATGCGTGTATACAAACATGTATACTATATGTATAGTATACATATGTATTATATGTAATGATTTCAAGAAGAAATGCAGGATGGAGGATAAATCAGAAATGGCATGACATAGTTCAGTGGTTCTCAACCTGTGGGTTGCGACCCCTTTGGGGGTCAAATGACCCTTTCATAGGGGTCACAGAGGTTGCCTAAGACCATTGGAAAACACATATTTCCGATGGTCTTAGGAACCAAGACACCACTCCTCTATCTGTCTCCAGGCGGGTCTGCCTACATGCAGATAGGCCCACATATGAGTATTAAAGGATCCCAGCATTAGAAAGGTTGAGAACCACTGACATAGTTGGTGAACAAATGAAGTAAGCCAGAGAACAACTCCTTTTTCATTTCTCTGGCATTTCAATCTCCTTCATGCACAGATCTAATCATCTTAACTTTCACTGTAAAGTCCAAAAGACGTCCATGGTGCCAAGTTATCTACTAAACAAAGTCCTAATTCTTTAGCATGGCCTTGGACTTTCTCTATAATCTGATATAATCCTATGCTTATATCCTTATCTTATCTTTTATTAATCACCAACTTCCTCCCCAACCTGCCCAGTTCTCTGCTTCAGTCAAGGCAGATTATTCAATGTGTGTCCCCCTTCTCCCACCAGGTTTTTTGGCCTCCCTGTGCCTAAATCTCCCCAACCCTTTACTTCACCTGTCAAATTTGCACTTATCCTTTAAAGGACATTTTTTTTTTGGAGGGGGGAAGGCAAGCTAATTGGGATTAAGTGACTTGCCCAAGGTCACACAGCTAGTTAAGTGTCAAGTGTTTGAGACTGGATTTGAACTCAGGTCCTCCTGACTTCGAGGCTGGTACTCTACTCATTGTGCCACCTGGCTGCCCCTAAAGTTCATTTCAAATGCATTCTCTATTGTGATGCTTCCCCTCATGCCCCAGAGAGTGAAGTTCTTTTTTATCTTAGCTCTCACAAAACACTTTGTACCTCTTAGAATGCACTTTTATGTCTTCTTTTGTGTTTTACCTCTCTGAAAATGTAGAAAGTAATCTAAGGGCAGCCACACTATTGCACCTCTAAATTCTCACAGCACTTAAGTATAATACTCCATATACAGGTACCAAATATCTATTGAATTGAGGATTCATCTTCCTCACAAGGGAAGGTAGTTTTCACAGTGGACAGAGTGCTGGGCCTGAAGTCAGGAAGACTCACCTTCCTTAGCTCAAATCTGGCTTTAGATACTTATTGACGGTATGACCCTGAGTTAATCACATAACCCTGTTTCCTCAGTTTCTCATCTGTAAAATGAGCAGAAGGAAATGGTAAACCACTCCAGTGTCTTTGCCAAGGAAACCTCAAATACGGTCATGAAGACTAGGACACAACCAAAACAAATGAACAGTAACAACTTCCATACAAAGTATGAGGTAAAGCAATTTGACCAATTTACAAAGGAAATATACCAGGACTTGCTCATAAAAGTTACTGATATCCTCCTGAAAGCAGTTACATTGGGGTTCCAATGTGCTGCTATCCTTCAGAACATGTTTTGAATAAGCTTTGGAAGTCACTTTCAAAGTCTGCAGCGCATACACTTAAATGGCTCCCATGGTGAGGATTCTTCATCCTTTGAGGACTGCTTTGTTGTTGAAAATAGGCAAAAGTCTTTCTGAGAAAAATCATCTGACAAATAAGGTGGGTAACCATAATAACAAAGATATAACTAAGGTGGGACAGCTGGGGTTTTTCTACCAGGCACCAGCATATGGTATATGTTGAAAACCCTCCAAAAAGGTTTTGAGTGTGTTACACACTTCCTCTCTGTGGTGGTCCAAAGCTTCCTGGCCCTATGCCTTATACCTCATATTTCTCCACTTTTCTTCATCCTCAAAGGGGTTTGGGGAAAGGATGGCAAACCACTCCAGAATCTTTGCCAACAAAACCCCAAATGGGGTCACAAAGAGTCAGACATGACTGAAATGAATGAATAAACCTAAGGAAATGAGAAAGATTTGGAGGATGGAAGCTTTCAGAGGTCAGGAAGGAGGAGGAGGAGGTAGAAAAGGGGTTGGGCAGAGAGTTTAGCCTGAGAGAGAAACAGACCCAGAAAAGGGTGAGGGTGCAGAAATATGAATCAGTAAATGTTCAAGAGAGAGGGAGAAGGAACCAGTAGTCTCTTCTTTCTGAAGCAACTAAATCAATGTATACTTTTTTAAGGTATAGAGGAGGGGAAGACAAACCCAGGAGAGAATAAGGGTTCCAGGGCATCTGCAGTTCCCTGGAAGAAAGGAAAAGGCTATTTGAGGTTATAAGAGGGGGAGCACCTGAACACTCTGTAAGCTACCTCTGAGACTCTCCTGTCTCCTTCCCTTATGTGTCTTATCCTTCCTATTTTTGCCCCTAGTTATGAAAAAATTCCTAGTTATGACTTAGCTTAATAACAATGATTCACATTTCTTTAGAACTGTACAATTGACAAAGTGCTTTAACTAAGTTATCTCAAAACGAGCTTGTGAAATAAGCAGGGCAGATATCAGCCATGTTTTACCAAAGAAGAGTCTGACTCCCAGAGGAGTGAAATAGTTTGCCCAAAATTGTGTAGCTAGTAAGTGGTGGAAATGAGACTTGATCCTGAATCTTTTGACTACAAACTCAATGTTCCATTAAGCCCCAATATATTTGTGTATGTATACACATACATATGTGTGTATATATACATATATACACACATATACAGATACATGCATAATTGCTTAATTAATTAAAGGAGATTTATATTCTGGTATGAGTTGTGGAAACCAGTCTCACTACTTCATAGTTACATAGTGACACCTTGCATGCTACACACACACACACACACACACACACACACACACACACACACACACACGGAGAAAAGAATGAAATTGTTTAAATGAAATGTTTTCTTCCCAAATGTTTGCCCTGTTCTCCTCAGTTCCAGTGGAGGAAGCTCCAGTCAAGGTTTAAGATGCCTATGAGCAGGAAGCATTTGATTTGCACCTTTACATTCCATTTTTCTACCTCTTTCTACCCAGAAGGCCAATCTATGACCTTGATCTACATGGCCCATTCCCACCATGTCTAGACAAGCTACTTCTAAGAGATGCCCCTTAATGCTATAAGAACAAGTACAAATCTTACAAAACTACCAAGAATGTGAGTCACTCCCCCATCCCCTTACTTAACACTTCCTCTCACATACCACTCCTAAAACTCAGACTCCTGGAAAATGTCATAAAGTGAATTGAAGTGTCCATATGAATCATAAAAAGTAGACTGCTCATAGGTCTGCTGCTCTTTGGTCTACTCTGTGCAGAGCTGGGAATGACTAAGACAAGCAGAATTTTATAAGACAGTAATGTTTTAAGGCGACTTCTGGGTGCCCTCTCCTTCACATTTTAATGTTACACTAATGTTGAATTAAAATGGAATTCCTATGGTAATATACAATGTCTAAATCAATACCAACTGATTAGTGTCATGAGGATGAAAATTAAAAGATATCATAGCAATGGCAAAACTCAAATAAGGAATCTTGGTGAATAATGCTGTATGTGTCCATTAACTCATGCCTGACTAATGCTAAATTACAATAAAATATCTCAGAAATTCTGGCAACAGCCACTTTAAAGCCCACAAAATGTAACCCAATTAGCACTAAAATGATAGATGCAGAAAGAATTCATTATACCCATAGACTCCCTGTAAAATAGGGCCTCATAAACTTCCCTTTAAAGAACTGTTCCATTATTACAAACACAATGGCCAGAAGGCCTCTACAAGGCCGCTAAGTTGGCTAAAATCCCAGAGATAACATTCAGACATATGCCTTAGACAGACCAAGTCTATCAAGGCAGTCAGACAATAAGTAATTTATGCGTGCTCTCCATCCTCTGCCCTCCATGTGTCTTCATGTACCAATCTCTTCCATTTTTCTCACTCTTCATGACTCTCCCTTCTCTCTCTGCTTTCCAGTGGTCTGAGAGTCAGGGATGGAAATGATGACCACAGGAGGACTCTGACTAGCCAAATAGTGTCACATCTAATACATCTTCAAATTTTAGAACCAGTAAGATCTCCAATTACTGAACTCCTATTGGTCATCTTTGTAAGATCTTGGAGCAAGTAAAAAGGTCTCAAAAGACCTTTTGCCTTAATTTTTGGGGTAAAAAGGCAATATAGAAAATCCTTAAACTTATAGACCAATGAGTTTGACTTCTGTTCCAACAAAGAATATATTATATCCAATAAAGAATATATTATATCTGATAAAGAATATGTTATATCCAATGAACAATATATTATTAAAGGGCTGGCTTGTGAGCACTAAGGAAATAAGCAATGATCTCTAAAGAGGCTTAAAGACATTTAGGTTTAATAACAACCACCACCACCATTATAATCACTAGCATTTATGCAGTGCAGAAAGATTTGCAAAGTGCTTTATGTAGGTTGTCTTATTTGACAGCCCTGGGAGGTAGGGTCCATTATTATCCCCATTTTACAGATGAGTAAATTGAGGTACAGTGAGATTGAGTGACCTGTCTAGGGTCACACAGCTAGTAAATTATCTAAGGCAAGATTTGAACTCAGGTCTTCCTGACCCGAATTCCAACACATTATGCACTCTGTCACCTATCTGCCTTGGCTTCCTCAGGAACAAGTCATGCCAGTCTAACGTCATTACTTTTTTGACAGGGCATCTACACTGTTATATCTGAGAAATACTTTAGACATAGCATACATTCAGCCTAACATTTGGCAAAGTTTCTCATACTATATTTGTGGGTAACATGAAGAGATATGGGCTAAATCAGTGGTTCTTAAACATTTTGGTCTTCGGATTGCTTTACAGTCTTAAAAAATATTGAAGACCCCACCCTACCTGAAGAGTTTTTTGTTTATGTGGTTCTATCTATTTACACTATTACACTATTACATTATGACAGTATTTACATTATTAGAAATCAAAATACTTTATATAGTGATATAGCTACTAAGTCATATAGCTACTAAGTGTCTAAGTCCAGATTTGAACTCAGGAAGATGAGTCTTCCTGGTTCCCAGTCCAGTACTCTATCCACTATGCTACCAGCTACCCTAAAAAGTCTCTCTACTCCCCTTATCAGGAAAAGACTTTCCAGTCACTGCACCCTAGTAAAGGAGTGTTGAGGAAGCTCACAGTAGCCCAAAAGAAATGAAGCCCAGAATATGGTAGCTGAGAGAAACTTTGTGATCACACATACAGCAGGAAAACCCCTAGCAGTGATAAGGCACACAGAAGCAAACATATGATAGCAATGTGATAATATCCTTGTTGCAGAAGTCCCTGCTCCATACAAATTCCCTGTGTATATGGCCTCCTTATGTGGCCCACTATCATGTGAATTCTCTGAACATGTGTCTTTTCCAACTAATTGTGTGGCTATCTGTTGAAAATTGTACCTGGGGGAAGTCAAGATGGCGGCACAGAAACAGGAGAACTCTGTGGCTCCCCCTATAACCACCTTAAATACCTATAAAATATGATTCTAAACAAATTTTAGAGTTCCAGAAGTCATAAAAAGACAGAGAAACAAGGCTCCCACTGAAGGCAGCCTGGCAGATGGACAGAAAGGGCTCATTGCAGCACACTGGGAGCAGAGCCAAGCCCCATGCAGTTATTGCCCCAGGCCATCCAGGACGAGCCCCAGCTGGAGCTTTCAGGAGAGTGGATCACTGGCAGCTGTGGTGGTTTCCAGAATTACCAACCCATAAGAGCCAAGGACAAAGGGAAAAGGTCAGTGGAACTCAGCTAAATTTTGGGGAGAGGGTCCGGCTGACTGCTTCCAGAGCTTGAAGCAGTCTGAAGCAGCGGCCCTGCAGCCACCTCCACATGGCTGCTTCAGAAGCTCCCGGCCTACAGATTGCAGAGAGGACAAGTGATCATTCAGAGACTAAGTGCTCTTGCCTTGAACTGCCTGGATTGGGATGGCAGTCTTGGGTGGAAGTCCTGAGGTGCATTTTCAATGAGCCAAAGCTGGTGGGAGCTGCAGAGAGGGCGGCGGCCTCCTAATAGCTCTGGCAGCTATGATAAGAGAGTCAACAACCAGACTTGTTCTATTCTCTACTTTGTCCCTGTCTTTTCACAGAAGTGTGTGATTCTAGCAACCCTCCCCCCCAACTTTCCCTCCCCTCAAGAATGCTTTAAAGTCCTCTACCTCATTGAATGACCATATTTTCCCCTGAAACACTATACTCAGTTTTGCTGAGTAGGTGATTCTTGGTTTTAATCCTAGCTCCCTTGATCTCCAGAATATCATATTCCAGGCCATTCAATCTCTTACTGTAGAAGCTGCTAGATCCTGGGTTATCCTAATTGTGTTTCCACAGTATTCAAATTATTTCTTCCTGGCAGCTTGTAATATTTGTTCCTTAATCTGGGAACTCCAAAACCTGACTATAACATTCCTAGGAGTTTTCTTTTGGGGATCTTTTTCAAAAGGTGATTGGTGAATTCTTTCAAGTTCTATTTTTCTCTCTGGTTCTAAAATATCAGGGCAATTTTCCTTGAGAATTTCTTGAAGGATGCTTTCTAGGTTCTTTTTTTTGATCATGGCTTTCAGGTAGTCCAATAATTTTGAAGTTGTCTTTCCTGGATCTATCTTCCAGGTCAGTGGTTTTTTCAATGAGATTCACATTGCCTTCTATTTTTTCATTTATTTGGATCTGTTTAATAGTATCCTGATTTCTCATAAAGTCATTTGCTTCCATTTGCTCCATTCTCATTCTGAAGGAATTATTCTCTTCAGTAAGCTTTTGAGATTCTTTTTCCATCTGGCAAATTCAACTTTTTAAGGCATTCTTCTCCTCATTGGCTTTTTGGGCCTCTTTTGCCATTTGAGTTAATCTATTTTTAAGGTGTTATTTTCTTCAGTCAGGTTGTTGACTCTCTTACCATGATTTTCTTGCATCATTCTCATTTCTCTCCCCAATTTTTCCTCCACTTCTCTTATTTGGTTTTCAAAATCCTTCTTAAGCTCCTCTATGGCCTGTAAGAAGTTTACATTTTTCTTGGAAGCTTTTGGTGCAGGATTTCTGACTGTGTTGTCTTCCTCCTTTTTTATGCTTTGATCCTTTTTGTCCCCAACAAAGGAATCTAAAGTTGGATTGCTGAGCTTGTTTTGCTTCCTTTGCCTCCTCATGTTGCCAGTCAGTTACTTGACTTTTAGGCTCAGTAGAACTCTGCTTTCAGAGGCAAGAGCTCTGTCCCAAATCACTGAGGTTTTTGCAGCTGACAGAGGCATTAGGAGGCCGCCTTCTCTGCAGCTCTACCAGCTTTGACTCACTGGTCACACACCTCAGGACCACTACCCAAGACCACAATCCCAATTCAGGCAGGTCAAGGCAAGAGCATTTAGGAGGCTGGGAGCTCTGAAGCTGCCATGTGGAGGTGGCTGCAGGGCTGCCACTTCAGACTACTTCTAGCTCTGGAGGCAGTCAGCCAGACCCTCTGTCCCAAATTTAGTCGAGTTCCACTGACCTTTTCCCTTTGTCCTTGGCTCTTATGTGTTCATAATTCTGGAAACCACCACAGCTGCTCCTGATCCACTCCCCTGAAAGCTCCAGCTGCAGCTTCTCCCAGATGGTCTGGGGCTAAAACCACATGTGGCTGGGCTCTCCTCCCACCACACTGCGATGAACCCTTTCTATCCACCTGCTGGGCTGTCTTCAGCAGGAGCTTTGCTGCTCTGTCATTTTGTGGGTTCTAGAACTCTAAAATTTGTTTAGTGTTATATTTTATAGGTATTTTAGGTGGTTTTGGGGGGAGCTATGGAGTTCTCCTGCCATCTTGACTCCACCCCCACCCCACCCCCAGTTTATCAGTTTCTTCTGTACTATCATACCTCACACTTTCCTCCAAAATTCTTATTTTACCCCGGGATCCAGATTCCTCTTTTTTGGATTTGTAGCAACCTGCTCCTGGAGAACCCTTAATTTAACAGATTCAGAATAAGCAATAGATTGTAATGTAGAGGAAATAAGGGCTATTAAGCAATTTAGTATGCAGGGGCCAAATAGGAGGCATTTATCCCACATAGATGTAATAGAACAAGGGAATCTCTCTGCCACTCTACCATTACAGGGAAGATGAAAGTCACAATCTCTAGAAAATGCTGTTCAAAAATTGCTCTCTGAAAGTAGTCAAGGAATGGATGCTTGCCAAAATTACAAAACCTTTAAGAGAAATAACTAGGGTAATCCCCCTGGCATCATGCTATGACTACAAGTAAAACTATGGTGTAGAGGTACAGAAACACATGCAAAGACCCCCAAAACAAAGACAATTATAGGTAGCAATAGAATCAATATGCTCACAACAACCAAAGTTCTCAAGCCAGAAGGCAGTGGTTTAGGGTTCATGTATCCATCCAGTGGGAGAGCTGAGGCTGCATTGGAGGTGCAGTTTTAGGTTCTCAAGTTTGGCTGATTCAATTGTCCATGTCATGGGTGGTTCAACAGGTCCCTTTACTTTGGTATAGTGAGTCCAGCCTCTCTCCTGTGTCTGGATGGCTATACCAGAGGTTAGCAGGACCTGAATAAGGGCCACCCCCAAGTGAGAGTAAGCTTCTCCTCCTTCCAAGCCCTGATCAGGACCCAATCTCCTAGCTGGTACCTGTGGACTAGAATCCCAAGGGTAGAGCCTGAGCAATTAGTCCTTTAGTCTGTAAAGCATGGAGATGCTTTGCCAAAGAGGCTACATAATTTCTAAGGAATTCATCCTTTTGACCAAATAGGGTGTCCCAATCTCCTTTATCTCTTCCCGGGTAAGGGTGTTCCTATGTCCCTCCAGGGTTAGTTCTAATCCTGACAAAGACTAGCAGGAGGCACCTAGTCCATAGTAGCTGGGTTGTAATTGTCAGTTTAGTGACTGTCTCTTTATTTCCTGATTCATCCTTCCCACCTTGCCAGAAGAGGAAGGGTAGCAAGGAGGATAGAGCTCCCAGGTAATTTCTTAGGTCTGGGCCAGAGATTTAAGGACCCTGGCAGTGAAATGGATCCCCTGGTCCAAGTCTCCCCTCTCCACCATCTCATATCTAGGAATGATTTGCTAGAGGAGGATTTGGCTAACAGCCTGCTCAGCTGCCTGAGGCATGGGAAATGCCTCCACTAAAGTGGTTAGGTGATTGATTATGATCAGCAAGTATTTTAGGCAGCCTACTGGAGGCAATTCCATACTCTGGAATGGCCTAATTCCTGGGGACCTTTCCCCCAGCCTGGAACCTGGTGCTGGGCAGACTTATTTGTCCTTTGACAAACAAGGCAGCCATCCACTAGCTGATGTGCTAAGGTAGGTAGTCATGGAGACATGCTCTGGACATCTCAGTGACTACCTTAGCATAAACATTGTAGTGTCTGCCTCATACTTACTTTAGTCAAGACCTTTGGACCATCAGGGAGGAACCAGTATTTGAGTTTATCCTCTTGTGCTCCAAGAATTTGGGCTTTTTGTTTCTCTTCCTAAGAAAAGAAAGTGGAGGGGAGACTGGCAGGAAACAAAGGGATCAGTCTTCCTGCCCTCATCCTGGCTCTCTGGCCCTCTTAGCCTCCTCATCTGCAAGGCCTGGAAGGATAGTCCTGGCTGCTCATTAGGGTAGTATGCACCAATTCCTTTTGTCTGCTATTAATCAAGAACTTTGCCTAAATTCCAAATTTGTACTGAAGAAAAAGAAAAACAAAACCTACTACTAGAGATTAATTTTATTGGCTTTAAAGGCCAGTTTGCAGACTGGCTGCTTTCTAACTCTACTGCCCCTCAGTAAAACTTCTTTAGAGGCCTTTGTTGTAACTGCTGCCCCTCCCTCCCCCTTCCTGGCAGGGAGTGGTGAGACCCTGTTCTTAATCTGATCTATGATAAATTGAATGACTCTTTAGGCAATCTGTCTGAAATTCCCAAATCTCAGTGATCCCTCTAGAAACTTCAGAAAATTCGCAATAAGCTTGAATGTTACAAAATCTATACATAATTGATAAAATGACCAGAAATCTCACAAAGTATTTATATAATTACTAACTTTTACTTCACAAATTCTAAATTTATCCTGACATAAAAAGCCAATTTTTATAGATCCTTTTTAATCTTTTGTACATAGACTTGGTACTTCTCATTGTTTAGGAGCTTCATAACTAAAACAAGCTTCCCTTCCCCTGGGCTAATGACCTTAGCCCGCATAGATTGTTTCCAGCGGTATGTAACTCCTCCTTTTCCATACACATTAATAATTTTAGGTCTTAGCATTAACCCAGTTTCATCAAATCACTCTAAGTATAGCTAACTTATCTAAGGAGCAGGGTACTCTCTACTCATAGTCTCTTTCCCCTGTTTTTTTTTTTGCAGGGCTGTTGCTGTGTTAAATTATCCCTCATGATTTCTTAATTAACCATTTCTTTCCCATCAAGCAATAACCAAAGGCCTTGCTCAGTTTCAATGTTCTCAAATGTAGTAAAATCTTTCTTTTCAGCTTCTATGGCCTTAGGTACTTGGGGAATGAACACAAACATCTTCATAGATTCTATGGACAGGGCAGCTCCCTTAGCCTTCTAGTCTGCTAATCTATTCCCATTGCCTTATACCAAAGGTTTTATAAAACATTCCTTCCTAAGAGTATTTTCCTTTCTTAAAAAAAATAAAACACAGTTTGAACTTTATCTTGATATTAAGAGGAGTAAGCACTAAATCTTTATGAAGGAAAATTAACTGGAAGCTTTAAATGATATCTTTCTTTTTCCTTTAATCAAAAGAAAACACAAAAAAAAAACTTTAAAATTGGACAGAATTTCTAGATCACAAAATTACGAGATATGGCAAGAATATAACAATGCATTTCAAATGACATCAAATGACTTATGAATTAATTGATTTTACCACTCCTGGCATCCAAAAACCTTTTCAAAGTTAGAAAGGTAATAATGCTGTATCCAACACGTCAGTTAAATATTTTACAATTATTATACCATTTTAATCCTGTAACAACTATTATTTTTCTTTTACAAATTAAAAAAAAAAAAAGGTCAAACAGATATCATTGTAATTCCAGGTTGACCAGACCAGAAACTACAAGGAGTTTTACAAATTTGTTTGAAGAAGTTTAGGTTTTAGCATTAAAAGAGTATCTTATTAAGTTTCATAGCAAAACAATCTCAACTGAAACCCCCTTTTTAAACAAAGACAAACTTGGAGGTTTAAGATTTCCCAAATTACAATATTTCAAAATATTACAACACACAGAGTGTCCCATTCCTCCTCTGACATTATAGTTCTACCGATAACACAATTACGATGTTCTTAAATTTAATATTTGAATTCAAAAACCAACTAATTACCAATCTGGTGACCTTAATTTAGTCATTTCCAAATTGCTTACAATTATATTAATCCCATAAAATCCCTAGGCCATCCCCTTACTGAACAGTAAACTAGGGTAAATAAAACTTCCTGAGCCATACTGTGAATCAATTTCTTAATGTCAAATTAACAATGTATACCTTTTTGATCATAAAACCGTAATTTCTGAGTTCTAATACTCATGGCCCTCAAAAAGGAAATGTTTTCCACATATTCATATATATTTTCATTTCCCCATTCCTTAAAACTAATTTTGTGTAAAATATCCTTAAGTACAACACTGTATATTTCACATACATCCCAATTAACATACATAACTATAAAATTGTTTTTAACAACAGAGTTCATAATTTTATTTAGAAATGTACAATGTTCAAAACATTATATATTTAAAACTTAATTCCATCCTATTAACAATTTTACATGAATTCATTTCCAAACCACTTTACACAAGAAATAAATTATAACTCTAAACTGATGAGGTACAGGCTCTGGGAACCCCCTTGAACTCTGATTGAATCTTCCTATTTGATGAGGCATTTGCCTGAGGCCATAAGCCTTTCATTGTGTCTTAGCCCAAACCTTTGTTACTCCCTAGCCCTTCATTGTTTTATATCCAGATGGAAGTATATAGGGCAGGGGTAGGGAAAGAAGGGCATGGCAGGGGTGTTCTTTTCCCCCAAGTCAGCCTCCAAAAGCTTCTTTTTTTTTCCCTTGCTATTTCCAATACAAACATGAAATATTGCAGACACACAGAGACAGACCAGACATAGAACATTACAGAATGCACCCAGATGGTAATTCTAATTCAGCTGGGTCAAAAACTCAGAATCCTTTCCAAATTTTTCTTCCTTTCATCTTTTCTCTTATACTTATATTTAATTTGGCTGGGGATCATTGCTGACTCCACTGGGTCAGAAGATCCAACTAATTATTGAGGAAACACCTTCTTCTTTCAGTCACCTGTGAAACCTACCAGATGGCATCCTTATCTCAGAGTCAACCCAACCCATACTTTTAGCAGAGAGCCATTGCTGATCCCTCCAGGTTAAAGAAAAACCTAACAAATTAACACTCAAGGACCCACAAGGTATCTTACCTATGAGCTATACGTGCATAGTTTGCATAACTGTCCTCTCTTCCCACCAGCCGGCTGGAGTTTCCTGGTTCCTCTCTGTATGTTCCTGTTCCTCCCAAAAGTTCCTCTCTCCAGGACTTTACCCACATGGAGCTGGAACTCCCTGTCTAAGTCCAGAGACCACCAGAGAAGTCTCTGGAGGGTGCCTGCCTTGAGGCAAAAGTGGAGAGCAGTTGCTCCCAAGTGGAGGGATCCCGGATGAGCCCCCAAATCTGCATGGAGTACAGGAACCTCAAAAATCCCCTACCCAAGAAAAATCAAAAGTCAGAGTTATCTTGAGGAAGGAACAGGAAGTGAGGTGTATGGTTATTCTTTAAAGAGAAAACCTTGGAAGAGGAGGAAAAGGAAGGAGGCCTAAGAGTTTCCAGAGAAAAAAGAGAAGAACCAGTACAGAGTAGAGTCCCATATACAATGGAGGAGAAGTTATCAAGGTGGGCAAATTCAACAGTGCAGCCAGACTCCTAGAAAAATGGTGATCTACACTAATGCTTCTGCTTTAGAAAAAATAGTTATTTTTTAAAAAATCTGTATTTAACAAGCACCAATTAAAAACCATTTTCATATAAAAATAAAAGAAAAAGAGGAATATGTGTGAAACACATACAAATTACATGCAAATATTTTTAAAGTACATTATAAATTCAATATTGCTTCCAAAACTGCCATGCTTATTTGTATTTTCTTCTGAACATCTTTCTGTTCTCTGTAGATTTGCAATGACCCTATTTTATTTTCTTCCTTTTAGGGGGAAAAAACTACCCCCAGATTATTTCTTCCAGTCTATCCCCCCCATAAAGAAATAAATATACAATCTTTATACCATAAGCATAGTCTAGTTGCCTCTACTTCTCCACTTACTCACTTCTTTCCCTTCAGCTAACTGCCTTCTGACCTCACTACTAAACTATTCTCTTCATTGAAGCTAAGAATTTCTTTATTATTCAATTATCATCTCTACATAGAAGCACATTATTCCAAGATCTATGTACCCTGACCTAGTTCCTCCTGAGCCACATGCACCAGGCAGAGGTATAGGATGTGTGCAATGTTGGGTTTGAGGGACATTTTGAAGGAATTGTGCACCTCAAGGTGCCAAGAATAGTCTTGAGGTAAAGATCTGGGGATGACTTAGCTGGTAGCCTAGGTCTTTTTTTAAGTTAAAACACCTTGGGGTCAGGGAGGTCTCTGATTTAAGAATATGGCATTGTATAACTAATAACCATAAGACACTCCATCTCCCAACACCATGCTTTTTAACTGCCTGTCTCCCTGCTGTGGGAATCTGAAGATCTTTCCTGCCCCTAGGCCCTTTGCTAAAGTGACTGCGTGACTCTGAGTACCTTGCCCTATTTGAAAGTATACTCTGTGCCCTAATAGGCTGGATGTGGTCATGTGGAGCCTGTGGCCAGAGGCTTGTTTTTCAGGAATACCTGCTGCCTTGTTGCTTTGTGATTGGGCAGTGGGTCAAGAGGGCTGTGTCATTCTCTGATCCAGGAGAAGGCTATATATACACCCTGATGTGAGGTTTTGCTTTGAGGCTCACTTTGAGAAGAGTTGTGTGATTTGACCAGACCAGACTCTGGGAAGCCGTTGAGCCCCCTGGCTTTGAAAAATCCAGATGTTGGTGCTTCCCTCTCTGGTAACTGAATAGGTATGGATGTTGGAAGCCTGTCTGCTGCTTTGTTTCTTTGACTGCTTGCAACTTCTGTTTTTATTCTGCTTGTTTTCTCTGAAGTTCAGGGTGCTGACTTTTTCCCCTGAACTAGGTAAATGATATGTGTTTGATTAAAGTGAGATTGTTAACCCATTTTGAGGTGCTTTCCTTTAGAAAAGCAGATCTAAGAACCTGTGCTAGCAGCCACCCTAGGTATGCTAGGGTGCTTGCTGATACATTCCCGTGCCTGGAATGCTTTTTTTTTTTGCCTTTTAAAACTATAGGTAGAAGATGTATTATTTTTTTTTTAGTTATTAATGACTTGTTTATTTACTTTTAATTTACAAGATTCAGTTCCACATTCACTTGAGTTTCAGATTTTCTCCCCTCCCTTCCCCCCCACCCCATGGTGGAATGCAATCATGTATAGGATCTGCAAATACTTTCACATTGTACAATAGTTTGGTTATATAGAAGGGTTGTAACCAATGAGTGATCACTGGGAAAAGAAAAAAAAAGCAAAACCAGACATGAAAGAGAACAATACCGTATTTTGCTTCAGTCTCCATTTAAACTATAGTCTTTCTATATCTTTCTCTGAGTTTAGATATCTCCTTCCATCCTGAGGCTTGTAGAGTTGTCTTTAGCTGTGCGTTGTTGAAGATAGTCCAGTTTATCAAGGTTGGTCATCATATGTACGATGTG
>CM053585.1:409086165-409110389 GCA_028646515.1 Pseudochirops corinnae
TTTCAATCTTTGTGTTTTGTTTGACTGACTCTTGTTGCATCATAGAGTCCTTGGCTTCAATTTGATTGATTCTAATTTTTAGTGAATTATTTTCCTCAATTAGTTTTTGGTGCTCCATTTTTATGGAGGTATTTTCTCTGGTTAGATTTTGGACCTCCTGTCCTAGTTCTCCAATTTTACTTTTTAAAGCTTTGTTTTATTCTGTGAAATTTTTTTCCAATTTGGTCACTGTAGATTTAAATTTATCTTCTACCTCTCTAATTACATTTTTAAAATCCCTCTTGAGATTCTCCAAGAATGCTTTTTGGGCTGGAGACCAATTCACATTTCCTTCTGTGGTCTCCAGTGTGTGTGTAGAGTCCGTGTTACCTCCTGAGTTTGGTGGTTCTTGCTCACTATAGAATGATTTGATGGTTCTAGCCTTTACAGTTTCCTTCTTCCCCATTGTGGTTGCCTATATCCTGTATTTTTAGAGTAGATATCTGCTCCTGGGGTGAGTTTCTCAGGCTGGGAGGTAGGGGTTTGGTTGTTGATTTTGTGAGCTGTGGCCTCTGAGTATGTGGACTGAGGTTAGGGCCAGGATTCTCGGTGTTTCCCCTGAGTTACCTGAGGTCGGGGGTAGTCTGTTTCAGGTTTCCACCTGTTTCTCTGGCCTGCCCTGGAATGCTTTTTTATCCTCATATCTACCTCCTGGTTTCCCTGGCCTCCTTCAAGGTTCATATTTAAATATACTGTCTATAAGGAGCCTTTCCTATTCTCTCTCACTAATGCTTTCTCATGGGATTACCTTCTATTTACACTGCATATATGCTTTTCATCCAAGGTTGTTTGTATGTTGTCACACCATTGACATGTAAGCCCCCTGAGGGTAGTGAGTGTAGTTTGTCTCTCTTTGTATGCCAAGAGCTTAACACAATGTCTGGTGTGATAGTAAGAGCTTAATAAAGGCTTGTTGACTAATTGATATCATCAAGTACCTCCTGGACATTGTAAGATGAATGTTCTGTAGACATTGCAATCTCAACTCTGAAATAGAAATCCCCATTTTTTCTACAAAACCACCTCTCATCCAAATTTCCCTATAAAGGTCAAGCACACTAGCAGCATTCTAAACACCTAGGATCCAAAGCTTTGTCTCTTCCTTTGCTCCTCTCTCTTACTCACTTCATGGATCCCGAGTCCACATTGTTCCTCATCCCTCTCTAAGTGAGGCTGGTGGCCTTGAACAACCCTCCCCCCCTCAAATCCAAGTCAACTGCAAGTCATGACCTCATTTCCAGAAGTCATGGTCCTCTTGCAGAGAGAAGGACAAACACAACCTGTGAGTAGTCTCCACCCTCTCCTCCTCCCTATCCCCCTCCCCCTCTCAGTCTCCCTTTGGGTGCTTGACCCAAAAGAAGGTACTTTTTGTTGGATGAAAGCTACCTCATTAATTTGGGGTTTACTGGCTAGATTTCTTTCTCAAAGAACAAGCCTTAAACCCAATCCACTCTGGAACTCATAGATTGGACAACAGTCAGTTCCTGCCCTCTTAGCACAGAGTGAATGTAAATAGTAAATAATAATTGTTTCTCTTCTGGCTAGCAATCCTGAGGGTCTTCCCCTCCTAGTTTGATTTTTTTTTTATTAAAGGGGCCATTCCTTGACTCACTTCTTAAAGAGGCCTATTCACTAAATGGCTGTTACCTCACTCAGAGTGAGAACCTGGAAAGGCCTTAGCCTAAAAGGGACAGGGTCTCCCACTGCATCCTGGGCCATCTTCAGTTATCCTGATGAATATCTGACCACTGGACCCAGATGACTCTGGAGGAGAAAGCGAGGCTGGTGACCTTGCACATCCCTCCCTCACTCAAATCCAAGTCAACTGCAAGTAATGTCATCATTCCCTGACGTCTTGGTCCTCTTTGAGAACAAAAGAGAAATACAACAACCAACTCCCCATAGCTTCTTGAGATCTGAGACTATTTCATTTTTGTCTTTGTATCTTTTGTGCCCAGTACAAAGCCTAGCAAGTAATATACATAGTTTTAACTTTTTCAAGGAGTAGGTAGACCTCCTTGGCTCTCCCCATTCCCTCTAATCTTACTCCTGAGACTAAAAGGAAGAAGTTAGCAGAAGACAGAGAAAGATTTTTATGTAGGGAGGAGCAAAGCTAGGCTGGAAGGATTTAAAGTAGAAAGGTGACAAGGTTCCCATCAGACGGCCAGTTTCAGAGAATGAGGTAATATACTGGAGTTGAGAAGTTAAGGGAAAGGTCTGCAATAGCTGCTGTGGAACTACCTTAGGAAATCAGAGACAAATAAAAAGATTGCTGCGTAGCATTGAGGATCCCTTGAGGTCAGCTAGCATAAAAATATAGTTCAACCCATGGCCCATGTAAAGAATGAGACAAAAATTTGGGGGTCATTGAGGTGGTTCAGTGGACAGAGTATTGGCCCTGGAGTCAGCAGAGCCTGAGCTCAAATCTGTCCTCAGACATTTAATAGGTGTGTGACCCTGAGCAAGGCCCTTAACCCTGATTGCCTAAAAAAAAAAAAAAATTTGGAGGGGTTGCTTCCTCTCATTAGCACTACCTTACTTGATGGGTGGGACCCCTACATTCATCTTTACTTTTTGCCTCAGAGCAGTTTCAGGAAGCTAAAGAAGGCTAAGTAGTTATAGAGGAGGAGAGAGATAATGCTCATGTATTTGGTTATTCTCCAACTAGTGAGATCAAAGGCAGAGAAGCATCATTCAACAGGGAAACTGGAAATTCCTAGGCTGGAATTTCCAGGAATAAAGATTGCATGTATAGGAGTTACAGAAAAAGGTCAGGGCAGAGAAAAAGGGGATATCAGCAAGGGCTTTAGTATAGTGTAACCATTTATTGGACAGAAAAAGATTGTCCCTCCAAAGCAGAACTACAGTGATTACTGTTAGGATTATTATAATATCAAACTTGACAGACTTGGGTAGTGCTTTTAGGGGGATTTCTAAAGTCCTTTCCAGCTCTATAAATCAGTGACTCTGTGACTTCTGAACCCTTAGTTCACTTTCATGCATGAACACTAATTCACAACTCTCTACTTCACATTCATTCACATGCATGCATTTGCCTTCTACCCTCCATGTTAGTCGAACAATGGAGTTAGCACAAGCAAAGGGAAAACAAAAATGCTATTTAAGGTCCTTCTACCATTGAAGAGCTCCATTTTGCAACAAGAATGGAGATCTGTCCATACTTATATATACTAGCTAAACACTAGTCAGAACCCTGAAGTTAATATAAAATAATAGAATAAATATACCTTGATTCTATTCTGTTTAATAAGTATATAAGCACCTATTATGTTCAGAGCCTAATTCTAAGCCCTGAGAGTGATACTAGATTTAAATTAGATTTTAGAAAAAAAAATTGCTCCTATTTTCATGGAAGTTATACTCTGATAAGGGTTTAATATCTCTCTATGTCTTTATCATCAATATCATCTACATCAATATCTGTCTAGATGGATTGAAGGTCTCCAACCTATCTTGATAGGTAGGTCTCCACTGTCTAGATAGGTAAACAGAAATAGATAAATATGCATAATACATATTATATATATATATATACACACTATATATATAAATGTGTCTATATATATTTGTGTGTGTGTGGCTATAAATACGTATATGTATATATATATATATTTGTATGGCTATATATACATATATATATATATATATACATATATGTATTTATAGCCACACACACACATACACACACAATCTTGATTATAATACAAAAGAAGACACAAATGTAATCAGGAGAGGCAAAGTGTTTTATGAGGCACGAGAAAGAAAGGAATGTTAGTAGATGGAACTATATTAGAGAAAAGAAGGAGGCATATATAAGAGATGTTGGGACTAGACAACAGATTCCATGAGGGAGTCTGTGAGAAGGTGGAATGAGATCATCTGTGCATTTTAAGGAGTTTGTCTTGTTAAGGAGAAGAATCATGTGAAACAGAGGTGAAGAAGTAGATAGTTGGAGAAGATAATTGATTGCTGTGAAATGAGGAGGGGAGAAAAGGGAACTCTAGGAAAAGGGTTTCCATTTTTTCAATGAAATATAAAGCCAGGCTGGGTGAGGGGGAGGAGGAGTTATGGGAGATCTGTGTTGGGGAGAAGGATGAAAAAATTTGGAAAAGCTGCTGTGGTAAGTGGGATAGTGAGTAAATTAGAGAAATATGAAAGGATTGTCTTGTCTCACTGAAGGCCCCGTTGAGATTATGTAATATCACTTTGTAGTGGACTCAATCAGCATAGTTTCATGATTTTCTTCAGCTTTATTCAGCAGCATATCAGAAGTATTGAAGGCAGTGATGGTGGGAGTAATATAAAGCTGTTTTGGCAAGCCAATATTGAAGATAGAATAAGGAGGAAAGGAACTTGGCAGAGAGATATGTAGGTCTTTCTCATGATTAAGATAGGCACAAATGATACTTCCAAGAAGAATCCAGGAAGCATTATCAAAGATTACAAAATCTTGAGCAACGAAATTTGTTAAATGGATATAACCACAGATGCAGTGATAGTACAATGAGGCCTATATATCAAAGAGATTGAAAAGAAAATAAAAACACCCATATATACAAAAATATTAATTATTATTAATATTTAGTAGTTCCATTTTTAGGGTAAAAAACTAGAAACAAAGGGGATCCATCAGTTATGGAATAGTTGAATAAATTATGGTATACAAATGAATATAATGGAATATATTATTGTTCTGTAAGAAATGAGAATAGGGATGATTTCAGAGAAACTGAGTGGTATAAACAAATGCAGAGAAAGCAGAGAGAAGAACATGGAGAACAATTTATAGAGTAACAACGATTTTTCAACAACAAACAACTTTGAAAAACTTAAGAACTCTGATCAATTCATAATCTACCATGATTCCAGAGGACTGATGAACTTTACTATCTACTTCCTCATAGAGAAGGAATAGACTCAAGAAACAGAATGGGACATACATTTCTGTACATGGCTAATGTGGGAATTTGTTTTGTTTAACTATACATATTTTTTCCAAGGGTGTTTTTCCTTCAACTTTCAGGGGTGTGACTGGAATGGAAAAAAACAAATGCATGTTAATTCTATTTTTAAGTTTTTGAAAATCTTGAACAAGAAACCAAATAAAGCTATTAAGTGTTATTTTTATCATTGCTGATTTAAGGCAAGTGCTTCAGTAGAGGAAGACAGATTTGGGAAGTAAACAGCTGATTAAGAGGATGGTGTCTGACAATAGTATTTGGACTTATGGACCACAGCTTAAAATACAGGAATTAGAAGAATGACAGAATTCTGGCCAGGGGATGAAATGTTCCTAACTAGAGCTAGTAAGAACATATTTGCCTTGGGGTCTTATAAGTCTAATTTAAAAGGGTCATTTAAACAGAAAGTTCTCCTTTTCTCATGCCTTTACTGTGGCCCACAGTTCCAATCATGGGTGTCCAGGTTCTTAGTCCATGTGACTCCAGTACTCAGACTCAGGTAGGGATTATCCATGTGATCATGAATAAAAGACTTATTTCTTTAAACCTTAGTTTTCTCATCTGTGAAATTAGGTTGATGATCATGATCATGATAATAGTTGATGTATATTGTGTTTTAACATTTGCAAACTGCTTTACATATGTGATTTAATTCTCTTCTCTAGCTCTATAAAAGAAGTAATAAAAAATGTAGTTGTCCTTGGGCCCATGATGTTTGTGCTGAACATTTGATGGGGATTTTATGAAGAAATCATTTTATCAGCATTCGGGTGTTATATCCTTTTGTCTTCTCCATATCTCCATTTGTTTTTTCATCCATTTTTTCCTTTTTCCATTCTCCTCTATACCCCCAAGCCTATTGCACAAAACACAACATACACCAAAATACAGAAACAAAATCTGATGAAACTATGAATTCAAATCCTTTTTATTCGCCTTGCTGGAAAAAAAAAAAGCAACAGAGCTTGCTTCCATTTTTTTGTGTACCCTGAGAAGTGGATTGGAGGGCATTGGCTAATTGGATATCTTAAAGTTGGAATGGAGCCAAGCTTCTCCTGTTATGCCATATAAGTGTATTTGAGACACGGAAATGGGTGACTGAAGAAGAATGGAATTTCTTTTATTCTTATTTATTGTCAGGAAAGGCAATATTCATCTGAAAGAGTTGATCTGGTTAGAAGACTGTTCAGAGGCAGGGAAATGGATTGGGTGGCCTCTGGAGGTCCCTAGGAATCACACATATTGTGACTCCTTCAAACTATAGTAAGCCATGTCTGTAGCAACAGGCCCTTTGAACTCTGATCATTAATTTGATTCATCTATGGTAATTCCTGTAACCTTATTTTCAATGGTCTTGGCACAATGATTGATCGTTATCATTATTGGCAGTACTATTTGCAATTAGTAGTAATTGCACGTACATCCTTAGAGATCTTGTGGAAGGAATTGAATCCTATCACACAAAGAGGCAGTGACTTCCCCTTTCTCTTCCTCTTCCATGCCTTCCCCTACCCCCACGACATGTGTACACACACTCCATAGCTGGAGGGAAGAGATTGGCAGATTAATATTAATCAGGTAATTAAAATTCATAGAGATTTATTAAATGACATGTTCTCCAACATAGAACACATGCCATCTCTGCTCTTGCCTACCCTCCACCTAGTCACTGGTAGCCAAATATTAACCCTTGGCATCTTAAAGCTATTCTTAGCCACAAGATGAATTTACAAAAAGAAATCTGTTTTCCTGGAGTCAGATTTATCTGTGTGTGAATCCTGACTTAATGATTTATTGTGTAACCTTGGGCAAATTATTAGCCAGTAGAATGAGAGGATCATAGGTTTAAAACGGAAAGGACCAGAACCTGAGGTAAATACAAGTTAAGTGACTTAGTCACTCAGGTAGTAAGGATCAAATGAGATAATATTTACAAAGCACTTAGCACAGTACCTAGCAAATAATAAGTACTTAATAAAAAAAATTTTAAGTAGGAAAATCATGATTTGAACCCAGGGTCTATCAAGCTTTAATTTCCTATATGTGAAATGAGGATGATAATTACCTTTGATAAAAATACTTCTGTGACATCATGGAATAAGAAGTAAATTTCTGGCCAAATAGACTTAGAAGCCCAGAGTCTGATTTCTAGTTCTGCCATTGTTAGGTAAGTCTCCATTTCTTTTTTGTAGAATTGGGCCAGTAATACTTGACCTACTTACTTCATAGGATTGTTCTGAGATTGTTCTGATGTGTAAGGAGGTGCCACACAGAGATTCTGGGAGAGGGACATAGAAAGACTTTACACTACAGTGTGACCAGATGACTAAACAGGTCTCTTTCTCCCTCCCCCATCACAGTCTCACAGATGCAACAAGGGAAGTGAGTGGAGAGTGGAAGAAAGAAGCAAGATTAAAGTTAACAGCTTGTAGCAACTGGGGTTTACCAGAGACTAGGAAAGTGTCCCCATCACCTCCTGTCCCCTCCATAGGTTCTAGAAAACTTGGACAATACTTCCATGAGAAGACTGACGATATGTTAGTGTATCTGACATACTTTGTAAAAGCATCCTTTGATGGTGTCCTTTATGCAACCCTTTGTACAGGGTGTCCCTAAAGTCTGAACATATAGGAAGTCTCATTAGCTATGCATAATTTCAAGAAATGAAATGGATGAAATTTTCAACATTTTATTTAATTAGCATAAATGAGATTTCATAGGAAAACACAGGAGACATGTGGGAAATCTGATTAATTATTTAAATAAAATTAATCTCATTAATATGGAAAATAGTTCCCAATAGCTAATGAAAGCTTTTATTTCATATGAAATTGTGAAGGTTAAAATTTATGCTAATTAAATAAAATGTCAAAAATTTCCTTCATTTCATTTCTTGAAAATACGAATAGTTAATGAGATTTCCTATGTGTCCAGACTTTAGGAACACCCTGTACTAGACTCTAAGCTGTCTTCATCTCTTTTAGGTTAAACACCCTTCCCTTTCCCTACTGATCAACGCTTTTTCTTAAGTTTTTCTTTTTCTGTTCAGTGTTTAAATTCTTTCTTGTTAAAAATTTCAATATGTCCACCAAATAGATCAGTTTGCAGTTTTAAACTTCCAAAGGTCAGACATATTGGCAATTTAAATTATTTGATACTACCCTCCATATAAAACTGTGTAGGGAAGGGGACCGAAACGGGCATCAATTAAGCACCTACTGTGTGCCAAGCACTGTGCCAAGCACTTTAGATATTATCTCATTTGAATCTTACAACAGCCCTGGGACATAGGTGCTATTGTAATCTCCATTTTACAGTTGAGGAAACTGAGAGAGACACAGGCTAAATGACTTGCCCAAGGTCACACAGCTAGTAAATGCCTGAGACGAGATTTGAATTCAAGCTTTCCTGACTCCAAGCATAGCAATCTAGTCACTGCATCACCTCATAAGTATGCAATAAGTTATTTACAGCATAGGTGTTACAAAACAGAGTTGTTGATAAGTGAGACTTATAGGAGAAGAGATTATAGATTATGGGCAAGCAGGCACCATAAATTATTTTGTATCTTTCAGAGCTTATCACAGTGCTTTCAGTATTACAGGTGAATATTGAATGAAGAACTGTTTGTGGCTCTATTACCAAGGATTTCAACATTGCAGTTGATAGCTTTTCTAACATCTTGACCACAAGATTTTAGGATTATAAGATTTAGAACTGAAAGGTGCTATAGAGATTCTTTTGTCCAAACCTTTGCTTTTTGCAAAAAAACAAACAAACAAAAAGTCTTTTCTTTTTGGGTTGCAGTTATTTCCAAATCTGTTCTTTCCTCTTCCCCAACCAGTGGGGCAGCCCTTATAACAAAACATTATAAAAAAAAAATTTCAGCAAGACCAACTATTATATTGATAGCACATGCCACATTGCATATCCATAGTCCTCTGTTGTGTCTAGTGAAAGGATTTAGTGCATTTTCTCAACTAATCTCTGTGGTCAAACACTAAATTTTACTAGCTTCACTTCACATTAGTTTATACAAATTTTTCTAGATGTTTCTGAATTCACTTTCACCTCTTCTTAAGGGGTAATTATAGTTAAAAACATCCATGTAAGAAAATTTGTCTAGACACAATTTGTACCCTATTCGATGAGCACCTATTTTGCTACCTCAAAAAGTGATGCTACATGATTACTCATATATAACCTATGTTAAATTGCATGCCTGATTGAAGGAGGAGAGAATTTGGAATTCAGAATTTTAAAAATGAATGTCAAAAATTAATTTTACATATAATTGGGGAAAAATAAAATACTAAATAAATATTTTTAAAAGGTGGTGCTATGAGTATTTGAGGACTTATTTTCTGTGATATTCTTGAGATACATGGCAGTGGGATGTCTGGATTAAAGAATATGGACTTTTAATTACTTGATTTTTAAAAAAAGTATAATTCTAAATTACTTTCCAGAATAGTTAAACTAATTAACACAGCAGTTCTCAACCTGTGGGTGGCAACCCCTTTGGGGGTTAAATGGGTAAGAAAATCGGAAAACACATATTTCTGATGGTCTTAGGAACCAAGACACCGCTTCTCTATGCATCTCCAGGTGGGTCAGCCCGCATGCAGATACACCCACATATGAATATGAAAGGGTCACAGAATTGGTTGAGAACCGCTGAATTAACATTTCTACCAACAACATATTAGTATGCCTATCTTCCTGCAATCCCTCCAGACTGACAATTTCCATCTTTTTTAATCTTTACTAATTTTCACAATATGAAATTACATTTAAAAAAAAAAATTAAATCTCAGAATTATTTGAATACATAATTCTTTTATTATTAGTGATTTGGAGTAATCTTTATTCTGGTTGTTCTTAGTTTGTAATTCTTTTGAAAACTTGTCATGCTTTGATTACTTTTGGGAAATGACTCTTTGTTTCTATTTATTGTTGCTAATTCACTACGTATCTTTAATATCAGACTCGTTTTAGAAATACTTGATACAAAGAGGTTTTTTTTTTAAACAATCAGTCGTTTCCTTTCTGCAGTTTTGTTTATGACAAAGCTGTTTTAAAGTTTTCATGCAATTGACAATTGTCTGTTTTGTCTTTGTAATACTCTGTAACCCTTCTTGGGTTAAGATTTCTTCCCCTAGACATACTTGTGTAAGATGTCATTTTTTGGATGATGTCATGATCTATGTTAATATTGAAATTTTGTAAAACGCTGGTCCAAACTTATTTTCTGCCAGATGTATTTTCTCAGCAGTACTTGTTAATACAGAGTAATTTACCAAGTAGTTTATAGTTTCAGTCTTATTGAACATTGGACTATTGAGTAAGACTTATTTGATTCTCATTTATCTAGTCTGTTCTAATGATATTTAAAAAAAAATCAGTAGCAAATAGTTTTAATGATGACTAATCTACAATAGAATGAGTTCTAAAAGTGCTTTTCTACTTTAATTTCTCTTTTCCCTCATTATTTAACTCGTGATTCTAAATCGTTTCTTCCTTTACATTAATTTCTTTGATATTTTGTTTAACTAAAAACTAATTCCTTAGTAGTTTGATCAATTACTTGATTTTTTAAATATTATACAAAATCTATAAACTAATTTGGTATAAGACTAAATTTATTAGTTAAGTTAGTAGTACCATTTTTTTTTACTGTATTAGTAGGACCCAATAGTGAGCAATTATTATTTTTCCCAAGTCTTAAACCTTCCACTATTTCTTTAAAAGTATTTTGTAATTGTATTCATATGTATCTTTGTATTGGTAGAATGACTGCTGGATATCTTTTGCAGTTTGAAGTCACTTTGAATGGGATTTATCTTTCTGTTATTTCCTCCTGTGTTTTCTTAAATTATTATATCAAAACACATTTTTTTGTATCTGTTTGGAATCCTGTTAAAGTTGTTAACTGTTTTGATTAGTGGCTCTACTTGTTTTTATCTAAATTTTTTTGAACCAAGGTGTAATGCCATGCATGAGCAACCTTCCAGAAGAATGGTACTGCGAACAGCTTTTAAGATTCTGATTACACAGTATAGTGAAGACTCAATTTATTCCAAAACAAATCAAAGCAAAACATTCACAGAAATCAAGGTACAGCATTCACAATATTACAACTTAACTCAAAAAATCAAAATACAGCATTCACAACAACTTATCATAGAAAATGGGCACATAGTTTCCGCTACAGCAGTCACAAAGTTTTGAACAAAGAACAGTCATTTAGTAACTCAAGCATTCACAAAATCCTTAATTCAATCACAAAGTACAATAGTCAAAGTTTTCCACTCATGGGGCATACTAGGTTACAAATCAATTACTTATTCAGCCATCAACCACTAAGTACAATCATTTAGTTAATCAATCATCCTTCATTATTCACTATTCAATCATTAGAAACTAATTCTTCAGTCAGTACATAGTATTCAAGTAAAGTCTTCTTTCAGCTTAATTCAGGGTGGTCCCTCGGATTCCCTAGATCCCCTTCCATGGTCCCAGATCCTACCTGGCTTTATCAAACTGTCATCTGGGTTCAAAGGCAGACAGCTCCCAGGTCCTCGTCCAGTTCTCTGTGCAGTTCCTACTCCACATTGGAGCTCACAATGTCCAGTCCATCTCAAACTCTTCACAGTATCTGTTACCTGAAAGACAAGGCTTAATAAAGCTACAAACAGATTTAGACAAAGTACCAGCATCAGGTTCATTCTTCCTCAGTCTTCGGCAGCTCTGACTGGCTCTCGGAAATCCTCAGCAACTCTGGCTGGCTCTCAGACTCATCAGAAGTTTCAGCTGGTTCCCAAAATCAACATCACTCCATCCAGGTTTTCAAAATCAAAATCATTCCCTCAAACCTGGGAGGGACTTTCCTCTTCAGCCTTCACTGAGCCTGCTCCAAGAAAATCTCTCCCTCTCTCTCTCTCTCTCTCTCTCTCTCTCAGGCTTTTTTTATATACGCACAGCATTAGCTTCCTGTTTCAGCCAACCCCTTCCTGTTACATCAGCAACAGGAGATAGGAGTTCGTACTGTCTGTTTCCCCAACAGAGGCTTGATCAATTACTAAGTGCTAAGTACTTGCTACCTTTGCCAACACAAAGGGATCTTAAAATTCAAATTACCATCACACAAGGATATTTGTGATACTGGTTTAGAGCTCTCTCTGTGTGTCTCTCTTGCTTTAGCCCTCTTGAGTTTGGATGTAAAAACTAAACATGTCTCATAAACGTTTGACATATATTATCTGTCCAAATTTTTGAAAATAATTTGTGTACATATGTATTCATTGCTTTTTTTTTTTAACATTTTATGTAATTCATATGTAAGTCCATCTAGATTTTGTTTTTTCTTTCCTTTTGTAGTTCTCTCTGGTAATTCAATTTCATTTTTTGAACTTGTATCATTTAAAATATCTATCTTGTATTTGTGTTTTTGTAAGTAATCATTCATGTCCTTTATGTTCTTGGTTTTACTAGCAAAAATGCATATAGTATTTTCTGATTATTCTTTTTAAATTTCTTTTCCCTAGTGATTTCACCTTTGCTAGCTTTGTTTTTTTGATACTTTTTTCTCTTATTTTTATCAGGTTATATATTTTTCATACTTTTAAAAGAAATAATATTTATTCTATTTAACACTTTGTTAGTTTTTATTTTTAACAATTTCCTGCCTCATTTTCAGGAGTTTTTCTGTATTTATTTTGGTTGGGGTTGTTAATTTCAGTATTATTTTTTTTAATTGAATACTCAGCTTATATTATCATAACATTGTAAATTTAGTTCAAGAAGGAACCTAAGAAATTATCTAGTCTAATCCTCAAAAAAGGACATTGAAACCCAAAGAGATTAAGTGACTTCCCCAAGGTCACTCTGGTAATAATTGATAAGGCCCAAATTTGAATACAGGCCCTTTGACTCCAAACCAGCACTCTTTCTCCTGTCGCAGTTACTTCTTCCTATCCTCTCTTTTTCTGCCTCATTGTTGTAGTTGTTGTTGTTGTTGTTGTTGTTGTTTTCAGGGATAGATATTTTCCTCTGATTTAGCAGTATCACCAAAATCTTCATATGCTGTCTAAATGTTATCCTTGTCTTTCATAAAGCTATCCATGATTTCTATGATTTCTTCTTTTACTCATTATTCAGGATTTCATTACTGTCTCCATTTAGTTCTTTATCATTTGTTTTCACTCACTGCAATAATTATTACTTTTACTGTGTTATGGTTTGTCGTGCATTATTTAATATCTCTTCAGTACTATTTTCTTCTACAAATAAGGAATAAATTGTCATCCATATATTAAGTATTTTCAAGAAGAGAATTAAGCTTTAATTCATCAGAATGTGAAAAAGACAGATTACCTTGTTTTCACTCCCATGGAAAATGTAAAATAACTTTAAAGGATTCACAATAACTCATAAGCAATAAATAAAATTCTTCCCATACTTTGGTCCCACTTTCAGAAGGTCCTAAAGTTCTCTAGACTTTTAAAACCACTCCTGTGACTTGAACTCCTCTGAAAAAGAAAACAAATTTTGGGTTATGGAGTAGAAGCCCCCAAAGGGATGTATACAGTCCTATAGACTCATAGCATCAGGATGTGATTTGAACTACCCCAGTAACATACTAGAGTTCCTAGACTGGCAATTGGACTTACAACATTTAAATAACGCATTGCAAAAATGGAGCATAAAATTTGAGTTTCATGGTCCTCCACACGATGACTTTAGTCCCTTGCCCTTGCTTTTCCTATTACTAGAGGACTCCTTTTCTCCTGTCAAGAGATGAGTTGTGCAGAAAATTATCCTTTTATTGGCAGAAAGCTGTATTCTCAAACTCTTGAGCTTAGACTTGCTGGAGAAACATTAACTATGAAAGAATTTTTTATATTTTTCTAGAGGATGGGGTTCAGGGATTCTCTTGATTCACACTATGCTGTTCTCTTCTGGTATCATAGTATCATAGCAAAAGTAGTTAAAATGAATTTTCTCCAAATCTTGTGGCACATTCTCCCACTGATACATAAAACATCTGTGGGACAAGCATATTTAAACTTAGAAGGAAATAGTAGTAAAATGCATATGTAGGAAATATATGTGACCAAGGCAAGTCATACCTCTTGGATTACAAGGCTTTAATATCTTCTTTTTCTCTATGAAGTCTTCATGAAGGTCCCCACTACATGTAGCGTTAGTGTTGGGTGGGTTGCTCAGTTGGACTTGTTATTTACAAAGCAAAATATATCTGCTGGATGGGTTGTTTCACTGCACTTTCTGAGCATGCTCCTCAATGGGCAACTGATGCCTCCCCTTCTTCCAACTTCCTTGGTGGCTTAGGTGCTTTCTTGATCTTTTCAAACACAAACAAGCTACTCAAAGCCCCACATCCTATATGAGGTACAAATGAGCCTATTCAAAGTTTGACATCCTTTAAAAGTTGTCAAATGATAGACCACTTATGAAAGAGGATAATTTTCTACAAAGGGTGAATATAATCTGGGATATATGAACTTTTACATCTCATTGTAGCTTACTCTCTTCTGAAAGGGGAACATCCTTTTGAGTTGGAGTCCCCAAATCTAGAGCAACTATACCCAGGTTAATAAAAGAGCTAGTGGATATGATTGCCAAATCATTGCTTAAGATGGATAGATAGATAGTTAGATAGATAGATAGATAGATAGATAGATAGATAGATAGATAGATAGACAGACAGACAGACAGACAGACAGACAGACAGACAGATAGATAGATAGATAGATAGATAGATAGATAGATAGATAGATAAACTATTGAGCGTTTATTTAATAGATGAAATACTTTCAATGTACCAGGTACCTTTGCTAAGCATTGGGAATTCACACATAAATAAGCAAGCTCATCCTTGTTCTCAAGAAGCAGGAGGAAGATGACACATAAAGGGGGAATAGAAAGAGGGTTGCTATATATGCACTGGTATGGTACGGAGCAGTCTAGGAAGTGGAATGGAGGTTTTGGTCCTAGAAAGATCTTTGAAAAATCATGGAGAACTGCAGAGTTGTTGCAAGATTGGATAAAAATGTTTGCAACCCAAAAGATCTGGATAGGCTGGAATGATGAGCCAAATTACATAAAATAAAATTTGATAGCAATGAAGTTTATATTTTGGCTCAAAAAGTTTTATAAATTTTGGTTCCCAAATGCAGAATAATAGAATGTAGGAGTAAAGGAATAGATAACTAGATAATAGTTCATTTGAAATAAACCTTATGAGTTTTCATAAGACTGAAAGCTCAATAGATGATGTAGCAGCCAAAAAAAAAATAGCTAATGGTCTTTTAGGCTACATTAAGAGAACAGCAAGGGAGTTGATAGCCCTGCTATACTCTGATGGTCAAACCAGAGCTGAGCAATGTAGCCAGTTCTTGGTTCTGCTTTTTAAGAAAGACGCTAACCATCTGGAGATGGTCAATATTAGAGACACCAATATGATGAAGGAACTCAAATTCATGCTATGAAAGAAACAATTGAAGGAACTGGTAATGTGTAGCCTAGAGAGAAGTAGACAGGGTAATTGAAGGGTTGTCTTGTGGAAGGATTCAACTTATTCTGCATGACAACAAAGGGGGGAAGTCATATATCAATTGTTGGAAACTGAAGAGATGCCCATTTTGGATTGTTGAAAGATCTTTGTAGTAATTAGGGATATTTAAAGGTAGAATGGGTTATCTCAAGAAGAAGTACATTCTCTTCCATTATGATCCATGAGCAATTTCTGAATGATTATATTCCAGGATGTTATAGGGAGGACCTTGTTGAGATGTGAATTGGACTTAGCTACCTCTAAGACCCTTTCAAATTTTAGAACCCCACACTGCCCAGTTCCTGGATCTTCTCACAAGTATATCTTACTGTAAAATGCCACTGTTCTATCTCCTTTGCTTATACTGTATCTTCTTTAAATTTAATTTTAAAAATAATCATTTTTTTGAACTTGAACATCAAACAAAATGTGCATTTCTATATACAAAGAACAGAAAAAAAAGGCTCCTATGTGAAATCTCTATGCCTTATTAGGTGAAGATGTTTGAAATTCTCAGAACACTTCATGAATAGGTTAAAAATGTTTTTCAAACAAATATAAATCACTTCACTGAGCAATAGTAAAAGTTGGCAATAGGAATATGCCACTTGATTCATCAAACATAATAAAAAGTGGTTTACCTCTGATGGATCATGAGAAATAACTGAGATCTGAGAATAGAATCAAAAGCACTTTGTGTGGACAACATCAGCATGAACTCAACTCACCAAAGAATTTTTACACGAAATGGTTCAGTCCTTTGGGTTTGTTTATAGAAAACAGGGATTTTTCTTTCATTCTTTGTAATTCAGTATCAATTCATCACCACAAAAAAAAAAAATACAGGTAGAGTATCTGTCAGGAATCTGGACTTGATCAGTACATATTATAAAAGGAACCATTAGAAAATATGTAATATATCACTGCAGGTTACAAAAATTCAACACTTACTGAATACCTAGAAAGACAGGATCAGATGGTCAGAATTGTACACTTAAAGCTTGCTATCTTTCATTAGCAAACAACAAGTCTCTTTACTACAGATGTAGAACCCATACTATCTTTGAGAGTTCAAAAGATTACTTGTCCTGGAAGTAAAATATGCAGATAAATCTGAAGAGATAAAACTGTTGCCTGCAATTGTCCAGACAAAAATAAAACTTAAGAACAAGATTTTTAGCAACTATCATTATACCAAAAACTCATAATATCCAAACTATGCAAAATAAAAAGATTTCACAATATAGAGATTTAGTGGATAGAATCAACATAATGTGGGAACAGGATAAGACATATCACATTTTTCATTTGCTCCTGGATACATATTTCAGTGAGTCTATGGAAGATAACTTTGCATACCAATAGTTTTATAATTTTTTTAAAAGCAGTTATTTCACTGGCCTATATGATAGTCTGCAAATATATATGTAAATATACCTTTTACATACATGTGTGTATATGTATATGGGTGTGCATATACACACATGTACACGTATACATATATATATACACAGACATACATATGAATTGTAACTGCTAGATCTTACTGTATTAGGATAGTGATTTGGCCCAGGACTGTTTCTATCTGAAACCATCAAAAGAGATGAGAAGAATGAGATGGCAATCGCAACATCATTCTTATAAACCCTAGACATTTTAAAAGTGCTTGTTCCACAATAGCTCTAGGGGATAGATAGCATGCAAATGTTATTTTCTCTTTTTTGGAGCCGGGAAAGTAAGGCAATTGGGGTTAAGTAACTTGCCCAAGGTCACATAGCTAGTAAGTGTGTCAAATATCTGAGGCTGGATTTGAATTCAGTTCCTCCTGGCTCCAGGGCTAGTGCTCTATTCACTGTGCTATCTAGCTGCCCCACATGCAAATGTTACTGTTCACATTTTGCAAATGAATAATAATGATAATGATGATGATACTTTTTTTAGTTCTTCAAGATCTACAAAATTTTTTCATCAAAGCAAGTCCATGAGGCATCTAGTATAAGTGTTATTATCCCCTAAATTATTCCACTTTGAGGAAGTCGAGGCTCAGAGATGTTACGTGACTTATCCATAGACAAATAGGCAGTGTTAGATCTGAGTTCTCCTGTGGATGGTCGAACCGCAGGGAATACTGGGACTGGTATCTACTCTGGGCTATAGTAGGTGCCTCTAAAGCAAGGGTATTGGGAAGTTCAAATGAGATAATGGCTGTAAAGCACTTTGTCAATGTAAAAACAGTATGTAAATGATGATAATGATGAGGACCACAACAACGATGATGATGATGATAAATAGCCCTACAGTCATCAAGCCTCCTGTCTAGTCCATTGCTTCATTCCATGAGCTTTCTACTGTATTACTACTGAGCTCAATCAATGTTTACAGAGCAATAAGTGTGCCGCTAAATGTTTAACTACTGGGTTTTCTGGGGAAAAAATATATACTTACACAAATACACACAGAAATATACACACACATACACACATTTAAGTTTAATCTGCATTATTAATACTTTCTTAAGTCTAGACAGAGCAGCTAGGTAGTGCAGTGGATAGAGTGATGGACCTGGAGTCAGGAAGACTCATTTTCCTGTGTTCAATTATGGCCTCAGACACTTACTAGATGTGTGACTCTGAGCAAGTCACTTAATCCTACTTGCCTCAGTTTCCTCATCTGCAAAATGAGTGGAAGAAGGAAATAGCTAACCCTTCCAGTATCTTTGCCAAGAAAATCCCAAATGGGGTCATGAAGAGTTAGACATGAATAATCAACTGAACAACAAAACCTGGACAATCAACCAAATACATCAATCCCTGACTTATAAGTATTGCCAATTTCTGAAGTATAAATTCTAATACTGAATATTTAACAATCGGCTCTTAAATCCCATTGGAATGGGATCCAGCACACTCTTGCTATGAAAGAAAAGTTAACAACACATTGTACAAGCACTACTGGTCAATTGGGATCCTAATTATGAGGAAACACTGATGAGAGAAAATATCCACTGGGAAAATTGTGTGACCCCATAGAGTCAGATGGAACAGGGTAAGTAAGATTTAATTCAGTACCACCTCACTGTCACCATTCCTGAAAATTCAGAACAATCCTATGTTCTCTCTGTTATATTGATTAACTTTCTAGAAAAAATAGAAACATGTATATTTTTCCATTGAAGAGAATGAAAAGAGGGCTGGAAAAGAGACCTGAGTTCAAATCTTAAATCTTATACTTGTTATCTCTGTGACTATAGGCAAGTCACTTAACTCTCAGTGCCTCAGTCTCCTCCATAAAATAGAGATAATATTACTTGTTTCAGAGGGTCTTTGTGAGGAAAGAGATTTATTGATCTTGAAGTGCTATGGGAACAAAAAAACCACACATTTTGTTTATTCTCCCTGAGCCAAAGCTGGGCTGTGTTTGCTATGATCACACTCAGAACCGTGGCATGCCAAAGTTCCAAAGCATGGAACTGGCCTTGGATGTTAAACAGTCCAACCTCCTCATTTTACAGATAAAAAAAACAGACCCTGGGGGCAAAGGAGTTGACTTGGTCCAAGTTGTATAGGTAGTAGAAAAGTTAAAAAAACAAAACAGGTTTCCCTAAGAAGGAAAATAATATTCTTATCCTTGAAGGTTCTAGAAAGCTAGTTCCCAGTGCCATGCTGAATATCTGGGACTTTTCAGACCCATTCTCCACCCATAATATCTCTCTGCTTGATAGTAAAGCAAGGCATTTGCCCCTGACTCTCATTCCTGAGTCTCATGCTCCTTGTCCTGTTAATTATCCTTGCTATTCTTTGCTTGGGAAGAATTCAGAGTATGTGACAGTTATTTGTAGGGAGCTTTGTCTCCAAAATATAAAGCTCAAAAAAAAAAACCCTTTTCCTACACAGACATCACCACACCAGATTATTAATATCTGAGATTAATAACGTTGTGCTACCACTGACATACCCCAATGTCTCACCATGAGGAAAAGTGGCTTTAGGTGCTAGAAGGTTTTACCAACAGAATAGAAACTAAGACAATGCTTACAAAATTAGAAAGGCTTTGATGGACCATCTATGTATCTATCATAAAAGAAGTAACCTAATGAAGTTGACAAATGCTCGTCACCTGAACTTTGATCACCTAGTGATGAGATGTTTTGGCCAAAGAAACTCAGTATGAATATAGAACGGACAATGTGACATAGTTGAAAAAACTACTTGCCCTAAATCCAGAAGACTTGGGTTGAATTCCCAACTCTGACAATTACCACTTGCATAGTGCTGTCTAAAGTTCCTTGGAATACTGCACTACAGTCTTCCATCTTAGGTGAGTTTGACCTATTAATCACTATTCTTTGGGTATAGCCGTTAAACTACTTCTAAATCCATTTAACTAGTTTCTCCTAACAATAACAACAACAACAAAACCTAGAATTTATATAGAACTCTATGGTCCACAAAGTACTTTATAAATATTATCTCATCTAATCTTCACAATAACTCTGGGAGATAGGTGCTATTATTATTCCCACTTTACAGATGATGAAAATGAAGTAAATAAAGTTGAAGTGACTTGCTCAGGGTCTGAGGCTAGATTTGAACTCAGGACTCCAAATCCAGTGGTTTATTCACTGCTCTACTTAGTTGCCTTTAATACTTCCTCTGTGCAGTTGCAAAATTGTTATTTCTAAAATAGAGTTCTACTCCAGGTCCTTCCATCTTATCCAGAGGCATAGTATGATAGTATTTGTCAAATATTTTACTAAAATTTAAGCACACTATAGCTTTAGTAGTAGGCTTTTGATCTATAACTCTAGTTATCCTGTTTTAGAAAAAAGAGAGAGGGAGAAACAAGGTCGGTCTGGTATGACCTAATCTTTTCTATTATTGGTAAAAGCTAGCTCTTAGTTATTCCTGATTCTTTTTCTAGATATTTGCAAGATCCCTGTGGGGCAGTTGTATGAGACTCTCAGTGGTTGACTTTACAGTGGGATGACAACAAAGGCATAACAATCTCTGTCACAAATATCTACCATCAAGACAGCAAAATCTATGGCACTAAACAAATAGGGAAGGGCCCTAATATAGTCTATTTGCCAGAATTCATGAAGATTCTATGCAATCTCAATAAGATCTAGTCGGCTGTATCACAGCTCCAGAAAGGCCAAATCTAGGACATAGGCAAGAACCTAAAAATGCTGGCTGGAGGTCACTGTACCTTTGGTGCCATGGTCATGGACAGTCATATTGCTCCTGAATTCCTAATTAGTACTCAAAAGAGTAGGCAAATGCCTTAAGAGGGTTCAGGCACCTGGAAGGATTGCTATTGATTTCTTTAAAGCACAATGTAAGTTCCTTGAAATTGGAAGAACATCGAAAAAAAAATTTTTTTTAAAGGAAAAGAAAAGCTGCTAAGCACTGCTATTAAGTAAAAGTGTTGTTGTGGCCAAGACAATATTCAGGAGTATTGAAGAATTATTGAAGACTGGAGAGAAAAGTAATTTTTATTGATGAAACTTGTTCTTTTTATTTAGCAATATCCAAATCATTGTCAAAAAATGCAGATGAGCCTGTAACATTTTGGTCTTTTCACCAAACTGGTAAACACATACCTAAAAATGCTTGGGATTTTATTTTTAACTTCCAGTGAGCCTGGAAGACTTGTTTCATTTAAGGAAATGATGAATTTACATAACCATATTGACATACTGAAATTCTTCTAGAATCCTAGAAGTTCCCAAAGGGAGATAAATATTTGAACCATATTGCCACATGTCTCAAGAGGTTAAGAAATTTATGTAAAAGATGTAGATAAACATGTTTCAATTACATAAGAACTTACTTAACTTAAACCCCATTGAAATCATCAAGGCTATAACCAAAGCTAGACTTGAAAAAATGAACCTGTCTTAAAAATATTGTTAAAAACCCAATGTGACAAAAGTGTGGTTTGTAAATGAACAATTAAATAATGTGTCAAAATTTTGTGAACTTAATGCCAAATGATCTAAGATGATTGTAGCAAAAGGATCTATTACATATTAAGAGTTTTTTTAAAAGATGTAAAAATGTATAAAGTTTACTACATCAAATTAAATTATTTTACTTTGTTCAGTTAATTTATACATCATAAATATTAGCTATGTTATTTACTATTGTTATTAAAAGTAAGCTGTTCTAAGGCAGGGACTACTTTATTTGTCTGGGTATCCAAAATATCTAGCACAGTGACTTTATATCACAATGCTTTTAAACGTATAGTAGATGTTTTAAAATATTGTTTGACAGTAAGTATTTTAAAATGTTGGTCAATTCCTATTGAATAAAAATAACACTAGAGAAAATAGGCACACTGGCTTTGCCAGTCCTGAATTTTAACTTTTTGTTCTCTCTGTCTCTCTGTCTCTGTCTCTGTCTCTGTCTCTCTCTTTCTCTATCTCTCTGTCTCTCTTACTCTGTCTCTCTGTCTCTGTCTCTCTGTCCCTCTCTGTCACTCTGTTTCTTTGTCTCTGTCTCTGTCTCTCTCTGTCTCTCTCTCTTTGTCTCTCTCTCTCTTTGTGTCTCTGTCTGTCTCTCTGTGTCTCTCTCTGTCTCTGTCTCTCTCTCTCTCTCTCTCCAAAAAAAGCAATTACATACCCACTTTTTGTCACTAACTCTGCCAAGTGCTGCGGATATATAAACATCAATAGAACTCCTTCTGTGGAAACTCCCTTTTTCATGCTTTTCAATGATTTTTTGCAATTTATAACCTTAGAAAGTTCCTGGAGGACATTGAAAGATTGATTGATTCATCCATGGCTTCATGTTTAGTGTATGCTTTTTGAGGACCTTTGCCATTGAATTCATGAATTATTTTTTGCTTAGCTTTCTTGGTGGGATTTGGGGAGGGGTGAGATTTTGGGGGAGAAGGTGTATTATTTTATCTATGCAGGAAAGTTTGAGTGAGAAATTTCTTCTGCCAATGCAGATGAGCACTTTCTTTGAAACCTATGCTCTTGGACAGTGTCATGTGGGTACTGAATTTAAGAGCCTTGATTAGGGTCATATGGTTATTAAGCATCAGAGGTGGGACTTGGACTTAGGTTTGCTTGCTCTGAGAGTCAAAACTACTTTTCTATTCATTATGGCACCTCTCACTTATTTCTGTTAGATTTTTCAAATCTGAAAGAGGCACATTAAAGTTAATTCAAATTATTATTTTGCTAACTAGGTATCTTGAAATTTAGTCATATTTTCTGTTAGGTACTTAGATGCTAGGTCATTTGGGATATCTGAGTTTGTTTGTTTTTTTAAACTCTGCTTATGTAGTTTTTTTTTTAGAGGAATTAGCTTTTTTAAAAGTTTAAATAAATTAATTTATTTTCTTGTTTACATCATTCATTTCCATGAGATTTGAGTTACAAATTTTCTCCCCATCTTTTCCCTACCCACCACCTCAAAACAGCCATCCCACTGTATAACCCCTCCCCCAATCTGCTGTCTCCTATGTCCTCCCCCATCACCCCTCTGACTTTCCAATCTCCCTATCCCAGTGCCTGTATATCTTAATTCCCAGTTGCATGTTGTTAATGATAATAATATATACATGCACATATATTTTTAACATTTGATTATAGAACTTTAAATTCTAGATTCTTTCCTTCCTCCTTCATCACCTACCCCAACTGGAAGGACAAGCAATTCAATACAGGCTATACATGTGTAATTATGAAGAACATCTCCACAGTGGACATATGGTGAGAGACTGATTATATGTCCCGCCTTTTTATCCTGCCCCCTCACCCTGTCCCTGTCCCTGTCCCTTTACAGAAGTGTGTGCTTCCAGCAACTGTACCCCCAACCCTGCCCTCCCCACCATCATCCCACCTCTAATCCCTATCCCCCCCTATTCTCCTGTGTGGCAAGATACCCAATTTAGAGTTTATGTCATTCCTTCCGTAAGCCAAATTCAATGAGAGTAAGGTTAACCCTTTCCCTTTTGCCTTCCTGTTCTTCCCCTCCATTGTAACAATTATCCCTTGCCTCTTCTATATGAGATGATTAACCCCATTCTGTCTTTCCCTGTCTCCTCTCATTCTAATTCTCTCCCACCTCAGAATTTCACCTTTTAAAGTATCGTCCTTTTCTATTTATTTGATCCTGTGCCCTCTATGTACACATATATACACATACTCAGATACATGTTCATACACATATATAAGCTCTCTTATAGAGACATATGTGTTTGTATATGTATAGATACATTTGTATTTCCTTCACCTATCCTCCTACTGAGAAAAGTTTCAGAGGTTACAATTATCGTTTTTCCATGTTGGCATGTAAATAGTTCAACTTTGTTAAGTTCCTTATGATTTCTTTTCCATGTTTACCTTCTTATTCTTCTTGTATTTGAGTGTCAAATTTTCTTTTCAGTTCTGGTTTTTTCAGCAAGAATGTTTGAAAGTCCTCCACCTCACTGAATGACCATATTTTCCCCTGGAACATTATACTCAGTTTTGCTGGGTAGGTGATTCTTGGTTTTAATCCTAGCTCCCTTGATCTCTGGAATATCATATTTCCAGGCCCTTTGATCCCTTAATGTAGAAGCTGCTAGATCTTGGGTTATCCTAATTGTGTTTCCACAATATTCAAATTGTT
>CM053585.1:409110889-409133788 GCA_028646515.1 Pseudochirops corinnae
TCTTCTTCTTCTTCTTCTTCTTCTTCTTCTTCTTCTTCTTCTCCTCCTCCTCCTCCTCCTTTTTCTTCTTGCTATTTTTGATGGAGCATAGAAGGAGAAAGAAAAGAGAGGGGAGTAAGGAAAAGATATTTTATTTCTTTCTCATTTGCTTTCCTCCATGCCAATAGCCCTCACGATCAAAAAGTAACAATTGGAGGTCAGTTCCAACACTTCAGCAGAAACATGACCCTATACTGGCTGGAAACAATAAGGGAGGGGTTGTTTGAGAAGACATTCATAGTTACAGCAAAGTATTTGCCTGGTCCAGGGCAGGGCTACTCACACTGAAGAGTCCTGGATCAAAAAAGCTAAAGCCAGCACAGCCCCAGCCAGTTTTAATCTGTTCCTTGGTCCAAGCATTGTTCTTTTAAACCTATGGCTTCTTTTCAAGAAGAATCGTGACAGAGACTACATACATCTCCCTTCCCTCTGCCCCCTCTGCACATACCCCTTTGTGTTCTGTCTTGGTAGGGATTGTGCTCTTCCAGGCCAGCTTAAAGAAGCTAGCTTGACTCGGACAGTTTTAAATGTTTTCTGCACAGAAATTTCCCAGGAGCCAGGATTAAATAGCAGGTCCCTGGTCTTCTAGCCCACTATACATATATACAAATTATCTATCATCTAGGCAGGGCTCTTGGAATGTCTTAAATCCTGGGGATTAAGGAACTCCCTGGCCCTGACCTTGGCACAGGTTTGGGGAGTTCATCTTAATGCCCTCATTCCTGGGGGAGGAGAGCGTTTTACAGGCATTGTATTTATTTGTTTGGCATTCTGGAGTTGAAAGGGCATCAGTGGAGCAGGAAGGTGGCCATCCCCATCTGGCTTTGTTTTTTGGCTTTGCCACTAACCAGTTGTGTGGCCTTGGGTAAGTGACTTTGTGTAAAATAAAGCTATTTGGCTGATGGCTTTGAAGGTCCCTTTTAGCTCTGAAATATTATGCTGTGCTAATGTAATTCCAGGAATAAATAGAACCCAGGAGTTCTGGAGGAGTCAGCCTTAGGGAAAATCATGAAGTAAGAACATAGATTCAAAGCTGTAATGGACCTTTGGGGTCACATAGTGCAACCCCCTCATTTTTAAATGATCAAGCTGGGGCCTAGAAAAGTGACCTGCCCCAAGGGGATGAGGGAGAACAAATTTCTACTTATTAAGCCCCTACTGTGTGCCAGACACTGGGCTAAATAATCACTTTGAAAATATCTCATTTGAGCCTCATGACAACCCTTCGAGGCAAGCACTCTTGTTCACCCCATTTCATATTTGAGAAAACTGAGGCAAACAGAGATTAAGTGTATTGCCCAGGGTCACATAGCTAGTAAGTATCTCAGACTGGATGTGAGCTCAGGTCTTCCTGACTCCAGGTCCAGTACTCAATCCACTTAGCTACCCAGCCCAAAGTCATAGAGACAGTAGGAAGCAGAGTGAGGGTCTGAACTTCATTTCTATCATCCCAGATCTAGTGTCTTTTCATTATGCCACAAATTTGTCTCTTCCACCCCCCTCTTTTTGGTATTGCCCCTCTTAATGGTTGACCCATCATACCTTCTGGAATCTCATTTTGTCAGATTGTCTTTCTCTCTTCCTACAAAAATCTGTTCCCAAGAAGATCTTCTAAAATTTCTTCACCTTCAGGAACAAATCACTTATATTTAAAAAGAAAGGCTAATTAGAGAAGTTCCCTGAGTTTATAGCACAGCAGCTAATGAGTCTTTGCTTGGACTCTCCCTATAGAGTATGGACATGCCCTCTGAGACCTCAAGAAGACAAACAAACAAAACTCTGTTGTAGTCCACTTGTGTCTGATTTTTCATGACTCCATTTAGGGTTTTCTTGGCAAAGATACTGAAGTGGTTTGCCATTTTCTTCTCCATATCATTTTACAGCAGTGGAAACTGAGGCAAACAGGGTTATGTGACTTGCCCAGGGTCACACAACTAGTAAGTGTCTGAGGCAGGATTTTAACTCAAGAAGATGAGTCTTCCTGACACCAAGTCTCATTCTATCCTCTGTGCCACCTAGCTACCCCGAAAGACAACTCTAAGAGAGTGAGGCTGCCCTAAGCTCCTTTGGTTGGTTAGGAGTCTTCTGAGTATGAACTCTTTTCCATGAATCTGCTCTCCTATAAAATAGACCTTCCTCATACCTATTTTGCCTTCCTCCCCTTCACTTTCACATACAGATTTCTTTTGGAGTTGTGGATGGATGGAGGGAGATAAAAGGAGATTTCTCCCTTTCTCTGGCCCCAACCCCAAGAGTAGTTAATGGTACCTTGTGCATCAGTATATAGAAGTTGCAAGTGTCTACTTATGGAGCCTATGAGGAAGTTTTAGAGACAGTGATATTGAGTCCTTACCTACTTGCTTCTGATACCTACTTCCTACTTAGAGGAAAATGGAAATATCTGAGAGAGCTAGATTCCAGAATTTAGTCTATTAGAGAAGGGAGATTTCTTGGTTTTGTAAGCCTCAGGAACTGATTTGAGAGTAACTTCCATTACAAGAGTTTGGAAATCAGACCTTGCAGAGAAAGGAGAGTTCTTGAGTATATAATGGAGTGCCTTGTAGAACAAGCAAAGGATTACCCAACATAGTCCTGCAACTGGGAGTAGTAAAAAAACAAAAGCCGTGGTCTGGGGAGCAGGATATCTATACTTTTCTCCTTACTATAACCACAAGTGATTCAAACAGAGCATGATTAGAAGATTATCTATATAGCAGTTCAAAAGTATATGTACCTTCTTGGGGGAGTCCAAGTAAAATGGTGATGCTGCAGGGCTGAAACATATGTGAGAGGATGCTGGCCCACTGGCAATCCTAAATTGGGTTCTCTTCTAAGGAGGAATTATGGACTATTTCAAGTACTTTATGTGCTTTCAGCATCTGTTTATAGATCAATGCATTTTCAAAGGGATAAAGTAAAGACTGTCCATATCTAATGTGCATTTGTTACCTTGAAGTCTTGTTTAGGAGCCAGAGATCCAATATATCACATTTTTTTCAATCCTAGACACAAACTATATTTGGAGATTACTCAGATTAAATCCTATTTAGAGGCATATCAGCCATCAAGAAATCATGGCTTTTCTAAGTCAGTCTCCAAGATTAGACCCAGTTAAGGGACTTGGCTAATAGGATGTACCTTGAGGGTTTGCCTAAGATCATGCTAAGAATTCCTATACTTCAATTCTTCCCTTCCCCCCAATTCACAGCGACATCTGCAGTTTGTGGATCTTTGACCAGGTATTTATTGTTCAGTCCAATTCTTAATAGAAAATATGCTGCGAAGTCCATTTTGTAAATTCCACCCTAAGTCGTCGTAGAACTCTGAATGATTGGGAGCCCATATCAACTAGTTCTTCCCCTTTGGCTTAAAAATTCCAACTCCTCCCTGAACTCTTGTAATTCCGGGTCTCTGTTGGAGTGAAAACCTTTTTCTCCCAGGTTTTCTCTCTTCTCATTCCTATCCACACCAAACTGTCCCTCCCTAGATCTTACTCTCTTCTGCCTTCTTTTCTCTCATGCTCCTTGAGGTGCTAAAAGAAGGAGCCACTGTGTTCCTTACTTTCCACTGTCACTTCCAGAGGCAGACTTATGACACCATTATTCTGCAATTTCACACCCATCTGTCTGTATAACTTGGTCTACATCCTTATTGCAATAGCATACCAGCCTCCAACTCATTCTCCTTTCTTTCTCAAAGAATTCAGTGTCATATTCTCCATAATTTTCTCCACCCTAATCCTTGCCTTCCTAATTGGGGATTTCAATGTGAAAACTAATGCTCTTAGAATTCCCTGAATTTCCAGTTCATCAACATCCTGGATTCACATGACCTATAATTTCACCCTTCTTCAGCCATCCACAGGGAAGGTTAATGTAAATCTTCCCATCACTAACAACTATGCTCTTCATTATACTGAAATTAAACTCTTAAACTCCTTTGCCATCATAATCTCCTCTCTCCCTCTCTCTCTCCCTCTCTCTCTCCCACTCCCTCTCCTTCCCTCTCTCTCTCCTTCTCTCTTCTCTCTCTCCTCTCTCCCTCCTTCTCTCTCTCTCTCCCTCCCTCTCTCTCTCCTTTTCCCTCCCTCTCTCTCTCCCTCTCTCTCTCTCCCTTTCTCTCTCTCCTTTTCTCTCTCTCTCTGTCCCTCCCTCCCTTCCTCTTCTCTCTCTCTTGCTATTGCATCTCAAATAAACCTATATTTTTACTTAACATGACCCATTCCTCCATCCTTCCTTGTTCTTCCCACTCAATATACCTGTTCTGACCTCACTTTTTTCTCCCTTCAAAACCACCCTGTAGTTGACAAGTTCAATGGATTCAACTATACACTGTCCTTTAACTCCTTTAAGCCTCTCTCTTCTTTTACCTTATTGATACCATACCAAACTGGGCCACCTTTATGATCTACGTTTTCTGTTGCAAAATGACACTGGACACTTAATTACACTCAGCCATACAAACTAATTCCATTACAAATTCACTTTTTTCTAGTCTCAAGTGGACTCATTGCAGGATAATCCTTTTATTCTTTCAGGATTGACATCTCTTTGCAAAAAAGCAGGAAGAGGAAAAATAGAGGAAAAGAAAATCATAGTAAGAGAGGTAAATTTCAGAGCTCAGGATAATGGGAGTGATGCGTTTATGAGGTGATGGTGATATTTTAAATATGATAACTCATGTTGGTGGATGAAAACAAGTGCATAACTAGGTGGTGGGAGTTGAGGAAGTCAATGAACTGGCTTTGGCAACTTCCTCCTCTCTTTCAATGCCCTAATATTATTCCAACCTCCTGTCTCTCAGCAGATAACTTTGTCTCCTCCTTTCTTGAGATAATTGAGGCCATCTATTACGAGTTCACTCATTGTCCCTTAAAGACATGGGCCTCTCAAAAATCCGTCACATCTTTGCCTGTCATCACCTTTGCTCCAATTTCTGGAGAAATGACCCTTCATCTTGCCATGGCTCACTTCTTCCTCTGTTTTTGGTCCTTGATCCAATGCCCTCCTACATCCACTAGAAGCTTGCCCCTCAGTCATTTCCTTTCTTTCATTTTCAGTCTTTCCCTGTCTATTTTCTGCCTCTCACAATCTACAAGCATACTCAGATCTTGCTCTTTATTAAAAAAAAAGAAAAGAACTTTTACTTCACTTTGTTATCCCCTCTGTGATCATATGTTTTCTCTTCCCTTTCTTTTTTTTTTTTTTTTTGCTTTTTGGAGGACAATTGGGATTAAGTGACTTGCCCAAGGTCACACAGCTAGTAAGTGTTAAGTGTCTAAGGCTGGATTTGAACTCAGGTCCTCCTGACTCCAGGGCCGGTGTTCTCTTCACTGCACCACCTAGCTGCCCCTTCTCCTCCCTTTCAATGCCAAGCTTCTAAGAACATTTTCTACCTCCACTTTCCTCTCCTTCCTCACTAAACTTTCTCATCAAAACATTCACTTTTCAACCCCTGGCGTTTTGGCTTCAGATACCATCACTCTACTGAAAAAATTCTCTGTGAAGTGACCAAGCATCTCTGAAATTCTTAATTTAATGGACCTTGTCTCTTTTGGTCTGTTGGACATTTCGCACCTGGGCACCCCACCCCTCTTCTTGGACACCTTTTCTCTTTTTGTGTCTTGTGACATTTGTTCTTCTGGTTCTGTGTGTCCCCCTCCCCCAAGTTTGATCCTTTGCCTGATCACTGTATATCTCCCACTTCCTAAATATGACTGCCTAGTTTCTGTCCTGAGTCCTCTTTTCTTTGCTCTCTTCATTTTCTCCCTCGGTGACCTCATCTGCTCTGATGGATTCAATTAACACCTCCTTGAACTGCTATTTCCACAACACCACACTGCCTCTCAAAGGCACAACGATTGCATGAGACCCTCTGTCAAATGCGTTGTCACTACAGTCTGCCACCAGAGTTGTTCTGAAGAACTAATAGAACGAGTGACAGAAGATTGAGTATCTTACTTCCAACAAACATGGGTGAGAAATGCTGCTGACCTCTGCCATGTTTGAGTTGAAATGCATTGATAATTCTTCTGACTTGTTCCTCCTAAGCTTCTTGGGGATCAGGAATAGTCACCAGCATTTTTGCAAGCTCCATGCCTAGCTCATTATCTGGTTTGATACCTGTGAGATACAGGCTTATTGATTGACTGGTTGATCCAAAGAGGACTTCCATCTAAAACAGGCTAGACTTTAGAGCTACCTTTTGATACAAGTGAACCATTCTTACTGATCATCTCTAAATACATAAATATGCTTTTGTGTTGCCCTCCATTGGTCTTTCCTCAATGCTCTACCCTATTAAGTCCTCCTCACTGCCCATCAGTGTTAAAAAATTCTATAGCCCAAGTGGAGGTGGCTGGAAATTTTATGAATGTAGACTGTCAACTATTCCTTTCTCTGAGTACCATTAACATGAGGTCAAGTATCCCTTAAATCCTGTAAATAATCTATAATATGTTGCAAGTCGTTAACAGGCAGTTCACATTACTACAGAAGCAGGTGGTACAATAGATAGAGTGCTGAGCCCAGAGTCAGAATGACCCGAATTCAAATCCGACCTGAGACACATACGAACTGTGTGACTTTCGGCCAGTCACTTAACTTCTGTCTATCTCGGTTTCCTGAATTGTAAAATGGGGATGAAAATAGCACCTATCTCCTGAGGCTGTGAGGAACAAATAGGACACTTAGTACAGTATATGCCATGTAGTAGGTGCTTAATAAACACTTATGTCCTTCTCTCTCATGTCATTTGTACCTTAAGTACTCTGCTTTCACTGACAAATACCTTCAGATGTTTTCAGGTCCAATGTGAGAGACTGTAGAACTCCAGATGATCTGGCTCTCATGGTTTATTATCTGTGACTTATGAAATATATTTACAATTGTTTATTTCTTTTTTCATGACTTAGCATGCTTTCTTTCATGAGCACCTACCAGAGATGTAACTAGAAATGTTGGTTCCTTGGGATTAATGTCATGAAACATCCACTCAATTCAACTTTTTTAAAAAAATTGGGGGGGAAAGCTGGGAGGTGAGGCAATCAGGGTTAAGTGACTTGACCAAGGTCACACAGCTAGTAAGTGTTAAGTATCTGAGGCCACATTTGAACTCAGGTCCTCCTGACTCCAGGGACAGTACTCTTCTCACTGGGCCACCTAAGTCCCTTGTTCGATTCAGCTTTTTAAAGTAAAATCAACTGGGCATGAATTGGGCCCTAGTCACAAAGCCCTACGTGGTGTGAAATAACAAGACACAGATTCACAGTGTGGAGATAGAGTCCCTTGGAACAATGCCCCTCATTTGTGCAGACCCCAGGATGTAGAAAGGAGGGAGGCTCCTCCTGGGGATATGGTAGAGGGAGCAGGGGAGATCCAAGTCACTGAATAATTTTCCTAGAGTTCTGTGCCTACAGAAAAGAGTCATGAATTGGTAGCCTTTTTTCCAAACTAATTATTATTGCTAAATAATTGCTAATTATTATTGCTAAATTGTAGCTAAATGAATTGCTAATTATTGTTGCTAAATTTACCGATTGCTAAATTATTATTGCTGGGTTCAATTGTTTCTATGCAGCTGAAGGAATGTGAGGGCTATTGGCATCCTCTAAATTATTGTGACTGGAGCAAAGCCCCCATTGCTTCACTGTAGTTTCAGCTGTAGCATTGTTTCTTGCTTGTACTTGAATGTCCTCTCTGGTCCAGATAATATCCTTTAACTTTATTCTCTCTAGTGTCTCTAAACGTCTATATTTCCACGGTTAGATTTAAAACTCCTTGATGTCAAATGATCTATATCTTCTATTGCTTTGTAGTCCTCACAGTGCCTAGGAGAGTGCTAAACACATAAGTCAAATATATTCATTTCACTGGAATTTGTCCAAACCTATTTCTATTGACTTCCAGGGATTCTCACTGGTGGAGAGATTAAGGAGAGAATAAACAGGGATCTTGTGCTACTTCCCCAAGCCTGCCAACATTACCTCTAGCCTCCACCTTAGCAGTCTTCTTATGGCTTGCTGAATCCTAGACATTAAAGATGCTTTTGATCACCCCATCAATTCTATTTTCACTGAGACCCAGGGAAAAGGCACAATCCCATGTATCTGAGGCAGTGTTATTTACCAATGGTTAAAGTCATAGTATGGCAGCTCCAAGACAGTGAAATCTAATCCTAACTTTGGGATTGTCTCGCCACATGAGCCCACTGATAGTCCGACTCTCAGAAAAACCCTTCATTTCTGATCTGGGTAAAGGCATCTTTGGCAGAGTTTGCTTAGAGCAATGTAAATCCCCAGAAGGTTTAGCCACTAAGTCTTTATGTCTCAAAGAAAATATCAGTGCCAACTTGTAGCATCCTAGTTGACTTTTCTTAGAAATTATCTGGCTTTGAAGAAACAACAAACATGCCACTTTCAATCAAATATGATCATACTTGTATGAACTCACGAAGAACAAAGGAAAGGGAAGCAGGAGGGGGGGAACATATGCAATGGTTTATAATAATGTACATGAAATGTACATTTCACTAAAAGGCAGTCGAACTCTAGATTAATCAAATGACCAACCTTGGTCCCAGAAGACAGATGATGAAGTCTACTTCCTTCCCCTTGGCTTAGATGACACCGAATGGTGCATATGCTATCTGGCATGGTCACCGTGTTACATAGTTTTGCACAACTGTTTTTCTTTGATACAAGGGAGAGTGCTAGGGTGGGAGGTGATATTTTGGGAAATGACTATGCTATAAACAACAAAAGGCATCAATACCCCACCCCATTCCCTAGGGGAAAAATCAATAAAACTTCAAAGGGGAAAAAAAAAAACCATTGTTATTACTGTTGTTGTTTTTCCAATAACCAAAAAGCTATATTTATAGAAAAGAGGGGAAAATGTGAAACAAAATTGGAAATTCTGTTGACTAAGGATATGGTATAATCTATCAGTAGTGTGATTATGTCCAATTGACATCCAAAAAGAGATTTAATTGTGATGGCAAGTTCCGTAGGTACTGATAGAGATTCCATTCTCTTTAGGGACATCTGGGCTTAGATTTAGATTCCTGCAAACCTAAAGCACTAAGGCTGTGTGAAATTCAGAATCTTTCCCTTTAAAATATAGAGAAAAATCTTTCATGCAGAGGAAAATGTGATTAGGATCTATAGTGTGCGTGTGCTAGGAGAAGCAGAGGGCTAAGTGGGCCCAGGGTATAGGTTCTAGGAAAGCAGCATTGTAGAGCTGTAACATGAGCTCCATTGACACCTGGGTTCAAATCTCACCTTTGACATTTTTATAAAGCAGGGCAACCTTGTATAAGTCACTTATCTTCCGTAGGCTTCAGTTTTCTCATCCCTAAAATGGGGGAATTAGAGAAGATAATTTCTAAGGTCTCTTCTATTTCTGACCTTAGAAGCAGGGCTTAAACATCAAATACAGAGTGGCAGGAGTATTCTCCCTTGGACAGTCCTCACTAGATTTAGGTGATCTATAACACCTTTGAGTTTCATACACATGTAAGGGGATCTCTGCTTTTTAGATTTTGACAACTTTGCTCATTGAAAGTTACAAAACCAAAAGTGAATCTGAGTCTCATAAATTTGAGAAACCTAAGAAAGCAACCTGCAAAAGATGGTTATAGCGTCCTGTTTCCTAGTATCACACACACATACATATATATATGTGTATATATGTATGTACGAGTATGTATATGTATATATATATGATCAAAAATTACTGGAGTCAGGTTAGCTGATTTGTTAAATTGAAAATATGTGGGTGGGGGCTCAGGAGCTTCAGTGTGCAATAGTAGGAGAGCAGCCATCTCCCAGAGTTACCCACAAGAACCCTAAGAGAGCAAGCTGTAGCAGTGGCTGCCACTCTGGGGAGCTCTCTTGATATGCCTCTGAGAGTACAGATGGAGTGAGTGTTCTAAATCAGAGAGATAAGGGTTCTATACCCCATTGGTCTGTTCCTGGCTACACATGCTATGACAATTAGTGACAGAGAAGAAGGACAACACCTCAGAGTAGGAAGAACTCTGGATATTGTGGGAATTTAGATCTTGATTCTAACACTTAGAGTCATGTGACTATGGATGAGTCCTTTATCTTCTCTGAGATCTAGTTTCTTCATCTATGAAAACAGGACGCTTGTCATACCTGTCTCATGAAACTAAGTAGTTTTCTATGAGACATCTAGCTTCTGTCTTAATCTCATTCTAACTACACTTTGTAAAAAAATTATTCAATTGGTATTCCAAGCCACCCTTGAGATTCATGCAGTTGTCATATGATCATTTCTGGGGACTTGTTGCTGTATTATTTTCCCTCTCATCCAGTGTTTTTTCAAAGTTTTCATTTTCTACCTTAGCATTTGTTCATCAAATTGTGGTCTCTTTTTATATTTTTCCTCATTTTTTTCTATACCTGACTTTTGACTGTGAATTTTTCTTTATATTGAATTTTTCCTGTGCCTTCTTGGTTCTTATTATTGGGATGCTGCTGCTGCTGCTTTTCTTTTACTTAATTTGGCAAATTTCTTGCTATTTTGAGGCAATGTAGATGAGTTAGGGTCAGGTAGGACCTCTTTATTCAGGCATCTTGCTAGAATTTCATCTATCCTGGCTCAATCTCAATGTGTCTTGAATGTCCAGGTGCTCAGTACCATATAGAGCATGCAGACCTATCTCTGAAAACCTCTAACATAATGTCTTATGCAAAGGAAACACTCAAGAAATGTTTGTTGAATAAATGCTTTTCAGCAACTGGTACACAACAATGGTCCCCAAGATTTTCCTTGGTCTTTTCTCCATGGCTTCCTTGCTATTCACCACACAAAATTCTCATCTTTTCAATTCAATTCAACAAATGTTCATTAAGGAACTACTATATGAGATGCCATGTCAGGAGGTGAAAATTCTAGCGTGAAAATTACACAGGTGCTTCCCTCAAGGATCTTGCAGTTCAGTGGGTGATATGTCAGAAACACCAGGAAGTATGTGCAAAGGAAAACTTGGCGTAGACAGAAGAAAAGAAAGGACAAAATGTTATAGGAAAATTTGAGGAGGAAAACACACTGATGAGGTCAAAGAGATCAGCTCCACGGAGCTGGTGATATTCGATTAGAGCCTGTGCTTCCCTGTCTAGGTATTCAGCCTGCATAAATTCACAGAGACAAACAGTGCTGGGCGAAATTAGAAAACAGCATTTATTAAGGTATCGGTCAGTAAACATTTACTGAGTACTTACTATGTGCCAGGTCCTGTACTAAACACTGAGAGCCAAAAAAGAGCCAAAAAACAGCCCCTGCCCTTAAGAGGCTCACAATTTAATGGCAGCTGGCTATGTACTCTGTGCTATGGAGTGAAATATAGAATATTTGAAAGGAAAGAATGTAAAAAAAATTCCGGGACAGCTAGCACAGTGGATAGAGTGCCAGGCCTCTAGTCAGAAAGACTTATCTTTATGAGTTCAAATCTGGCTTCAGACACTTACTAGCTGTGTGACTCTGGGCAAGTCACTTAACTCTGCCTCATTTTCTCATTTGTGAAATGGGATAGAGAAGGAAATAGCAAATCACTTCAGTATCTTTACCAAAAAACCCCCAAATGTGGTCATGAAGAGTCAGTCACAACTGAAATTATTTTAAAGCAATGTAAAACAAACTAGAAAAGCCAGGTTATAATGTGCCTTAAATACTAAGTGAGAAACTTTTTATTTTATCCTATAGACAATAAACAACTATTGAAATCTCGTGAGCAGGGGCACAACATAGTCAGGTCCGTGCAAAAATATTTTTTAGTCATTCCATTTTTGCCTTTGGCATCCACAAATATTAAGCCTGGAATGAGTCATTCATTAACAACAATGGAGCATCTTTTATGTCAGAGGCATTATGTTCATGTTGTGGGGGATACAAAGTACGATACAAACTCGTACCTTAAAGAGTTTGCAATTTACAGGGGAAGATGAAAGTAAAAATATAATTAATCATCAAAACAGTATATAGTAAAAAGGAATAACAGAAAATATGTGTTGTAAGGTTTAAGAGCTAATTAGATACTAGAGAAATCAGTATTTCTGAAGGGGAGATGAGGCTTGCATAGGATACAAAGTAGGGCTTCTTAACCATTTTTTTGTGTCATGGGACCTTTTGGCAGTCTGGTCTCTTCTCAGAATGGTTTTAAATCATTGAAAGAAATGCTGGCTTTCACTTAGAGGCTGGTTAGTAATGAAGAGTTTTGTTTTGTTTTGTTTTTCCCTCATCCAAATCCACAGACCTCCTTAAATCTATTCATGACCCTTTGGAGGTATATGGATTCCAGGTTAAGAACCCCCTGATTAACAGGAATGAAGAATGTGGAGGAGGAAGTGCTTAGCCCCTTGCTGACACCCAATAGATCCTTGATATTGAATGGATGAAAGGGAAAACCCTCCAGGGGAAGGAAGTCCTTTATATAGACTGTGTGTTGGTGTCTCTCTCCAAATCACTATTCAGAGCTCTATTGCCCCTTTGGGAAATACATCAGTGGCACACTCCTCTCAGGCCCTATCGTGAGAAACAATACCCTCCCAAGTCTCAAGCACATACAGACAATGGTCTCTTCTGTGCATTTAATCTTATTACCTTACAAGGCAGCTGTACAGGGGACTAAGTAGGCAGAGGTGTTGGATTGTTGGAGGAGTAAGGAGAGGTCTGTATCCTCAGGCAACCCTATTCTTCTGGCTCTGCTTCCCAATGTGTAGCAGTGGGCTGGGAATCAGGGGAGGGAGGTGGCCTGGCATTCAGGAAGAGAGAAAGGCAGAGGTGAAGGAAAGGAACAAAGGAGGGTGTGAGGAGGTCCTCTTGGCTTAGGTACAGAGGGTGGGCAGGGGGAGAGGCGGGAAGTGGAGGTGAGGTCGCCAGGAGTGGTGGTGGGGATTACAAGCCCTAAGAATGAAAGCCAAGCTGCCCCTTTGCCTAACAGCTTTACATCTCAGCAGGGACTTGGCAGAAAGACCCAGGCCCTCTCTTTCTCTTGGCTTTGCTCATGATCTCTTTCATCCAGGTCTGTGGTTGGGAAACTCCATCCACAAAGGTACTGTTTTGGTTCATTTAGCAAAAAGACACTACTCATGCATAGTAAACCGAACCTCACTACAATTTATTGAAGCTAAAACAAAAATTATGGAAACAAGGACATTGTGAGTTTGATTATATGCATTTGCAGCATAACCAACTGAAGGTCAAACATTTTGACAAGACTCTGGTATACTTTGCACCAGGAAGTCACCAGCTCAGCCCAGGTCTACTAACTGGTTTAAGTGGCTTGTGGACATTGGGATTTCCATTTGCCATCTCTGAGAAACTTTCTAAATATGCCAATCTAAAGTCAGCAATACTCTTGCATATGTTAGACTATATCACTCATAAGAAGACCAGACAAACATGCACACTCACTTTAGTACAGCATCTCTGGTGTCTTGTGGCTATGTTTTGTGATTCCACCAGTCATTTTTAGCTGTTTCTTGTGCCCTTCCTGGTGAGATGGGGAGGGTCCAACTAGACTCCATCATTCTGTCCATTGGTTGGTGACAGACCGAGCAGGAGCCAATGTATATCATAAGTATCCTGCCCCCTCAAGCAGCAAGCACAAAATACTAATATGAAAACTCCTAACAAAATGCATAACCAAAACCTAGAAAGCATGCTGGAAGCACTGGTTTGATCATTTTCTTTAGTACATGCCAGGAACTATTCCCACAAAGACCAAGACTTCAAAACTATTCACAATACTTTTGAACTAGACTCAGTCTAGTCTCACTGATGATTGATCTTCAGTTTCTGTCACTGGTTTCATGGTATCTTTAGGTGATCAGGGAAGTCATCCAAAGAGGAGGGCTACATCTAAGAGGCCAACTCACCAAGAGCTGACTAGTCACTTAGGTTGGATTTGTTGGGTTTGTAGTTTGGGTTGTTATTCCAATGAGAAAGGTGGAGAACTATGGATTAGACTGTAGCATAATTAGACTAATTGAGAACAAATTAAATGGCAGGACCAGTTGAATAGCTTGATTTGAAAAGAGGTTACAGGATTATAGATGTTAAAGTTGGAAGGAAACCAGAACAACCATTGGCAAGAATTACCACCATCAGGAGTATACTACTTCTCTTTCTTTCTCTCATCAACCCCTTCCATGACTAGAATCCATCCAAGATGGTCAGTTGGTGGGAAGAATTGCCACTACCACAGGTGCCCTCCCTTCTTACCTTCTCCCTTCATCTGGCTGGTTGACTGCTCACAGGGCTTGGATGAGATGTGAGGTAGAAACACCATTTCTTTCAATGAGATGGAATGTCACTAGGCCTTACCATATGCCCTGTCTTCATCTACTAAGATCCTCCAGGTCTTGTCATCTTCCCTGCCTCTATGTTTTAAAATCCCTGGTCATTTATATCTATTTCTGTCACTTGGGCATCTGCCCTGCAGCTGAACTTTCTTTTATGTGCTATCTCTCCCAATTAGAGTATGAGTTCCTTGAAAGCAGAGATTGTCTCATATTTTCTAATTGTATTACATTTATTAACTACATTAATAAATATATAAGAATAATAATAATTTTCTAATTATAATAAAATAGTTAACAATACTGGAAGGTAGGTGCTATTATTATCCTCATTTAACAGATGAGGAAACTGAGGCAAACAGAGGCTATGTGACTTGCCCAGGGTCATACAGCTAGTAAGTGCCTGAGGCCAAATTTGAACTTAGATGTACTTTCACTGAACCATCTACCTACCTCTATAATTGGATCCTCAGTAATTATCACTGCGCTTGGCATATTGTTAGTGCTTACCAAATACTTTTCATTCATTTGTTCAATTCATTCATCTGGTCACTAGTGCCCTAGGAATCTCTGATTGATCTTATGTCATTCAATATTTTTATCTATGTCTTGTTTTTCTACTTATCAGAATTGCAAGGGATAACTAACGTGTTGAATGAAGAAACCAGAATCCAAAAAGATGCTGACTGGCTAGAACACTGGACCAAATGTAATGCAGTGATATTAATGGCGGCAAGAACAATAACTTCACAAGTATAAGATGTAGGGCAAAGAATGTGACCATGTAGCAGTTACTAAAAAAAAAAAATTCTGAGGGATTTAGTGGACAGCAAACTCAATATGAAGTAATAATCAAAAAAGACTATGTAATCTTAGACTACCCTAGAGTGGGTATCTATAACTGTAGTCCCATGGTACTCTGCCCTGGTCAGATCCCACCTGCAGTACTGGCCTGGGTCCTGGACAGTAGGTTTTAGGAAGGACATCGATAAGTTGGAGAGCCTCCTTCCAAAGAAGAACAACTAGGATAGCAAAGAGATAGGACTAATACCAAGACATTGATAAAAATGTTTAACATCATATGACAACAAATTGAAGTAACCAAGGTATGTTTAGCATTGATGAGAGAAAATTTAAAGGAAACACAATAGCTGTCTTCAAATATCTGAAGCACTGTCATATGAAAAATAGATTAGGCTCATTCTTTTAGGTCACAAGAATAATAATTAAAAGTCATAGGTGGAAGTTGCAATGAAGCTATTTTAGGCTAGATATAAGGAGGCTCCAAAGCAGAATGTAGTGCCTCAAGAGACAGGGGCTTCGCCCTCATTGAAGGTTTCCAAACAAAGAATGGAAAAGCTCTTGTCAAATATGGTGGAGAGGATGCTTTTATTCAGCTATGTGCTGAATGGGTGGCCTCTAGGACAGTCCCTTCCAACTTTGGCATTCTATAATCCTCTCACTCAATGATTCTATATATAAACGAAAATTCTCTCTTAGGGTGGTCTAACACATTTCATAGCTCCAGATATATTATATTCTTGGAAGGTCACACTGGCTTTTCTGATTAGTCCAATTCATTAGACCCTCTTCAAAGTTAATTTTTATTGATTTAAAAATTTTATATCCTCTTAATTTCCCAGTATATGCTCCTCCCCTTCAGCCACTCAGAGAACCATCTCTTATAACACAGAACAGAGAAAAAATCAGTTCAGCAAAACTCACAAGCGCATCAAACAAGTCCAATAGCACAATGCAGTATTCCACACTCATAGTCCACCTCCTCTGGGAGGGGAGGTGCGTTCTCATTTCTCTTATTTGGGATCATTTTAATAATATAATATTCAGGTTTTTTCATTGTTTTCATTTGCACTGTTGTGTAACACATATCTTTATTGTTTTCCTGGTTTTAGTTACTTCACTTGGCATCAGTTTATTTAAGTTTTTCCATGGCTCTTTGTAGTCTGTAACACGTTTTAAGGTCATCACCAGAATGTCCATTCCTTGGCGTCTTTTCTCAAGATTTTACTGTTGTGGTTGTTTGTTATTTGTTCTTGAAGAGGACCAATGACATCAAGAGGGTGACGTCTAGCCGTGTTAATGAATTAGATTTAAGTGAGACAGAACTGTGTGAAGTCATCAGTCTCACTCTCTTCTCCAGAATCCTTCGAGTCCAGTGGCAAGACATAGGTCAGGATGACTGGTTATGGCCCCAGATGCAGCAAGAGACCTTGGTCTTTTTAAGCTAAGGTCTTTCCCAGGTCTCAGTTTCTCTGAGGCAATGCCCATTCAGTGATTAAAGAAAGACCTAGGCTTCTGTTGGCACTAGGTGGGAAATCTATTATCCTCGAACAAATTGCACATACAGAACCTTGATCCAATACAACTGGGAGGGCACACCCAAACTTTGGATTTTATACTTTATTTAGTCTATATGGCAAGGTCCTCCCTCTCTTTGTATGGAATTTAAATTGTGCCTTGTATACTTACTAGATACGTGACCTTGATCAAGTCAAAGAATCATAGAATCACAGACCCACAATTTCTAAGAGTTGGAAGGATTTTAGTGGCTATCTTATTCATCCAACACATACACAAAATGAATCCCCACTATGATGTACTTGACAGGTGGTCATCCATCCTCTTCTTGAAGACCTCCAAGGAGGAGAAACTTAATCACATCTAGATGCAGTCTATCCTCTTTTTTTTTTTTTTTTGTAATTATCAAGTTGGTAGAAACAATTTAAGACTCTGTTCTCTTTCGTTTTTTGAAAACTGGGACATTTTTTCTTCTCTAATCTTGTGATACCTCTTCCACTTCCAATGCCTCTTTCAAAACTTATCGATATAGTTCATTAGGACTGAATGACTTCAATTCCTGAAGGGCAGCTAGGCACACACTTCCTCTCTCCTTGCCTATTTTTGTTCAGTCATTTCCAGTAAACAGAATATTCTGCTTGGTAAAGAGAATAGGAACAAAATAAGAATCGAGCCGCTCTACTTCCTTTCTGTTGTCAATCATCAATTTCTTATCTACCCCAAGCAAAGTTCTTATCCAGGGATGGCTCTTGATTGTTAAATTTTCAGTGTGAACATTTACAACTGGGAAAGCAAACAGTATAAATTGGGGCTTAATTTATATTTTTATTATATTTTATGTATTATTATAAGAAAGTAATACAAAATGTTAATATGCAGATTAAACCTAAAAATTATATCCTATATATACTTTTTTCCCTTGAAATGAATTGCCATTTAATATGACTCAACCAATTAAAGGGGGACGAGGAGAAATGACCTAATTCTCCTCATAGCAATGTTTAAGCAGTGAATTTGCATATTTCTTAAATTTGCCACAATTTTATTTCCAAGAATTCAAGAAAACACATACCTACATGCTTACACACATATATACATGCATACATATTGCAACTGATGCTAACTAAAAAGCAAACAACCGCAGGTTGATTATCATACAGACCTAGGATTTCTGAAGCAACTATCATGTCTGTGAATATATATATTTTTCTTCTTCTGAAGAGCTGATTGTTAAACACTTGCTAGCCCACTCCTAGTTCTATCCCTTCTTTCATTTCCTTTCTCTTTCAATATAGATAAAAACAAATTAACAAAAGCTATCCTTTTTGCTGTATATGGCTTCACTTGTCAGTCTCGAACTATTTTGAGCTTAAGAAATCGATCTTCCTAGCCTCTGTGTGTATTACTACTACCCAACTCACAGTCCGCAGTAGCCAGACTGGCCTTCCCTCTGTTCCTGACACATGATACTCTAATTCCCATGTTCATGCCTATGCACTGGCTGCCCTCCATGCTTGGAATGCAGCCCCTCCGCTGCATCATAAATCCTCAACACCTTCTCAAGCTCCTCAATTGCCAGTGCTCTCTTTCTCAAATTGCCTTGCATTTTTATTACGTTGTACATGTTTATGCTCTTCGTATTTATCGTGGATAATCTCCTATATTTGCATTCCCATTAGAGCATAGTCTACTGAAGAGTAGAGAGAGTTTAACCAGTCTTTACAGCCCCAGTACCCAGGTACCCAGAACACAGTAATCACTTCTTAACAAATATTCGTTGATTAACACTGATTAGCATTTCTCACATTATTTTTTTCCGTGTTCTTATAATCATTTTTTTCTGTGACTTGGCTTTGTTTCTATCTTCCATACATTTCTTTTCAAAATTTAAATTGGTTGATAAGTTCTCTGTACATCCATATCTGTCTTTTCACATCACTAAATCATTAAATTATTGAATTAAAATCATTAAAGTCATTAAATGTCTCTCATCCTCACTTTCCTTATCTGTAAAATGGAGATTATAGTCCCACCTACCTCACCGGGTTTTTTTGAAGATCAAATGAGAGAAGGTGCATAAAGTACTTTGCAAATCTTAAAGCTCTCTATAAATTCTGGGACGTTATTATCATTATTGCACTACTGGGGTAGGCGTGATTAAGGACAAGTCTCTGATAGTTGAGATTCAGTATTGGAACAAAATTTGGACACGTGTAGATCATTCAACAGTTAACAAAAAAGAGAATCAATTACTTATATCAGGAGAAGAATATTCAGCAGAGATGGGCATTGGGTTGGTCCAGCTGATCAAAAGTTCCATGCCTGAGTTGCTCTTTGTTTTTCACCAGCTAAATATATCAAGAGTGCCTGGGGCATTGTGGTTATTTGTGCTCATGTGACCAGGAAGTGATGTCAAGAACCAGAGCCTTGAGGTCCCTGAGTCAACCAAGACTCAAGATGGGATCAGTACCATGTAGGGAAAAATTAGCCTAATTTGGGGAACAGGGGCTAGGATATTATTCCTACCACATATGGCCTTGCTTTAAAAATGCAAGGAGGGTTAGTGTATTAAGTTTCCAACACTAGGGTGTGACGAAGTTTGGCAGGTCACTTTGGAATGCATTAAAATTGAATGGATATTGGGTACCTGAGGTGTCTGAAGAAGGGTTTGGAGTGGGATAGAAAGAGTCGGAATCAAAGACAAACTTTATAAACCAGTTTTTGTTTGTGTTTTTTGTTTTTCCGGAGGCTGGCCCGGGATCAAGCTGCCTTCTGTATCTGCCCTTCCTTCTGTGCCTGCTATTCCCTCTCTGCTGCTACTTGGGTTTTAGGGTAGCAGAAGGTTGCACTTCTGCCATCTTTATTCTCATCACCCTGTGTAAGCATTTTTACCAAAGTATGATAGAAAACAACCCTCATAATCCTAGCCAAGGAAGCCAGCTGGCCTGGGGTCGATTGCCCAAACTTCTCTCACACTAGAGCAGGCTTGTAACCTGGTTCCCCTTTAAATAATCTCTTAGCTCTCCATGTAATACCAGCCTGCCTGCTGGGGTCTCCTACCTCTCCATATGTAGGCCTAGGCTTATGCAAAATTGGCATGATTTAAGGAAAGAGCCTGAAAGACTCCTTTCCCCACAGACCTTGGACAAGTCACTGAACCTCTTTGGGCCTCAGATTCCTCATTTATAAAATGAAGGAATTGAACTAAATGACTTCTAAGGTCCCTCTCAGCACTAATTATATGATATTACGATTCTCTGTGTTTCCTACAATTTTACATCCTATAGTCCCTACCATTAGACTAGTTTAGGTTTTAGGAAGTTCAGTTTTAAAATGCAAATCATTTGGGGTGATAGTAATGTTCTATACTTGTATACCTCTTTCATGTACAAGAGGCATATAGTGCAATGGATATAGTGAGGGGCCTGGAGTCAGGAAGATCTGAGTTCAGATCTGACCACAGACTTTTACTAGCTGTGTAACCCTGGGCAAGTCACTTAACTTCAGCCCACTTCAATTTCCTCAACAATACAATAGAGGTAATAATAACACCTACCTCTGAGGGTTGCAGTGAGAATCAAATGAGATATTTGTAAAAATGCCTGGCACATGGTACGGTGTGTATTGTAATGTCCATTGTAATGTCCATTGAAGGGCATTAACAAATGTACTTCCTTCATTTGATCCCTGTATCATAGGTGATATGTGGGACAGTTTATTTTTCCCATTTGACAGATAGGGACAGTAGAGCACAGAAGCCAAGTGGCTTATCCAAAGTCAGATAGTTAGAAAGTAATAGAATCTGAACTTGAACCCGGGTCTTTTAGCTTCAGTCTCAGTGATCTTTCTACTAATTTTGCTGTGGGTAGGATGGGACCCTGTAATGAAAACACTGGGAAGTCTGGAAGAAAGAGGTCTTTGGGTACATGGTAAAGACGGGCGATAGAATGGCAGCTGTGGGTTTTATGTAAGGGAAGAAAAGAATAAAATAGTTAGCAAAGGCTAAAATGTCTATGGCAGCACAGCTGGCCCCGTGTCTCAGGCCAGGCTTGTCCCATTTTACTCTCCCGACTGTCTTACACTCAGAGCAGGTTAAGGAATATCTCTCCACCGCCATTGGCTCAAGGATCCACTGAGCTTATTCTCCCTTTTTTGAGAGGCTCAGTGAATAGTACCCCAGTGCATTTAACATTTGATTAACTATCACAAAGGTATTTTTACTACAAAGTTATGGCAAGAAGAAACATACAAATATTTTCTCCACTACCTCAGGGCATAATTCCCCTTACTACATCACTCCAGTCTCTGGAGAGAAGGAGTGATTCACAACTTAGCTCAGATCCTACAAAATATTAGTGTAAACATTAGTTCAAACCCAAAGTCAGCAGTGCCAATGCCAGACCTGTGCCATGCTGGGCTGAGCACTGTTGAGCTGGCTGGAATATCCCACCTACATTCCTGGATTCCCAAATCCCCATGGCTAATAGTCCTAGGTCGGAGAAGATTGATTCTGCTGCCTGTACCTAGAATAGCCAAGAATGAACAAAAAGGCCTATGATTGGGGACTATTTCTTGAGATCATACAGTCTAAACATAAAGCAGGCAGCTCTTAGGTCCTTCTCCCCTGCCACTGGGTGGGGGGAGTGAAGTATAGACAGTTCTCATTGTACCTAAACTGATCGCTCTGAAGATCTCTACCTAATTCAAATTTGTACCAGACATGGGGAAGGGAGGGAGGAAGGCAGAAAGGGGAGCTTGTGTTTGGGGAAGGAGGGAGCCAGCACACAGTTCAAGGACACAAGGAGGCCAGGGAAGGAGGAAGACCATACAGGGCTGGGGCCAGCCACATGAAGGCCTGGCCGAACCTAGGGGATGACACATGAGGAGCAGACCCATGGGCGTTGGGGGAGCTGGACACAGGCACAGACAGGAGAAGACAGGCTCCATACACATGAGACCAGACTCACAGGTGGGTACATGGAGCAGGGCAAAGGTTTCCTCTGGCACTGGAGGTCTCGTCAAGCCCCCACCCAGCAGCTATGGCAGTCTCTTGGTGTCTGTTTTCCTGCTTTTGCTTGTGGGGGTTTTTGTTGTTGTTGTTTAGTTGTTGGAGTTTTTTTGTTTATTTTTGGTGAGGGGGTGGGAGGCCTTGGAGTGCTGAGGAAAAGGGGAGGAGAGAGAGAACATAGTACCATAAAGTAAAGTTAACATAAAATTAATTTTACATAATTAATTCTTTACATAAAATCAAATTTGTATAATGTGAATTGACCTAAAGTGAGAACTGTATTACAGTCCATTACCCTCAGAAACAAATGCTGAGTCAGACTGTCCCAGCCAGTGTTGAGTCAAGTTGTTTTCAAACCACTGACAGTTCCAACTACATAGTCAATGCAAACTGTTTTCTCCCACCACATGGAAGACCAGTGAAGAATGACCACATAAACTCTACTCTGAATCTTTGTAATAGCAATCAGTTTAGCAGATACTTAGCACTTAGTACCTTGGGGCTAAGTATGGAAGGTGCGAACTCTGTCCCACTATTGAGAGGTTGTGAAGTCCCCTATTGCCTTGGAAGAAGGGGATTGATTGAGATAGGAGGCCAGTGTGTGTATATGAGCAAGAATTCCAAAGACAGAGAGACAGAATTGGCTATTGGCTCCTATTGCAAGAAGCAAGATTGTCCCAGCATCTGGGAGCTGGGGTGCTGGACTGAAGAAGTGAGTTGGAGTTTGAGAGAGAGAGAGAGAGAGAGAGAGAGAGAGAGAGAGAGAGAGAGAGAGTGTTTCTCTCCCAGCATCTGGAAGCTGACTGAGAACTGAGATGTAGTTTTCCTGAGACCAAAATCTGGTGAAGGCCACCTGGAAGGCTGAGAGGGCTTGCCTAGAAGGCGTCCCGCAAGCCAGATATTCCTTCTGGGTCCTAGGGCCAGCTGAACTGCTGGAGAACTGAAGAAGCATGACCAGGATAAGACTGTTTGTTGATGACCTGGCTGATCCTTGAGTTCCAGACAAGAGAAGTGGTGAAGGGTTTGAGATGTGCTGGATCCTGTGCACTTCAGTGTATGCCAGGGACTGCCCTGAGGACTGGACAAAGGCCTGGGAGCTGTCTGCTTCTGAATCCAGGTGACTGTTTGGTGGATTCAGGAGAGAGCTGGGACCATGGAAGGGAATCCAGGGAATCAGAGAGACCACCCCAGAGTCAAGATGAAGAAA
>CM053585.1:409133888-409149990 GCA_028646515.1 Pseudochirops corinnae
ATTTGCCCCATGAGTGGAAGTTTGAGTATTGTATTGTGAATTGACTGAATGATTAAGTAAGGAGGGTTTCCCCCTTAGGGAAACCAAATGATTATTCTTTTGTTCCTTGTTCTAAATATTGTGGCCACTGTAGTGAAAACTGTGTGGCCATTTTCTGTGATAAGATGTAATGTTGTGAATATTATATTGTGATATATTGTGAATGTTTGCCTTGAGTTGTAATGGAATAGACAGAGTGTTCACTATATTGTGTAATCTGAACCCTAAAAACTGTTCACAGTAGCATTCTTTTAGGAATCTGCTGGTGCATGGCATTACAGTCTTCCATATCTTGCACCCCTGACTCAGGTCCCCTGGGTCTCCCATGGGAAGTAGTCTAAGCCTGCTCCTGGTTCAATTACACTACAATGTAGAAATCATTCTTATCAACTCTAGGGGTACAAAAGTAGACAATGATAGGGCAGCCAGGTGGCGCGCCAAAGTCAGGAGGACCAGAGTTCAAATCCAACATCAGACACTTGATCACACTTCCTAGCTGTGTAACCTCTGGCAAGTCACTTAACCCCAATTGCCTTGCCTTCCCCCATTTCCCCCAAAAAGCAGAAAATGACATAGTCCTCAACCCCAAGGAGTTTACTCTCTTTTGTTGTTATTGTCCAGTTATTTGTGGCTTTTTAGGAAGTTTTCATGGCAAAAATACTACAGTGGTTTGCCATTTCCTTCTCCAGTGGACTAAGATAAACAGAACTTAAATGACTTGCCCAGGGTCACACAGCTAGTGTCTCAGGCCAAATTTGAACTCAGGTCTTCCTGATTCCAGGAACAGTCCTTCCTCTATTTGCTGCACCACGTAGCTGCCTCCATTTACACTCTAAAAAGAAGAACAACCCAGTAATACCACTTCCCGGGTTGTATCCCAAAGAGATCATAGAAATGGGAGGAAGACCCATATGTATAAAAATATTTGTTGCAGCTCTCTTTATGGTGGCAAAAAACTGGAAATTGAGGGGATACTCATCAATTGGGAAATGGTTAAACAAGTTGTGGTATATGAATGTAATGGAATATTATTGTGCTATAAGAAATGAGGAGGAGATGGACTTCATATTCACCTAGAGAGGCTTATACAAACTGATGCTAAGTGAGAAGGGCAGAACCAGGAAAAATTTGTACACAATGACAGACACAACATATGTTTGATGACCAACCTTGATAAACTGGACTCTTCTCAGCAACACACAATTATAAGACATCTCTAAAAGTCTTAGAATGGAAGGAGATGTTTACATTCAGAGAAAGATCTAGAAAGAAGAGAGTTTAAATGGAGACTGAAGCAATGTACATGGTATCATTCTTTTCCACATTTGGTTTTGTTTCTTCTTTTCTATTGTTCTCTCCATTGGTTACAACCCTTCTTTACAACCAGTCTAATGTCCAATGTGAAAGTATTTGCAGATCCTGTACTTGATTGCAAGCCACTACGGAGGGAGAGGGGGGATGGAAGGGAGAAAATTTGAAATTCAAGAGATTATGGAATTGAATCTTGTAAACTAAAAGTATATAAACAAATCAATTAACTAAAAAAAAAAGAAAGAGAAAAAAAAAGAAGAACAAGACTAGTATACAGAGAATTGTGATGAAAGGCAAAAGGTGAAAAGGAGACAGAGAAAACCATATAAAGTTATGAGATATGTGGGGAGAGAGAAATCATTTTCAGACTGGGAGTCCAGGCAAGGCTAAAAAAGTGAAAAAGACCCGACAATTCAAGTTCCTCACTTTTTGGATGATGAAACTGAGGTTAAAAAAAGTTAAGCATTTCCTGAGGACCATACAAGGTAAAAAGTAACCAAGACAGGATTCAAATCCAAGGACTCTGGCTTTAAATCCTCAATTCCTTCCCCTGTATCCTCTTTCCTCTTTCATATAAGACCTACTGTCTAGGCAGAGCCTTGAAGAGTGATGGGGATTTTCCCAGGGAAAGAGGCAGAAGAAATGCCTTACCAGTGCAAGGAGAAGGAATGTAGAGAGTAAGAGAGCACAGGACAAGATTGAGATTGAACAGAGAACACTTAGCACAGTGCTTTTCCCTTGGTAGGTACTTAATAAATGCCCATTCATTTAATGACTAGAATATAAGGGGAATAGTAAGAAAAAAGACTAGAAGATAAATTTAGACTCAAACCGTTAGGGGCCTTGAATGTCAGAGTCAGACCCAATACCTCACAGGGCGTGTTGTTATATAGCACTGTGATATCATCTAAGGACAGCTAGGAGGCAGAGTGGATAGAACTCTGGAGTTGGAATCAAGAAGACTCATCTTCTTGAGTTCAAATCTGGCCTCAGACACTTACTAGTTGTGTGATCCTGGGCAATTCACTTAACCCTGTTTGTCTCAATGCTCATGTATAAAATGAGCTGGAGAAGAAAATAACAAACCACTCCAATATCTTTTCCAAGAAAACCCCAAAAGGGGTCATGAAGAGCTAAACATGACTGAAATAACTCAAAAACAACAACAACAAAATTATCATCTATCATTTTTTAATTGAGTTATCCATTTGTGTCTTTTAATGGCTACCAGCTTGTAACTCTCTGACCTCACAGATTAGATATCTTGTCTTATATAAACTTTTGACCATCTGCACCCTCATCAGACCCTAAGTGCCTAACATGGTGCTTTGGACACAATAAATACTTAATAAATGTTTACTGAATTACAATTGGATTGCATTTTATTCTATGGGCAATGGGAAGAGTCAAAAGTCCACATTGCTGAGAGTCACAGAACTGCATTATGGGATGTCATTATTTAAAATAGTACCTGGGCTACACTTTGAATTTTCCTTGGATTTGCTAAGTCTGTGAATGTATGCTAATTTATGACTTCCTCAAAGCTGCAAGCTTACTAAATTACACATGGAGTGGGGGGGAAACTTTAGGATGTAACATTAGATAGGAAGCTCCTTGAGGGCAGAAAGGTTTTTATTAAAAATAATTTGCCGTTCATTTATTTTAAAGTAATTCTTTCTTTTTATTAATTGTATCCCCTCTGCTTAGCAAGCACAGTGACTGTTGCATAGTAGATATTTAATAAATGTTGTATTGGATTTATTGACTTTAGCTTTGGAGCATATGTAACAGCAAGCACACTAGCATACCCAGGAAGGCTGCTAGCTCAGGCTCTTTGATCTGTTTTACTAAAGGAAACCAACTTTAAAGAGGACAGCAATCTTTAATTAAGCATGAATGTGTGTGTGTGTATTTGTGTATAGAAAGAAATTAAAGAAAACTCTGCACCAAGACTTTGGTATACATTAGTTCTCTCTATATATGTAAATGTATACACAAAGTTATATTTGTGTGTGTGTATCATCTATATCTATGTCCATATCTACTTTATCCATTTCAAGACTGTGTTTACAAAGATTTTTTTAAAATGACCAAATGTTTAAAGGTTTATAATCTAATGGTGATTATTGAGGAAGGAAATGTTTATATTCTACACTTAATGAATACAGATCTATGTTTTAGGTGTAATAGCAAGTAGGGAAGATAATAAAACGTGCAAAGAGGAAGATGGTATGATTTCTATTGTCATGTTGTTTATGACCTAATCCACAAAACATAGAACTTCTGTGTAAAAGATGAAAATATTCTTCATCTTGTAACATAGGAAGATGACAACGGAAGACCTAGTAATGATATGTTGTAATGGTAAGGGAATTTGAAGAGCTTTCCTGACCTTTAATGGACCTCAAGTGGAACCCAACAGGAAGGTCTTGATTGGGGGGGGGGGGGGGAGAGGCTTGTTTTTCAGGAAGGCCCACATCTTGTGTTACTTTGTAATTAGGCAGTGAGTCACTAAGGTTGTGATGTCCCCTGACCCTGAATAAGGGTATATATACTCTGAGCTGAGGTTTTGCTTTGGGGTTCACTTACGGGAAGAGTTGTGTGATTTGGCTAGATGAGACTCTGGGTAGCCATTGAGGTCCCCCAGCTTTGAAAACCCAGATTGTGGTGTTTCTCTCTCTAATAAGTGACTATGTATGTATGTAATGGTCATACAGCTTAGAAGCCCTGTCTGTTGGTTTGTTGAATTGTGGTATTTTCTGTCTGTATTTTTTGTCTGATTGTAATTTCTGTTTGTATGTATGCATGTATGTATGTATGTATGTATGTATGTATATATGTATGATTCACTTAGTTCAGGGGAAAAGTCAGCACCCTGAACTCTAAATATAAAACAAAGTTGTCATGTAAATTTCTTTTTGTCTTCCTTCTCTCTCCCTTCCCCCCCCCCCCCGCCCCAGAGATGGCTACTATTAAAATAAAATAAAACAAAATAAAAATGAGTAAAAAAGAAAAGTCACTCCTCCCTCAAAGAGTAACATCAAATGGTCACAGGTTCAAAAAAGCTCTTAGAAGAACTTAAAAAAGAATTCAAAAATCAAATTTGAGAGATCAGGGAAAAATTAAGGGAAAAAACAATCCAAGAAAATTATGAAAAGAAAGCTAACCAATTGGAAAAAGAGGTCCAAAATCTTAAGGAAGAAAATTTTTTTTTGTGTAGTTTCAAAGTTTTACTAGAATTGTTTATTTATCAGTAGCTGTAATAATTTACACTTTAGTGTGAAAGCCTTCACTAATGACTTTTGGACACTCTATATAATGTCTTATAATAGTTCTTCACATTTATATGATGTTTTAAGATTTTCAAAGCATTTCCCTTGCAACGTCTCTGTGACATTACTGCAAATATTATTATCTGCATCTTACAGATGAGGGAACTTGAGCTTTAATTAATATCAATGGTTTGCCCATAGTTTTATAGCTAGTAGATGTCTAATGTAGGATTTGAACCAGTCTCCTGACTCTATGTCCAATGATCTTTTTACTACGATATACTTAATAAATATTTTTAATTGAAAGGAACAGAATTAAATTAAATAATTATTGATTTCTTTGTGACATATCCTCCCTAGTAGATTGGAAACTATTTAAGGGCAAAGATTGAGTCATTTTTCATTTTTGCACATCTAGCTACTAACACAATGACTTGCATAGAGTCAGTACTTGAAAATTTTTTTACTAAATTAAATTGCATCTACATAATGGATTCTCATATTTCTTCATGCAATGATGCCTCATATCCATCTGCTAATCCTCCCACAATTCCTTCTCCCATTAAAAAAAAGGAGCTTATAGTTTAAGTTATGTGAGGTCCTCCTACCAAATGGATATTTGGAATTCCTGGACATCCTTTTAACATAATGACTGATAACTATAGGAGGTGGGGGTGAGGGGGAGGTCAGGTCATCTACTCTATATAATCTATGTTTATGAATTCAGAGTGTGTTACTGACCTCTGGCTTTATAGCTAGTACACTTCTTTCTATAGCCATGATTAGGCATTCTTATACTCAGGACAAATTCTGATGAGCTCGGTTTGAATGAGGAAAGGGAAGAAATAAAGGGAACAGAGCCAAGGACAGTCCATGTTGAACTGGTGTCCCCTCCCATCACCTATCAATTAGGAGGAAGGTGGTTGGTGCATCTGTGTGTCTCTGTGTGTGAGTACCAATAATATGGGCTCTCAGAGAAGGGTGCCATGATAAAGTGACCCTGGGGTGTGAGTCTAGACATGGCAGTGGAGTTGGCCATGATTCATGGCACACAGGCTGGCAGAAAATTGCTAAGCACAGCAATGGTAAACCAGAGGAGCACTAAAGAGAGAAAACATGCCTTCCTTCAGTCCCAGATATTGACACCTTAGGTCAAAAGCCCAGGTTCCCTATCATAATTATGGTTCTGTTTCTATCTTTCTGAATTGGATTTGCTAGTTTAAGAATAGAGACTAATGTTTCCATTCTGTCACTTACCATGACCCACAGTGACTAAACATTCAATAAATGCTGACTTAGTTTACTAATCTCCCAAATGGTAAAATGTTATAGTGGAAAGAGTATTGTGGGGAAATCAAGGGATTTATATTCATGTAATCCTAGAATCTCAACTTTGGAAGACAGGTTAAATATTATTTAAGTTCCTAAAGACCTTTCTGGTTCCCATTATAGAATTCTTTGATATGTAAATCTCTTCTCTGCACATGCCTAAGAAAAGGTGGTCTAGTCATAAGACGGTCTATTTTATTTTTGAGAACCTTGAATTGTTTGGAAGAGTTTTTTTTTTTCTGTATTAAACCAAAATCTACCTCCCTCTAGCTTACACCCTCTTGTCTTGCTGGAGTTTTCAATATGATTGCATTAGTGTGAGTACTCCCTCCATCGACACAGATGACTCACGCCCAGAATACTTCCAGTTCTGGTTCAGTCACAAACTGGTGGGATGATCTTGGTTAGGTACTACTCTCTAGGCTTTGATTTTCTCATTGACCTCAGGGTCTGAAATAGTTTTCTTTTTATTTGGACTTGAATCACGTGTGTATCATTTCTGAATTTGTATATAACTCTAATTTCACAGGTATTTACATTTTACTAAGGAGCCAGCCATGCTTTGGAAGATGTCTCATTTCTCTGGTTGCTCCTATTCAGACAATCTGGGAACATTAGCATCTGACACCAACCAGAGATTTATTACCAGCTATTCTTCTTTTTTTTTTATTGACTTGTTTATTTACTTTTAGTTTACAAGATTCAGTTCCACAATCCCTTGAATTTCAAATTTTCTCACCTCCCTTCCCCCCCTCCCATGGTGGCGTGCAATCAGGTATAGGATCTGCAAATACTTTCACATTGTACAACAGTCTGATTGTATAGAAGAAGGGTTGTATTACCAGCTATTCTTAAAAGTACAAAGTTCACGAGACTTAAAGAATGAAAGGGGTAAGGAAGAGGAGGACACACTGAGAGGGCAGAATAAAGAGCCAAAGGTAGAATGGGAGGTAGAGGAGATATATTTTGTCTCCTTAACAAATTCACCCGTGGAAAGACCAGGATGTCATTTATTCCGAATTCCCCCGTTTCTGATGGTCTAGTGCCTAGGAGCAAAAATGTCCTGAGGGAAGCATTCCTATATTCTCTATTTTTCTCTTGTCTTTTCTCTTCTTTTCTCTTCTCTTCTTTTGTTTTTGTTTTTTCTTTCTTTCCTTTTGTTTTCTTTTCTTTCTTGAAGGGTCAAATAGATGATTAAATCCAGAAATAAGTGCTGAAAATTTTCTCCTTTCTTCCAGGAAGAACAAGTTCCCTTCCCTCCCCACACAGCTTCTACACTCCATCCATCACAATGGAGAGATGAAGATAGGGTCCTTACTGTGCAAGAGGGCTTAGGGCCAAAGCATTTACACCCCACAGGGCTCCCTTCTGTCACCCCTCCTGTTCCCTACAGCCACAATACAACTTGAGTTAATACTGTCTGTGAGGCCTGACTATTCTGTAGACTAACACTTTACAAGTTTGGTCAGTCTTGAGTCTATCTCTTTGTAGAATGACACTTTCTAAGTCTGGTTATCTTTGCCCCATCCTTCTCTCCAGGCTTTGGTGTAAGAAAGAAGTTGTCCTAACCTTTGTCCTTATTCTAGTAATGTATGTACGTGGGAGTTTGGGGGAAATCTATTACAGTAGGTTTGCAAAGCATTACTCGTACCTCCTTCTGTTGGAAACCCAGGGCCTTGCCACCAGTAACAATAACACCTGCACCATCAACATCCTTTAAAAGGAGGTTAACAGAAGAAAAAGGAGTTATTTTCCTTCTTAGCTTCCTCACTTTGAAAATGAGGAAATTGAGAATTCTAATAAGACAATTAGATGAGAGTTCATGAAAGAACCAAGACCTCAAAAAAGTCCTCAATTTCCTACTCCCAAACTCTGAAAGAATAGGTGAAAATGCCTTCAAATAAATAGAAGAGGAGATAACCGGTGTAGCAACCAATGCACTTTCAAAGAGAACAGTGTCTCAGATGCTGAACACCATGTATATGTATGCCAGAAACTGTTGTTACATTGTTGGGTTTTTTTCTTAACTTTTTCTCTTTGCAACAAGGGAAAGTCCTAGAAGTAAGGAGAACTATCAGGAAACACCAGTGATAAAAAAGGCACAAATGATTTTTAAAAATAATGATTGTGTCAAAGACCAAATTATACAAAAAGTATAATAATAATCAAGCAACATAAAAACATCAGGATTCAGCTTCTTCTTCTGAAAGAAAAATTTATTTCCCAAATGTTTATATTAGCAGAAGGGATGCTCAATGAACTGCATTTGCTACCAAAAATTAGAAAACCTACAAACTAACACACCAAAATTATAATATCTTTACATCAATGAACATTCGGTTATCAGCTCGGAGTTCTCATTCTCTGCCTTATACTTCCACAACTTAGAGATCAGAACCATACTTACCACATAGAAAGGAATGGCTTAAGTGGTTTTTCTTTCTTTTCTTTTAGCTTAATTTAGCTGATGGTTTATCAATTTTATTGGTCTTTTAAAAAAAAATATCTCTTTCCTTTTTTCATGCTTTTTTTGCTTTCAAATTTCTCAATTTCTTTAATAATCATATCATTTTATGTCATTATATTTTAAGATTGTCAAGTGCTATACAATAAGAGCACTGGACTTGGTATCAAAAAGACCAGAGTTCAAATTCAGTCTCTGGTATTTAATAGCTGTGTTAGCCTGGGTAAGTCACTTGACCTCTGTCTGCCTTAATCAATCAATAAACATTTATTATGTGCCTGCTTTGTGACAGGCACTGTTTCATGTACAAAGGGATACAAAGAGAGGCAAATGATAGTCCCTGCCCTCAAGGAGTTTACATTCTAATGGAAAAGGAAAGGAAGTTAGGTGACTATAGTGGATAGAACTCTGGGCCTGGAGTCAAGGAAGTCCTGAGTTCAAATCTGACCTCTGATACTTACTGTGTGACCTTGAACAAGTCACTCAGCATCTTGCTTCAGTTACCTCTTCTGTAAAATCAGGATAATAATAACACTTCCTTTATAAGTGTTATTGTGAAGGCCAAATAAGATAGCATATAAAGTGTTTTGAAAACCTTAAAGTGCTATGTAAGTGGTAGTAGTAGTAGTAGTAGTAGTAGTGGTAGTAGTAGTGGTAGTAGTAGTAGTAGTAGTAGTAATAGTAGTAGCATCATCAGAGGAGAAATGGAAAGAACTGAAGGCAAAAAATCATTTAAAAAGTAAAGAGCTATATTGAAAACATGAATAAAATGTACAAATCATTAATAAACTAGCAAAAAGGGGGAAAAAACCACAACCACTTCTTGATGTAAGACTGATATGGAATCCTAAATCATGGAGTTATAAGGCAGAAAATGAGAACCTCAAAACAATTATAAAATTAATATTGATGCAAAAATATTTATTAAGTGATTGCCAAGTGGAATATAGTAACATATCAAAAATTATTTATTATGATCAAGTGAGATTCTTACAGAGAATATACAGGTTTCAATATTAAGAAAATGATTGTCCTTATGAATCATATTAACAATATCTTTTAAAACCATATGAACCCATCATTAGACTTCAGGAAAAGATTTGTATATTCATTTCAATTCAATAAGCATTTTTTTGTGTTTACTATGTATATGCAACCTGGAAGAGTAGCTGGGGAGCAGGCCTGAGGGTCAGGAAGACTTGCCTTTAGGTCTAGCCCTTGACACTTCAGCATTGATATAGGAAGTTAGTTTACCAGGAGTTCCATATATTTGTCCCAATCATTCTTTTTAAGATACATGCTAATTCCTGTAGTAGATAAGCACTAAAGATGATGCAAAGAAAAAAATATGAAAGGCGCTCTCCTGGAGAAACTTCCATTTACTGGAAATATATGCCCCTAGATGAAATAATAAATAAATTGGGAAGAGAAGACACTACCAACTGAATGATAAGGAGAGACAGTGTCAGAACTTCCTGTGATTTACAGAAGGGGTCCCTATGTGGCCCTGGTAGAGGTTGGGAACCAAATGGCTTCAAACATGGCAGCTGCTAGGGATAGTGGAAGAGCAACAGGAATCCCTTGACCAGCCTGATAGAGGGCAGAAAAAAAAATCTCATTCAAGCTCCTGGATCAACTCTGTGAAAAAAAGAGAAATAGACATGATTCCACAGCTGCAGAAAGAGCCTGGACCCTTTTTCTCCCCTAGTACTGTAAGTTATTCAGACTGCACAGATTGAATGGGAAAGAGGCTAACTCTCTAGTGATGCCAAAGGCAGACTTCTCTTTAAGGGAGTTCCAAACCTTAGGATAGTATTGTAAGCCTGGAATACTTTGAGACCCTGGGAAGGAAGCAGCATTTACCAAAGAAAGAAAACTATGTTGCTTGTTTATGGACTCCAATGAATTACTTGTAGGTTTTTTTGTTTTTGTTTTTTTTGGGGTGTTTTTTTTTTTGCATTGTTGGGGGAAGGGAAAGATATGAAATAAAGACTATACTGAAACTGACATATATTGGTTAGCCCGAGTGCTTGCAGAGGAGCTGGGAGTCCAACTTTTAACAACTTTATTTGAGTCTCAGATATGAGTTACTTTCTGTTATTCCCTAGGAAGAAGAGGGAAAAGCAAGGTTCCCAGAAGAAATTTTAGGTGGAGATATGGGTCACGAGAGGCCCTACTGGATTGAATTCAATCTGTATAAATCTAGAGCATGAGGTGCAGAGTCATAGATTACAAACAAATAATAAAATGAATGAGATGGACTCCTTGATCTCTAAGGTCCCCTCCAGTTCTAATATGAAATGAATTTATGAAAAAGAATAAAAATTAAACTTAATAGTAATTACTATGAGACTGATGAGTTGGATCAATTCCTTTTCTTCATTCAGAGATCTGTCTTTTTCCATCTCCTATCAAAATTTGCTTCTGGGATATGATCTCACTCAAAAGGAGGTGTTATTCTTAATATAAGAAAAGGTTATAAAGTTGTTCCTCATGGAAGAATTTGAATTCTGACAAGAATCAAACGTAAGAGTCTAAAATCTTTATGGAAGAATTAACAGGCACTTTTCAACAGATTGGGTAAAATATCTGGGATTATAAGGGCCTCTGAGAACATATCAGTTGGGAGTTGCCTATTCCATGTATGGGTAGCCCTGAGAATGGTGATAATGGGGAACAGATAGTCTCCTCCGCTAAAGAAAAGAATGAAAAAAATTGACTAAAATTGTAAGAATTTAACTCAAACATCAGGTAGTAACTAGTGTGTGTCTAACATGTGGGGCCCAGAAAACTCTGCTAGGTGTGTGGCATTTTATAGATCAACATCCATTGAAAATCACAGCTCACAAATTCTAGACCAGGACTGATTCAGGTGGATCTATTTGTTTAGGGTCAGGATTGCACTAAAAATGAAACATTCATATAATGCTTAACAAAAGGAGATTTATTTATCATTTGCATGGAAAGGATATTCATCAAGGATACAATATTGATTTAGTTAGATATACCATTGATAAAACTTGCCTGCCTATGCATTCTCCAAGGTAGCGAGCGTGCTAGTCAGAAGGGTTTGAAATACCCAGGGTAGGAACTTCTGACTCTCCTGCTTTTGCATTTAGATGACCAGAAGCTACAACAAATAGAACAAGCCTTAGGCTCCTGGAGAAGTTAAGACTGGAGTAGAGTTTCAATACCTTTTAAGGAAAAAATGAGTCCAGCTTGTACCAGGTAGATGATGCTCCCATGACACCTCCTTTCCCCCATATGTATGTTTCTTTTTTTTGCTAAACTAACCCAGAAGGACACATTAGTTAAAAGCAAGATAATTTGACTAGACAGCATAGCAAGAAAGTGAAAATAAAATCCCATTCTATCCTAAGCAACTAGGGGCAACTAGGTGGTTCAATGTATTGACCATTAGACCTGAAGTCAGAAAGACTCATTTTCCTGAGTTCAAATCTGGCCTCAAATACTTACTGGCTATGTCACCTTGGGCAAGTTTGCCTCCGTTTCCTCATCTATACAATGAACTGGAGAAGGAAATGGCAAACCACTCCAGTATCTCTGCCATGAAAACCCCAAAGGAGGTGCACAAAGAGTTAGACATGACTGCAACAACTGAACAACAAAAATCTCTACAACAATACAAATTGTCTATATAACATATGTTCTCCTTTATATACTAGGAGAAGCATTCACATACAAAAGACAAATGGGATCAGGGAATGTGTATTAAGTGTTAAGGGGCACATACACATTCCTCTGGATTATGCACCTCCCATGTCCTACTGGGCACCTGAGGGAAGATGGTCAGAGCCCCCTTGAGCATCTTCCATCTGCTCCAAAGAATTTCCCCCTACACAGAGAGTCTATCACTTCATTCTACCACATCATCACCAGCCTCCTTAGATGAGAAGAGGAGTCAAATGTTGCCTGGAATGCATGCCTTGCCTTCCATTGTCTGCTGGGTACACTGTTTTCCCTGAGGGAAGGTTGTAATGGACCAGGCCAAGGGTCTTCCATCTACCCCAAAGCAACACCTTCCACTTAGTTCAGTGCAAGGCAACTTCTGCCTCCTGTATCCAGTCAGATTTCCCTTTCTAAGTGCTCCACAGAAACAGCTTCAGCCACTTTCATGGCTGTTAGAACAAATTGTTCTCATCTGCCCAATCCACCAGCGGAAATCTTCATATTCCTGGGTTCCCCTTAACTCAGAGATTCTCAACCTGTGGGTTGTGTTCAATTTATAACAATGAAAATATATCCTGCATATCAGATATTTACATCACGATTCATAACAGTAGCAAAATTATAGTTATGAAGTAGCAACAAAAATAATTTTATGGTTGGGAGTCACCACAACATGAGGAACTGTATTAAAGGGTCACGGCATTAGGAAGGTTGAGAACCACTGACCTAATTCATCAACAGCTTTGAGACTTGTCAGCTACCCTTGACCTGGTTTAGCCAATCTGCCCAAATATTTTTAACCAGGGTGTAGCCACTGTGCATGCTACAGCTTCTTGGAGCCATGGGTTGGGTGAACGGTGGATACCAAAGATGAAGGAGCATCCCTGAAAAATGCTTGGCAACCCCTCACTCCAAGGTGGTAGTCCTCCCTGAACATCCCACATACCCCATTGTAACTACTATAGATCATCATTCAAACCCCATGTCTTACCCCCTCCACTTTCTGATTCCTCAGTCCCATCCCCCTCAACCCTCCTACCCCAAAGTTTCAACCAAATACCACTTCATCCTTCTACTGTACCCTCTGGAATGCCTGTTCCATAAGCAACATACTTCCTTTTACCCTAAATCTTTTTCCTTTTCACTCTTTCCACCTATTAGCTCTTATATTAGCTCTTACTGAAATCTGGATCCCCCTGATCCCTGATGACACACTCTCCCTGCTTACCCTTTTCAGGACTTCCTGTACCTTCACTAATTTTCCTTAGCCCATTGGTTGAGGTTGGGGAGTTGGAATATTACTTACTCCCCATGAACATTTACAAGTTATCACCATAGCTCTATGACTTAGTAGCCTCTCCTCCTTTGATGCTTATGCTACTTATATCTACCACCCAATCAAAATCTTGGTAGTTACTGTCTATAGACCTCCAGGTCCTTTCCTTTCTTTCCTTGACAAGTTAAATACAAGACTTACAATTTTTCTCTCCTCCCCTATTCCTGTCTTCATAAAAGGAGAATTCAATGTACCTATTGATTCTTTCTCCAACATCTTAACCACCTAATTCTTCAACCTGCTCATTCCATGAACTACTCCTACAATGCACCTCAGCCACACAAAGATGGTCATACCTTTGATATTGCCACCACTCACAAACATACCAAGTCTACATTTAAGAATTCTGAAATCTTGGAGCCAAGATGGTGGTGTAGAAGCAGGAAAACTCTGTGGCTCCCCACATAACCACTCAAATACCTATAAAATATGACTCTAAACAAATTCTAGAGATATAGGACCCACAAAGTGAAAGAGAGAAACAAATCTCATGCTGAAGGCAGCTCAGCAGGCAGACAGGAAGGGTCCATCACAGTGTGCTGGGAGCCAAGTCCAGCTCCCAAGCCCGCAGTTTTAGCCCCAGGGTACCCCCAACCAGTGGCTGAAGCAGACTTCAGGAGAATGGATCACCAGCAGCAGTGGCAGTTTCCAGAATTATCAACCCATAAATGCCAAATAAAAAGTGAGAGGTCAGTGCAGAACTCTGTTGGAACTGGGGAGGACAGAGGAGCAGGTCTGGACCCAGTCCCCAGAGCTAGAAGTGGCAGAGGTGTGGTGGCCCTGCAGCTGCCTCCACATGGCTACTTCAGAGCTCCTGACCTGCAGATTTCAGGAGATCCAAGTGACCATTCAGAAGGTAATTACTCTTGCTTTAACCTGCCTGGATCTGGATAGCAGTCTAGGGTGGTGGTTCTGAGGTGTGTGACCAGTGAGGCAGAGTTTGTGGGGGCTGCAGAGACAACACCCTCCTAATAGCTCCGGCAGCTATGAAAACCCCAGCGATTTGGGACAAAGTTTTCCCCTCTGGAGGCAGAGTTCTACCATGGCAAAGAGCTCAAAAGTCAAGTAATTGAGTGGCAACATGAGCAAGCAAAGGAAGTAAAGCAAGCACAGCAATCCAACTTTGGTTTCCTTTTTTGGGGACAAAAAGGATAAAAGCATGGAATGGGAGGGAGAAAACAAAGTCAGAACTCATGCACCAAAAGCTTCAGAGAAAAATATCAACTGGTTAGAGGCCGTGGAGGAAGTCAAGAAGGATTGTGTAAATCAAGTAAGAAAAGTGGAGGAAAAATTGGGAAGAGAAATGAGAATGATGCAAGAAATCATGAAAAGATAGTCAACAACCTGACTGAAGAAAATAACACCTTAAAAAATAGATTAACTCAAGTGGTAAAAGAGGTCCAAAAAGCCAATCAGAAGAAGAAGGCCTTAAAAAGCCAAATTTGCCAGATGGAAAAAGAATTTCAAAAGCTCACTGAAGAGAATAATTCCTTCAGAAACAGATTGGAACAAATGGAAGCTAATGACTTTATGAGAAATCAAGATACTATTACACAGATTCAAACAAGTGAAAAAATAGAAGACAATGTGAAATATCTCACTGGAAAAACCATTGACCTGGAAAGTAGATCCAGGAGAGATCATTTAAAAATTATTGGACTACCTGAAATCCAGGATCAAAAAAAGAACCTAGAAATCAGCCTTCAAGAAATTCTCAAGGAAAATTGCCCTGATATTTTAGAACCAGAGGGCAAAATAGAAATTGAAAGAATTCACTAATCACCTCTTGAAAAAGATCCCAAAAAGAAAACTCTTAGGAATGTTATAGCCGAGTTCTGGATTTCTCAGATCAAGAAGAAAATATTACAAGCAACTAGGAAGAAACAATTTGAATATTGTGGAAACACAATCAGGATAACATAGGATCTAGCAGCTTCTACATTAAGGGACTGATGGGCTTGGAATATGATATTCCAGAGATCAAGGGAGCTAGGATTAAAACCAAGAATCACCTACTCAGCAAAACTGAGTATAATGTTTCAGGGGAAAATATGATCATTCCATGAAATAGAGGACTTTCAAGCATTCTTGATGAAAAAACCAGAGTTGAATTAGAAAATTTGACACTCAAATACAAGAAGCAAGAAAATCATGAGAAGGTAAACAAGGAAAAGAAATCATAAGGAACTTATCAGAGTTGAACTATTTACATACCTACATGGAAAAAACAATAATTGTAACTTATGAAACTTTTCTCAGTATGAGAACAGTTGAAGGGAATACATATATACATACATACATACACACACACACACATACTATATGTCTATATAGGAGGGTATATGTGCATATAAATACATATCTGAGTGTGTATATATATGTCTACAGGCATATATAGACAGAGGGCACAGAATCAATTGAATAGTAAGGGATGATATTTAAAAGGTGAAATTGAGAGGTGAGAGGAATATAATGAGAGGAGATAGGGAGAGACAAACTGGGGTAAATTATCTCCTATAGAAGAGGCAAGGGATAACTGTTACAATGGAGGGGAAGAACAGGAAGGCAAATGGGAATGGGTCAACCTTACTCTCATTGAATTTGTCTTAGGGAGGGAATGACATACACACTAAATTGGGTATCTTGCCCTACAGGAGAGTA
>CM053585.1:409150490-409172691 GCA_028646515.1 Pseudochirops corinnae
TTTGGGAGATGTTCTTACTTTGCTTCTTATGCTTATTCTTACTCATGGTTGGTCAGTCCGTGATTTTTTAAAAAAAAAATCTCTGTGGGGCTCTGCTTGCAGAAGGAAAAGCTCTGTCCCAAATTGCTGGGGTCCTCCCAGCTGCTGTAGCTCTCAGGAAGGTGCTGGGACCCTTCCTACTTACTTCTGGCTCGCTGGATAGTGAAGACTCCAAGACTGAGGCCCAAGACCGCGATCTGGATCCAGGCCGCTCAACGCGAGAGCACTGACCTCAGAACAACCACTTAGTCCCCCTGCTGTCTGCAGGCCGTGGGCGGGAAGCTGCAATGTGGAGGTGGGTGCAAAACTTCTGCCTTTTGCTTTTCTGCTCTGGAGGCCTTTCAGCTGGACTGCTTTTCTCCCAAGACCTCGCAAGCTCCACTGACCTAGTTCTGAACACTGCTGGCAGCTGCCGCTAATCCGCTCACCGCTCCTCTCGTCTGGCCACCCCTGGGGCTCAGCAGCAGATTCAGGCCAGGCTGGTTTCGCAGTGCTGATATGGTTCCTTGTAGCCGAGTTGACTTTAGTGGGAAATATCTTTGTGTGCGTTTTAGAGTTCTAGGATTGGTTTAGAGTCTTATTCCATGGGTATTTTGGGGTAGCTATGTGAGAGCTGTGACATGTTGCTGCTGCTATGCCGCCATCTTGGCTCCGTCCCCCAGGAGAGACAACTTAAAAATTATTGAACTACCTGAAAGCCATGATCAAAAAAAGAACCTAGAAATCATCCTTCAAGAAAATCTCAAGGAAAATTGCCCTGATATTTTAGAACCAGAGGGCAAAATAGAAATTGAAAGAATTCACTAATCACCTCTTGAAAAAGATCCCAAAAAGAAAACTCCTAGGAATATTATAGCCAAATTCCAGAGTTCCCAGTTCAAGGAGAAAATATTACAAGCAGCCAAGAAGAAACAGTTTGGATACTTTGCATACACAATCAGGATAACACAAGATCTAGTAGCTTCTATATTAAGGGATCTAAGGGCTTGGAATATGATATTTCAGAGGTCAAAGGAGCTAGGATTAAAACCAAAAATCACCTACCCAGCAAAACTGAATTTAATGTTTCCAGGGGAAATATGCTCATTCAATTAAATAGAGGACTTTCAAGCATTCTTGATTAAAAAAACAGAGTTGAATAGAAATTTTGACATTCAAATACAAGAAGCAAGAAAAGCATGAGAAGGTAAACAGGGAAAAGAAATCATAAGGAACTTATCAAAGTTGAACTATTTACCCATGCCTACATGGAAAAACAATAATTGTAACTTATGAAACTTTTCTCGGTATGAGGATAGTTGAAGGGAATACAAATTTATATATATGTATACATACATATATGTCTATATGGGAGGGTATATATGTGTATGAATACATATGTGAATGTCTCTCTATATATATGTACAGGTATACATAGACAGAGGGCACAGATTCAATTGAATAGGAAGGGATGATATTTAAAAAATAAAATTAAGAGGTCAGAGAGGAATATAATGAGAGGAAATAGGGAGAGACAGAATAGGGTAAATTATCTCATAGAAAAGAGGCAAGCGAAAACTGTTAACAATGGAGGGGAAGAACAGGAAGGCAAAAGGGAGTAGGTCAGCCTTACTCTCATTGCATTTGGCTTAAGGAGGAAATAACACACACACTAAATTGAGTATCACCCTATAGGAAAGCAGGGGGAAGGGGACAAAACAGGGAATGATAGCAGGGAAGGCAGCTTGGGGGGGGAGGGTAGTTAGAAGCACACACTTTTGAAAAGGGACAGGGTCAAAGTAGACAATAGAACAAGTAGAGGGCAGGACAGGATGGAGGGAAATATAGTCAGTCTTTCACAATATATCCATTATGGAAATGTTCTGCGTAACTACACATGTACAACCTATATTGAATTGCTTATCTTCCCAGTTAGGGTGAGTGATGAGGGAAGAAGAGAAAGAATCTGGAATTCAAAGTTTTAAAATCAAATGTTTAAAAAGTTATTATTATTATTGTTGTTGTTGTTGTTGTTGTTCTTATTATTTTACATGCAACTGGGAAATAAAATATACAGGCACTGGGGTATGGAGATCCATCTTGCCCTACTGGAAAGGTGGAGAGGGGATGGCAGAGGATATAGGAGAGAGCAGGTTGGAGGAGGGGGTATTAAGTGAGATCACTGTTTTGGGGTAGTGGGTAGGGGAAAGATGAGGAGAAAATTTGGAACTCAAAATCTTGTGGAAATGAATGTTGTAAACTAAACTAAAAGCAAACAAAAAATTTTAGTTTTAAAAAATAAAAAAATTTTAAAAATTTTAAAAAAAGAAAACCTCCATGAACCTGTGATCCATGGCATCACGAAGAGTCAGATACAATTAATGACAATAATAACATGAACTCATAACCCTGAAAGAATCCCCTCCTCTCTACAACATAGCTATAAATGGTTATCTTGCTTCTTCCTAAAGACCAAGGAGGAAGAGCTCTCTATTTTCTGAGACTTAGATCTATTCAGCAGTGAATGAGAATCTCCTACTGAAACTGACTACCCTAGTTTTTTGAATAGCATATCATTCATAAGCTTAGACTCTGAGGTTTAGTAAGGAGTTCAGACTTCACCTAGTTTAATTTATATTTGAGCAACAATGTCTCCTATAACACACCACAAAATTAGACATGCAGATTCCATAGAAGATGCTGAAAAGTCTGCCAGTAATAATTAAGTGATTGGACTACATAATTTAAGGCATGTACATTCTTTTGGGAGATAATTAGGATATTTGCTGTCTAGTTGTTTCAATATCCTGGAATATAGTTCTTCTGGGTTTGGTGACAAACTTATTGAGTTATGTAGGTGTTTTTTGTTTTGGGTTGGGTTTTTTTTTTCCCATTTCTTTACTTAAGTTTTATTGGATTAAATTAAAATGATGATGAAATGGAAAATCATTGCTTGCATGTAACATGAATTGTATATTCCGTTTCATTCCAATTTAGGTCCAACCCTTAAAGCCACAGGGGAAAAGCAACCAAATTTGTTCAAATTGGCATCCAGTTATGCCCTTAGCCACACCCTCCCTAGACATGGTCTGCATCACAGAACTATAGATATCAGTATCAGGCCATAAATATCCTTACACTAAGTTGCAGCCTGAAGCATAAGGAGACACAGTCTAAACTCACACATTCATAAATGTGGTGACTGGCTTCTCACCTCTGAGATACTTGCTCATCTAGGGAACACACGATTGGAAACTGTTCCCTGCCTGCAGGGAAAGAAAGGCCCATCATGATGATCTTTCTCCTGCTCTGCCTCTCTCAATCTTTATCTTACTATTACCTTGAAATCCCTCAGCTCCAACAAGTTTTTGTCCTTAAAACTCTAATGAAGCAGAGTCAATGGCATCTAGACCACAATTATGTCCTGGAGTTGGAGACAGCATGACTCACAATTTCTCCTCTCTCCACTTTCAAAAATCTGCCTCTGTGTTTCATGCCACCTGTTTGGGTGTACGCCAATCCTGGACGTGCTTCTTCCTAGGCTGGTGGGAGACATCCATACCATACAAATATCTCATTAGATTATCACCAACCTGTGAAGCAGATAGTCTAGTGTTCTTATTCTCATTTCACACCTGAGTATACTGGTCCCGAGAGGTTAAATTAATTGTCCAAAGTCACCCAGTTAAATACCTTTGGACATGACTGTACATCTTCCAACACCAAACCTAATGCTTTTCCAACTCCATCACAATGGTTCCTTGTGAAGAGAATCAAGAGTTAACTTATTACATCAATCAATAAGAATTATTTCTTCTCCAAGTGTCCCACAGGCACTTGAAAATTATCTCCATATTTTTAAAAGGGAATAGAATATTGGGGAGCTACAGTTAAATGTTATCACTGAGAAGAGTGACATTGTTTTTCTGGATGGATGCAAACTGTCATGGCTGGAGATGCTCCTTGAGATTAGGGTTGTCTGTATTTTTTTTGTATCCCTAACACTAAGCACAGTATCTGACACAGAGCAGGAGCTTATTAAGTGTTCATTGATTGACTGACTGAAGGAGATAAAGGACTATGAGCACTTTCCTGAAAGCCCATTACCTTCAATCTTGCAAAGAAGCATTATGAAAAGAATTCTTGAAGAGAGACCTTAATTGTCATGCTGAGAGCTGAATTATTGTACTGTGGTTATTGATATGTCTCACTGTCAAACACTGCTGAAATATTTAAATATATCTTTTTGCATTATTTCTTACCGTATGAAAGTTTTATAGTCAGTAACATTGATATTTATTAATCCTAAGAGACTAGAGAGTTTGATGAATAAATGCTCATGGGAAAAGAGATTTGTCTGCATTAATAATAAACTGAAGTGGGAGTTGAGGACTGATTGATTCATTAATGAGAGATTATAAATTTCTATTAATTTATGAAGAAATATACTTTGATTGCCTTAGAATGCTGGGTGAGAATTGGTAAGGAAAATGAGTTAATATTTAGTAACCACCCTACTGAAGCTATATACATGTGGGTGTCACCTCCTAATACCTCTAAATACATGTGGGATTTTGTCTTAAGATGTTCTAGCTTTTTCCTTTCTCAAGTATAATGTCTCTTTCATTTTTTCTTAATTTATTTTATTTTTTAACATTCACTTCCACAAGATTTTGAGTTTCAAATTTTCTCCCCATCTCTCCCTCACCCCCAAGATGGCATATAATTTCATACAGGCTCTACACATACATGTATATTAAACCTGTTTTCACATTAGTCATATTGTAAAGAAGAAGTAGAAATAATGAGGTACAGTCTTTGGGAGCCACTTTGAGCTCTCCTTGAATCTTCTCAAGGGAAGGCATTTGCCTGAGGTCATGGGCCTTAAGTTGTGGCTTTGCCCAAGTCTTTAGCCCTCCTCTGTTCCAATAGTTTCCCACCCTTGAACTGGCCTGGCCCACCATTGTCTATGGTCTCCAAGTAGCCTCCAGGAACTTCTCACTCTTAATCACTTATTACCAGAGTCCAACCCCATCTCAACCCCTGAAGAGCCTCCCCAAACTCATTACTGGAGTCTGACCTCATCTGCCTCCTCCTGAAGACCCTCCCTAAACTCCTCCTCTAGACCACCCCTAGATTCATCCCACAACCTTTTTGTATATAGAATCCCATCTTCCCTCCATGTGGTATGAGAGCGCCACAGAATGCCCTAGCACAGACTTGCCCTGTGAAAAGCGCCATAGAATGACCTAGCATAGACTGGCTCCTTGAGAGTCTAGCCCATATGGTGAACTCTTAATAAACTTTACTTTTCTTTGGCTGAGAAGACTTGTCGAATTCTTTTGGCAGGACCTGGCATGTTGGTATTTTGGGGTCTCAGGCAACCTTAACCCTCTTAGTGGGTAAACCTCTTCAGAACCAATGGGAGAGAAAGAAGAAATGAAAAAAGAAAGAGAAAGAGCAAATAATGTGCTTCAATCTGCATTCAGACTCCATATTCTTTTTTTGGATGTGAACAGCATTTTCTATCATGAGTCTTTTGGAGTTGTCTTAGATCCTTGCATTGCTAAGAAGACATAAGTCTATGAAAGTTAGTCATCTCACATTGTGGGTGTTACTGTATAAATATTCTCCTGATTCTGCTCACTTCACTCGGTGTCAATTCATGCATCATTCATCCAGGTTTTTCTGAAGTTTGCCTGCTCGTCATTTTTTTTTTAAAAAAAATATTTGTTTATTTCTAGTTTTCAACATTCACTTCCATGAGCTTTTGAGTTTTAAACTTTCTCTCCCTTCCTCCCCTTTCCCTACCCAAGATGGCATGCAATCTGATATAGGCTCTATATATACATTCTTATTCAGCATATTTCACATTAGTCATGTTGTAAAGAGGAATTAGAACAAATGGGAGGAACCATGAGAAAGAAAAAGAGAGAGAGCAAATAGTGTGCTTTGATCTTCATTCAGACTCCATAGTTCTTTCTTTGGATGTGGACAGCATTTTCCATCATGAGTCTTTTGGAATTGTCTTAGATCCTTGCATTACTGAGAAGAGCTAATTCTATCAAAGTTCATCATCACTCAATGTGTCTGTTACTGAGTGCAATGTTCTCTTGGTTCTGCTCTTTCCTTCAGCATCAGTTCATTCTGAAGTCCACCTTCTCATCATTTCTTATAGCACAACAGTATTCCATTACATTCATATACCACAATTTGTTCAACCATTCCCCGATTGATGGACATCCCCTCAATTTCCAATTCTTGGACCCCACAAAAAGAGTTGCTATAAATATTTTTTGTACATGTGGATCCTTTTCCCATCCATATGATCTTTTGGGATAAAGACCTAGAAGTGGTATTGCCCTTGCCTAGTCAGAGAATATGCACAGTTTAATCGCCCTTTGGGCATGGTTCCAAATTGCTCTCCAGATGGTTGGATCAGTTTACAACTTCACCAACAATGCTTTAGTCTTCCAATTTTCCCACATCTCCAACATTTATCATTTTTCTTTTTTGCCATGTTAGCCACACATCTGATAGGTGTGAAGTGGTACCTGAGATTGTTTTGATTTGTATTTTTCCAATCAATAGTGATTTAGAGCATTTTTTTTATATGACTGTAGATAGCCGTAATTTTGTCATCTGAAAACTCCCTGTTCATAACCTTTGACCATTTTTCAGTTGAGGAATGATTTATGTTCTTATAAATTTGACTCAGTTCTCAAGCCTTTATCAGAGACACTGGTTGTAAAAATTTGTTTCCAGCTTTCTGCTTCACTCCTAATCTTGGTTTCATTGGCTTTGTTTACGCAAAAACCTTTCAATTTAATGTGATCAAAATTATCAATTTTGCATTTCATAAGGTTCTCTATCTCTTGTTTGGTCACAAGTTCTTCCATTATCCATAAATCTGAGTGTCTCTTTCATTTTAAACCCACTGAAGAATATGGAAGTGAGGTCTCTCACCTGAAGAAGAAATTGAAAAGTGAAGCAGAGCCAAACTACAAGTTCTCAAGAAATCAAGACTGTCATATCATAGATACAAAAAAAACAGCTAAAGAAGGAAACCACTTATCACCTTGATACAAAAAAAGGGAGAAGCTATCTATAACTATAGCTATAGATGGATATATACATATTTGAGGTCAGAAGAAGTTATCTTTGTTTAAATTTGTACCAAAAGATATTACTCAGAGGATAAATTATCAAAAGATATGAACAAATAGTTCTCAAAAGAATTGCAAACTATTAACAATTTGCAACACCATGTGTGAGCAGCTTCCCAAAAGAATGCTACTGTGAACAACTTTTAAGGTTCTGATTACACAGTATAGTGAACACTCCATTTATTCCATTACAAATCAAGGCAAACATTCACAACAAATCACAATTTAATATTCACAACATTACATCTTATCACAGAAAATCACAATATAGTGTTCCCAACAGCTTAACATTAAAATGGCCACATAGTTTTCACCAAAGTGGCCACAGTATTTGGAACAAAGAACAAAAGAATAATCATCTGGTTTCCCTAAGGGAGAAACCTTCCTTACTTACTCAAATAATCATCTGGTTTCTCTAAGGGGGAAACTCTCCTTACTTAATCATTCAATCATCTCACAATACAAATCAATCTTCCACTCATAGGGCAATCATAAGTTAACTTAATCAGTCACTTATTCAGATTCACAATTACTAAGTATTATTAATCACTAAATACAACCATTAGAAAATTACACAAACCCTCCACCCCTTGGTGTCTAGTAAACTTCAATTTCATTACATGTTCAATATCCAAGGAAGGCCTTTTCCTCATCTTGACTCAGGGTGGTCTCTCAGATTCCATGGATCCCCTTCCATGGTCCCAGCTCCTACCTGAATCCACCAAACAGTCACCTGGATTCAGAGGCAGACAGCTCCCAGGTCCTTGTCCAGTCCTCTGGGCTATTCCTGCTACACACTGAAGTTCACAGGGTCCAGCACATCACAAAACCATCACAATTTCTGTTCCCAGGAACTCAAGGATCAACCAAGCCACAAACAAACAAAGTCTTATCCTGGTCATGCTTCTTCAGTCATCCAGCAGTTCAGCTGGCCCTAGGACCCAGAAGAAATCTCAGCTTTCCAGGAGGCAACAGCCACTTCATATTTACCAGATTCTGGTCTCATAGAAAACTCCAACTCAGGTCTCAGTCCAGTAGCAGCCCAACTCCCAGATGCTGGGACAACTCTGCTTCCTCTACCAGGAGTAAAAACTCCCGATTCTGATTCTCTGTCTCTGGAACTCTTCTTATACACACACACACACACACACACACACACACACACACACACACACACACACACATTGGCTTCCTGTCTCAGCCAACCTGTTCCTGTTATGTCAGCAGCAGGAGACAGAGTTCACACCTTCTGTTTCTTTCAAGAGGTACTTAGCCCTTAGTTACTAAGGGCTGAGTATCTACTAAATTAATTACCATTACACAGCTACATGAAAGAATGTTCAAATCACTAATAAGAGGAATGTAAATCAAAACAACTGTGATGTTTCACCTTATATCCTAAGTATTGGCAAAGACAATAAGATGGGAATATTATTGTTAAAAGGATTGTGGGAAAATCAGTACACTACTAGTGCATTGTTGATAGAGCTGTGAATCAGTACAACAATTTTGGAAGAAGCTTGGAATTATGCAAATGAAGTCAATAAATGTCTGTACCTTTTCATCCGGAGATTCCATTACTAGATTTAGACTCCAAGGTCATTGACAGGAAAGTCCCTATCTTCAAAATATTTATAGTTGTACTTTTTATGATATCTAAGAATTGAAAACAAAATGGATGATCATTGATTAGGGAATGGCTAAAGATACTGAGACGGAAGCAGCTAAGGGGCACAATGGTTAGAAATGTGGGATTAGAGTCAGGAAGACCTGAGTTCATTTGGCTTCAGGCACTTACATGCTGTGTGACCCTGGACAAGTCACTTAAGCTCTATTTGCTTTTAACCACTGGAGAAAGAAATGGCAAACCATTCCAGTATCCTTGCCAAGAAAACCCCATGAACAGTATGGGCATGTGATGGTCCATGATATTCTGAAGAGTCAGATATGACTGAACAACAATGAAAGACACCAAGGTACATGAATGATGAATGTAATAGAATATTACTGTGCTGTGAGAAATAATAAATGTGAATATGGAGAAGCATGGAAGGTCTACATGAAATGATTCAGAGTGAAATAAGCAGAGCCAAGAAAACAATACATATAATGACTACAACAAGGTAAATGGAAAGAGCCACCATGAAAACAAAATCAAAAGTAAATGTTGCAAAACTTCAAAGAGCAAGCATGGCTCAGAAGAAGAGAAATGAGAAGATATCCCCCATCCATCCCTCCGTAGACCTGAGAAGTCCACAAGTTTTGCACAGTATGCATATTTTTAAACTTTTGGAATATATTTCAACATAATAATTTTGCTGATTTTTTTTCCTCCTGTTTTACATTTTTTTGTCTTTAAAAATATTATTTATTATATGGAATGGCTCTCTGGGAGTGGAAAGGGGATAGGAGTGATACTGGAAAAATTGTGGTCATATTAAAAAGAAACATTAATAATATCCATTAAAAGACATCCATAAAATTTAAGGAAAAAATCAACGTCTGACCATACCCCACTCAGAATCTCCTCTAAGCATCCCCAACAGGCTACTGTCCATCCATGCTTGGAGTTCTTTATTAAAGGACTCGTTATAAGATTTAGAACTGAAAAGAGAAAGCACAATCAGCATCAAGGATCATAATGTCTAAACTGGAAGAAACCTAAAAGACCATTTTATCCAGCCCTTATCATTTTATACTTAAGGAGACTGAGGGTCAAGAGGGATTCCATGCTTTGTCTGAGGTCATTAGCAAAGACATGGCAGAATGAGATTTTCATATTTTCCTTTGACTGCAAATCTTGTGTTTTTACCATTGTACCCCAGTAATTCATCATCCCCAAAGGAGAGTCTTTCTACTTTCTAAAAGGAGATAATCTGCTTCTCTATAGCTTATACCCTAGTTTTTTGTTGGGTTTTCCCTTAGTGGGGTCAAAGAGATCCTTTTTTCAAGTGATTGCCTTTCACATGTCTGAAGAAATTTAGTCGATTCCTTCTAGGTCTTTTTTCCCCAGACTAAGAATTTCCACAGTCCTTTCAATTGTTCTTTTCATCCTTATATTTTCCTTACGTTTCATCTATCTTATTTCAACAAGTTCTTTTCATCCTTATACTGTATGTCTTCCAACACCATTATCAGACTCAGCCTTTCTTTGGACATGTTCCAGTTTAACAGTGCAACTGATCAATGGAATTCCCACTAGGCCACAATAAATAGAATCACTGAATTTTAGAGTAAAAGGAGGCCTTTGTTTAAGACATCTTCTCCAACCACTCCCCCACCCATTCTCTATTTTGCAAATATGAAGATTGAGGTATACAGAGGTAAAGTGAATTACCCCAAGTCACATAGATAGGTACTTAGTACTACAGGAAAGAATTACACCTAAGTTTTCTGACTGAACCCTAAAGGGCCATCAAGTACAGCCAGATCATTGTACAGATAGGGAAACTGGTATAAAGAGAGGTTAAGCAACTTGCCCAAGATCACATAGTTAGTAAGTATCTGAGGCTAGATTTCAAAGTAAATCTTCCTAGCTCCAAATTCAGTGTCCTATCCACTACAGTATACCGCCTCTTAGCACTATTTATATTTTAGGAAGAAAACTCTAGTCTTCATTACATTTATGTCATAACTGCTATCTGTTCTCTGTGTGGGAATTGTAGCAGCTACTTCAAAAGCCCAGAATTTCTAGTCACAAAGCTTATTTACCAAACTTCCTTAAAACGTCTTATTATTGCAGTCTAAAATCTACCTCCCCCCCAAAAAAATCTCTCTCTAAATACAACCAGTATTTCTCAGCAAAATGCCTACCTGGTATAATAGTTACTTTTTGAAACAATATATTTTGGCCTGATAAATGAAATGGGGATTTTAACAATAGGAAAAGAGTGTGTGTGTGTGTGTGTGTGTGTGTGTGTGTGTCTGTGTCTGTGTCTGTATCTGTGTCTGTGTCTGTGTCTATGAATGAATAAGCTTTAAATAGATCCAGGTTATCAAATAATGTAAAAAATAATTTGTGAGTGGATTTTGAAGTCTGTCAATGGATTGAGGACTATGAAATTCAGTGGAGATTTTTCAGAGTATGGAGAATATATATGTACAAAATATTTTTAGCAGCTCTTAAGGGGATCAATTGGGGAATGACTAAGTTATTGTATATGATTGTGATGAAATATTATTGTGCTGTAAGAAGTGGTGAACAGGATGCTCTCAGAAAAACCTGGAAAGACTTACATGAACTGATGCAAAGTGGAATGAACAGAACCAGGAGAACATTGTACACAGTAATAGCAATATTGTACAATCTCAACTGTTAATGATTTAACTATTCTCAGCAAAACAATGATCCAAGACAATCCCAAAGGATTCGTGATGAAAAATGCTATCTATCGCTAGAGAAAGAATTGATATAATTTGAATGCAGATTGAAGCATACTTTTTCTTTGTTTTCTTTATCTTTCTTGGATTGTTTTTTTTTAAATCTGTGTTTTCTTTCACAATATAACTAATATGGAAATATGTTTTGCATGGTTGCACATGTGTAACCCATATCAAATTGCTTGCCTTCTCAATGGGAAGGGAGAAAGAATTTGAACTATTTTTTTAAATGAATGTTGAAATTGTTTATGCATGTAATTGGGGGAATATAAAATATTGAATCATTTTTTAAGAGTATGAAGGACATGTTCTGATAAATCTTTACTAACCTCCCTCTTGGAAGCTAGGTGGCACAATGCATGGAGTGCTGGACCTGGAGTCAGAATAACTCTAGTTCAAATCTGATCTGACATTTATTTACTATGTGGCTCCAGGCAAGTCACTTAACCTCTTTCTGACTTAGTTTCCTTGTCTTTAAAATAAGCATAATAATAGCACTTACCTCCCAGGGTTGTTGAGAAGATATAACAAGAAAATTTTGGAAAATGCTTTGCAAATCGTAAAATGTCATATAAATGTTAACTATTATTATTATTCTTTGAGAGAGGAAGAAACATCAGGAAACAATATGAATTAATTGTAACCTGCCTCAAGAGACAATTAAAGGTAGCTATAGACAAGAACTTCCTGATAATAACAGAAGTGAGTCATGGGGAACTGGGGGCTTAGAGAGAAGATAGTATCTTATTCTATGTGCTGAATTATTTTAAGTGCACTTCCTCCCTTTAGGGGAAAAATATGGACTAAAAGATGGACTGTGGAGTACCAAGTTAAGGACACAGGTCAATTTAGTTAAAACATAGAATGCATGAAGAGAAAGTAATATAAATTAATGCTGGAAAGATAGGCTGGGCCAGATCATGGAGACCATAAGATGAAAGATTCCTAAATAGAAGGGATGTCAGTGACCATCTGGTTCAATTTCTCCATTTTACAGACCAGAAAACTAAGTCCTGGGGAGGTTAAGTGATTTACTCAAGGACACACAGCTAGTAAGCCTTCTAGCTTGGATTTGAACCTAATACTTGAGATTGTGAAAGTTTTTAAATGTCAAGCTGGGACTACTTTTTATCTATTTTATCCCAGAGTGAATAGGGAGCCAATGGAAAAGGATATGGCCAAATATAGAAAATTATTTTGGCAGTTTTGTGGAGAATGAATTGAAGAGGAGAAAAATTGGAAGTTAAGAGTCCAATTAGGAAACTTTTGCAAAAATCTGGGTAGGAGGTAATATGGACCTAAAGTAGACTGATAGTCTTTTGAGTGGACAGAAGGGAATGGATGTTTCAGATCTTGTTGTGGAGGTAGAGTAGACAAAATGTGGGAACTGATGGTCTATCTCTCTCTTTCTTTGGCTGTTGAATTCCTAACCTTTCAAAAGCCATGTCCTATGTGATGCAAGCTCTGAACCACTGGAAATGACACTTGGTCTGGCCTTCTTGCCAAAGTGACACTTCCTCTCCTTGAGCCTTGGGTTTCACAATTCTCTGCTGCATTTATTATGATTCATTTAGTATTACAGTTATATGTGTTTATGTCTTATTGAGGGTTACTAAAATAAAAATTAAAGCAAGCAAAAACAGACATAATAGGACATAAAAAATTCAATTAAATTCAGCAAACATTTATTGAATCCCTAAAACAACCCAGGCACTATGCTAGGTACTAGTTATACAATGCCAATTGACTTCAAGTGCCATTGGAATCCTTGGACAACACATACACAGATAAATAAACACAAAATATATGAAAAGTAAGTAAAAAGTAATTTAGGCATGAGGAAAAGGAAAGGAAAGAACTGATGAAAGAGGTGGCACTTGGGATGAGCCTTGGTGGGGAGCTAGGAGTCCCAGTGGTGAAGGTGAGGCAGAAGAGCATTCTAGGCATGGGAGATAGTCTAGGCAAAGTCACAGAGAGAGAACATGAAATGTCATTTCAGGGCAGTTGGTTGAAACAAAAATTGTGTGGAGTACAGATAAGGGATAATTAAAAAAAAAGTCTGGAAAGACAGATTAGAACCAGATTATAGAGGACTTTAAGAGTCAAACAAAGATATTTGGGTTTTATCCTAAAGTCAACTGAAACTTCCTAAGCAGGAGAATGAGATGGGCAAATTTTTTCTTTGGGAATATTGATTGGGCAGCTGTATGGAAGATAAATTAGATAGCAGAGAGACTGTAGGCAGGCAGACCAATTGGCAGTATTACAATAGTCCATGTGTGAGTTAATGAGGGCTTGAGCTATGATTGTTGTATGTGTTGAAAGAAGTGGAGATATGCAAGCAGTATTATGGAGTAGACTCAACAAAAATATGTTTTAAAAAATGATCTATGGGTTAAGGGAGTGTGAATAATTAAAAATGATTCCACAGCTGAAAACTTGGGTGACCAAAAGAACAATGGTGCCCTTTACATAAATAGAGATGTTAAGGAAGAGTGATAAATTTAGGTGGAATAAGTTCTGTTTTGAACATGTTGGATTTGAGATGACTATGGGACATCCAGATATCTAGAAGGTACTTTGTGATGTTGTAATAGAGCTCAAGAGAGAGATTAGGGATGGATTTATATTTTGGAGAATCATCCGCATAGAGATCATAATTGATTACAAAGAGAAGAAGAAAAGAGTCTAGAACAAAACCCTAAGATCATAGATTGAGAGTTGAAAAGGAACTCAGAGGTCATCTTTCCCAGCCCTTTCATTTTACATTCAAGGAACCTGAGGTCTGGGGAAATTAAGTTACCTGTTAAAGGTCACACAGGTAGAAAATATCAAAGGTGTAATTGGAACCCAGGTTCTTTGACTCCAGAGCCAAGGCTCTTTCTGCTGTGCCATTCTGCCTCCACTCATGCAGGGTGATGAGCCATAGATAATGATTCAGAAAGTGAGAGTGGAAGGAGCAGTCATAGAAGTAGAAGTAGGAGAATGAAGCAAAGCTGTGGAAACCTAGAGAGTATCCAAGAAGATAAGGTGGTCAACAGGTGGTTGCTATAGTGTCAAATGTTATAAGCAAGTCACAAAGGATGAGGGTTAGAACAAGACATAGCTAAGAGAACATTGGTAACATTAAAGAGAGAAGTTTCAGTTAAGCGGTGGGGCTGAAATTCCCACCCCAAATGGTTAAGAAATAAGTAAAATGTGATAAAGTGGAGGCCATGAATGTAGACAGTTTTTTCTAGCAGTTTGACTATAAAAGAGAGAAGAAATATCAGGAAATAGTTTGAGAGGGTTCTGGGCTGAAATGAGGGGTTGTTTTGTTTTGTTTCATTTTGCATTGGGATTGAGGAGATTTGGGTATCCTTCTAGGCAGCAGAAGACAGTCAAAGAAAGAATGAAAATTAAAAGAGAAAGGGAAATAGAGAATTAACAAATTCCTGAAAGAAATAGAAGAGTAAGAACATCAAGAGTACTAGTAGGGGTTAGCTTTGGCAAGAAGAATGATGACCTCTTCTCTAAAACTGGAGCAAAAGAAGAACAGAGAATGACATTGAGGGAATTTGTTATAGAATTGGGGAAAAGAGGAAGCTCCTAGTAGATGACCTCAGTTTTCTTGGTAAGACATGAGGTGAAGTCTTCTGCTGAGAAGGCTCAGAGAGTAGGTGGTGTAGCAAAAAACAATCAGCTTCTATAATAAAAATAAAAAATATAAATACAAATTTTTTTTTAAAATTTAAAAACACCTATTAAAAGGCATTCTTGGTCTTTTTCTCTATTCAGCAATAAGTTCCATAAAGACAGGATTAATGTTCAAGCTAAACCTTGTTATCTACCCCATCACCTAACACAATATGCTCCACAAAATAGATTCTTGACAAAGGTTTAATGCATTGGATTATTGAAAGAGTTCTTGTCTAGGAATAAGAAAATATTTATTCTAATCCTAATTCTGCCATCAATTACTCTCATAAGCTTGGGCAAGTGACTTTTCTTGCCTAGGTCTCAGTTTCCTCATATGTAAAATGAAGGAATTGGACTAAATGATCTCTTGGGTCCCTTCCCACTTTAAAATTCTACAATTCCATGATTCTAAGGTGATTCCAATCTTGGAGGCAAGTTATATGACATTGAATAAATGTGACTCAGTATATGACTCAGTTTCTTCACCATAAATTAAAGCTATTCATACCTGACCTGTCTTATTTCCCAGTATTTTGGTGAAATTCAAGTGAACTAATGGGCATGGAAATGTCTTCAAAAACAAAAAGAGCTATGCCGATGAGAGACAGGTTTATATGTGATGATCCACGAAAAAGATGTTTCCAGAAGAATGAACGTGTTTCCCCAGCATGATTCTATGCTCTTTCCTAGTTTTCTATGGGAAAGCTATGTTGGGAAAATGCAAACCTTAGTCTAAGTAGAACTTAATTATGAAGCTTCTATTTTAAAAATAAATCACAGAATGTAACCCAAGACTAAATATATGGCTTGTTTTATCTGGACTGTAACAGGTGGAATGTAAAATAGCCCATCACTTTTATCAAGGGTTCAACAAGCACATGAGCTTAGCTAGAAGAGGAAAAAAATCCTCCAGGGTGATGCCTTTGGGAGAAAGACCTCTCTGATAGATTACCCTCCATTTGCTGTATATCGCCAACTTCTGCAACGATCGATTCTGGAAAGCTGTGATCAGGCAATTAAATGGGATGCTTCCCATGCAGGCATAGAGAAGTGATTCAGTCAGCACCCATCTCTTAACTCTGAATTAACTTTGCATTTTCCGAGACAACCCTCAAGACCCCATCACAGAGCCACTTTTCAAAAATATATGTCAAGCCAAGTGGGTGAAATTAATTTAATATGCTTTATAGGCATTGGGAAATATCCAGAAGACTAAAACTGGCTGGGCAGAATTATAAAAGAAGGGGGACAGATGTATGCTTTATAGGTCCTGGCTGATTGCCAAGGGCGCTACAGTAAGTGGAATAAGGAAGCAGTGGTAATTGAGGTCTGCAGCCAGCTTTTGTTTCAACCTCAATGGTTCGTTAGGCCTAACTAACCTTTCCCTGCAAAAAAAGGTGGGGGGAGGGAAGAGAGTCACACGAGTAGGATATCTCGTGGCCGTGACAAAATGATCAAAAGCATTTGCTGAAATAAGTGAAATGAAATTGAACTGAATAGATCGACCGAATTTAGTTCAGAATTACAGGTGCAATTCAAGTCCTCAAGGAATTCATAGTCCATCTACATAGGAGAAAAGACACGTAAGAAAAAAAGCAATAGATTTTGTGTTGAATAAGTGGTACAGGCAGTGAGTACAGTAGGCGGGCCTGAGAAGAGGGGTAGGATCAGTGTGGGTTTGAAAGCATGGTGGGATTAAACATTGTGGAGACTGTATTGGACAGTTCAGGCATGTGGAGGGAAAACAATGTTAGAAGAATGTTACCATCCAGGTGCTTTGTTAATGAGACTTCTATATTTTCATGATTCAGTGTCAGCATCTCAGGTACTTAGATACTTCAGCAAAGCACTCCCCAAAAGCAAGGATTTCTGAGAGTTATATGCACTTGCTAGGTGGTTTGGGGTGAGTCACTTTCCCCATTTTGGACCCAGTTTGCTATTGATAACAGCAACAATAGCTAGCATTTTGTATTAGCAAGCACTCTGGCACACCCAGGATGCCACAGGTTTTTTTGATCTGCTTTATAAAGGAAAGACAGCTTTAAAGAGGTTTAATTACAAATAAAGAAGTAAGTAAAGAAAATACAAGCAGAGAAATTAGCACAAAGACCAACAGACAGGACTCCAGCTGTCTGAACATGGCAATATTGCTATATGCTTTACATGTATCACTAGATTGAGGGAGCGGAGACATCCAGGCAGTTAGGGGGCTCTCAACATGTGGCTACTTAGAGACTGGACCAGGAAATCAAAAGATCCTTCTCATGAGTGAATCCCCAAAGCAAAATTCCAGATTCCCAGAATATATAACAAAGACTCAGCCTCTGGCTCAGTCAGAAGGTACAGAACCTACCTGACTCAGCATAGCTGTGAATTATTAGAGTTCAAAGGTGATTAATCCTTCAGACGTTTGCAATTTAGCCTGAGCCTGGGCTGAATTCTCAAAAGAAAACAACAAAAATCCTACTTTGCTTGCACTTACACATTTATATAGCACTTTAAGGTTGCAAAGCACTTTGTGAATATTCCATTCTGTCCTGTCCTCCAAACAATCCTGGGAGATAGGTTCTATCATTATTCCCTTTTTAAAGACTAGGAAACTCTACTAGACACAGGTTAAGGTCATACAGCTGGTAAATGTCTGAGGCAGGATTTGAACTAAGATCTTCCTGACTCCAAGCACAGCAATTTATCCACTGTACCATCTAGTTTGCTCATCTGTAAAATAAGGGGGTTAGACTAGATCATCTCTGAAGGTCTTTCTATCTTTCACATTCACTAGCCAAGTCTATGAACTCAGAAACTCCCTGCTACCCCAAATAGAGGCCATCAGATTCTTTTCTCATTTCCAAGAAGGAGATAAGAAAGGATTTTTTAAAAATTTGCACAATATTTGCCCGTTTTATGCTTAATGTCTTATATTTGTATAGCATTTACAGAGAGCTGTCTTTATAACAGCCTTTTGAAGTAAATGGTACTCGTTTATTATCATCCCCATCTTACAGCTGAGGAAACTGAAGCTTAGAGGGGTAAATTACTTACATAGGGTTACCAAGTTAATAAGCATTAGAGTAGAGACTTGAAATCAGGTCCTCCTGTCACCAAGTAGTCTTCTTTGTACCTACTCCTACTATTCTGTAAAGTTATACTTAGTTACCCAGAAATCTATAGGTTTGAGATATGGCAGCCCTCAACAAAATTGTAAAGGAAGAAAAATGTGCTTCTAGGATCAACAGTCTTTTTTTTCTGTGCTTTTTCTACATTTAGGAGTTCTTTTACTTCTCTGCTTCTGGTCTCAGACACTAGCTGTGTGACCCTGGGCAAGTCACTTAAACCTGTTTGCCTCAGTTTCCTCATCTGTAAAATGAACTACAGAAGGAAATGGCAAACCATTCTGGTATCTTTGTCAAGAAAACCTCAAATAGGGTCATGGATGTGACTGAAATAACAGAACAACTCCCTACTATCAAAACTTGGTCTCAGGAAATAATTTTTTCTTTATGTAAAGCTATCTAGCAAAGGAGTGAAATGGTTTGCCTTGTAACTATTTCCATTAAATTGCTTTAGTCATGGATGAGAAAAGATACCTGCAAGAGGTGAGAGAAAGGAATAGATCTAATTTAATTCAATAAACATTTATTTAGAACCTATGTATGTATGAATGTATGTATTTACATACATAAATTTATTATATAAGTAGTTAAATTTTGTTAAAAGATTCAGAGGGCTAGAGAATCATGGTCCCCCACTCTCTTTGGGAATGTCTTCTCTTTGTCTCTCTACCATCCAGACTCTATCATCCATGAAGCACTTCTTGTAGCTCAGAGAGTGGCTGCAAAGACTCTATTGAGTGTGTGAGATAGTAATTTCTCTCACATAGGAATTGCAGCTTTTTTATGGGTGCAATGTGTTGTTTTACTTGTTTGTTTGTTTTGTCTTAAATAAATATGATCAGATTTATTAAAAATAAAGCTTTGTATGTCCATGGTTTTTCACTTTCACCAGATTCTCCTCACCTAACCCCACAAATGTTGAAGGACAACTGTATGTGCCATACCAGCTGTATTAGAATGTAAGCTCCCTCAGGGCAAGCACTGGACCATTCCAGTCTTTGTATCTCCATTGCCTAGAACCATATCTTGTACATGATAGGTTCCAAATAAATGTTTATTGAAATAAATTATATCTATCTTTCTCTTACCTCTTGCAGGCATCTTTTCTCATCCATGACTAAAAACCACAAAAAGGTAATAAATTATCAAATACATTAATAATATGCAGTATTTATAAATTTATGACTTACTAATTTTTTTTGTTTTCTTTACAAACACATTGTGATTTTCATAGTATGCCACAAATCTCCAAAAGTTCCCATTTAATTACTAATGGTCAACCCAAAAACCAAAACCATGAATGTGAAACCCTCAAATGTCAAGGGATAACTGTAGCACTAGTACTGCTTAAAAGTATCCTTCCACCACCAATCCCTTAGGGCATTACAGTCATGTGCATGGATTTTCCCATTCTCCTTCAAAATATGTATAATTATTCTTTTCCAGTCCCCCAGGGACCGTGTGAAAATTTGAGCATGCACATAATATTTGGCATTGATTAAGTTTGGACTTATTTCCAGGCTGAGCTTCCTCCCCATCCTCCTCATTGATTGCTGATCTAGAAAAGCTGATGTTGTACCATGGGTACTATGGCATGGTCAATATGATAATATTAACAGCCAGCCTCCAATGGGCAGATCTATTAGAAGCAGTCATCTAGAATGTGAGATGTAACTACATATAGGAGTGGAGGACAGAAGGGTCAGTTTTTACCTTGCATATTGGCAGAATGAAAGACTTCCTCTCTCATGTGGATCTTGGACTCTACTATCTGGTCATTGATTCTCTATTTGGGTTTCTTTTCCCTTAGAAGAAAGGTGTCAAACTCCTGGCCAGCAAAACTCCCAGTTACAGTAGGAATGAGATTAAAGTATAATTGGAAAAATGTTTCAATAAATGAATGAATAAATAAACATGTAAAACAACATAGATAATATTAATTTGTGGGTTCCTAAGTCAATGTGCTCAAAACAGTTGGGACTCTACTATTTGGGTTTGACAGTGCTGCTCTAGCATCAACCTCCTGAATACTAAAAATCCTGAAAGGGTGATGAGTCCCTCCTCCAATGGCCCATCCCAGGTTGTATGTTACATGACAAACTTTCACTTTTCCTCTTTAAGGCTTCTTCATTGCTCATTTTATCCCATTTCAACAAAAATGTTGGAAGTAAGAGGATAGTGGAGCACACAGTATCATTGGTTTCAGGCATTCTACTATCTCCAGGGGAAGGCCTGCAGCTACCCCCTCTCCACCTCCTCCCAAAAACCCTACTGAAGCCCTACACGAACTTGTTATGGGCTTCCAGAAAGGCTTATCTATTCTCTACTCTTATTCAATGTTTGTTTTAATAATTAAAGCTAAATGGTTTTTGCCTTCAGCCCCTGGAATCCTAGGATCTTTCAATCTCATGTGTGGAGTGAGTTACATGGTTTTTTTTCCATCCACCCAAAGTGTGACTAGAGATTTATCTTTCTCTAGTCATTGTGGTCTGTCCCAGAGCCAGTAATGACATAGGTTGTTAGCTAAGGAGCTGCCCATGGTCTCCAGTTCCCTCTGTGAGTTTTTCCTGGAAGGTTTGGGGTCTTCTGACAATTCCTCTATGGACAATTTCCTTTATTGAATACTGTAGATAGGGCTTCAGTACTGGATGAGAGGTTGGACTTGCCAAATGCTAAGACTTTCCTTCCATTAAAAGAATGGAGACACTAAGACCTGAAGACAGTGAATAAGTTTTTTAAGGTGACACACAGTAAGTGGAGGAGTCAGCAATGAAACCAGTCCTTTTGACTTTTCCTCTGAGACAGCCCATCATACTAAACAGCTGCTATATCAAAGACCTATTTGTAGAAGCTGGCAATGGAAAGTTGCAGACGTTTGCTCGCATGTGAAGCCCACACAATCCATTTTCTCCAGTTTGCTGCCAGTTTACTCCAGTGTTTGAGTCTACAAAGTCCCATTTCTTATACTGTATAATAACTCTAATATACACCAGTAACTTTTATGGGTATGTGATAGACCTTTCCTTAGAATTACCACAGGTAGTATCAGAGCAGCCTGTGGTTGCCCAGTTAGCTATTACAAAGTACCAGTGGGCAAGAGAAAATGATAGAGAGATTCTAGATAACATTGAGGTGTTTGTCTACATCTGGGGAGAGTAGGAAAGGAAGATTACAGATATGTTGCCTTTTTAGGAGTTACATAAGACCTTTACAAGATAAAAGAATTTCATTACACAGGACTGCCAAGATGCTGGATTTACTATTAGCTTTATAACCAGGGCAGATCATAGAAGCAATGGCATAGTCTTGTACCATCTACCTCTGACTTAATACAAAGGTAGTACCCCATCTATTCTAATATGTGGGCCTCTAGATAGTTACCCCAGATTTGAGGTACTTTGTAGATTAAATCTCACATAAAAATCATAACTCATACACACACACACACACACACACACACACACACAGTTGTATTTATTTTCCCCAGCCAAACAAAGGATACATTAGTTTGAAACAAAAGACATTTAATCAAAAGGCATAGGAACACTCCTCACCTCACTGCCCATGTCATAGGAAACTGGACCTAAATAGTTCATCTAATTGGGAACCTCATATCCCTCTCTCAAGAGGATCCTTACAAAAACACCACAAGGTGGATAGTACAGTGATTGAAAGATGAGTCAACTAAGGCTCAGAGAGGGGAAGTCACTTGCCCACACATTATACAGCTAATAAGTGATAGAACTAGGGTTGGATGACAAGCCTCTTGACTTCACAGTCTAGGGCTCATTATCTTTTTTTTTTCATGTTTTTTTTTTATTTACTCATTTACTTTTAATTTACAAG
>CM053585.1:409180837-409231363 GCA_028646515.1 Pseudochirops corinnae
TCCAGGAATCAGAATTAGGTGATGAGGAGACAGACTGAGTGTCCCTTAAGTTTGGCATACCAGAGATCCTTTGCAGTGTTTACTTGATGAACCTAGAAATTCCTCTGTTGTGCCAATGACCACAGAACTGATTTAAACTGGTTCATAGCAGCCCTAACAGACAGGACTAATACAAGTATCCTAGTTACAGAATCTTGGGGATTTTTCAGCCTGACCCTCTCCTTTGTTCCCTGTAGGTATTTCACGATCTCTGGGAAACGGAAACTAAACCAAAGGGACTGTGGCAGTACCTGATTGAGCCATGACACAGTGGGGAAGTTAAAACCCCGTTGGACCACTATATGATCATTCCCACCCAACTTTCTCTTTGTCTTTATAATCTGTTCAGCCTCACACCAAAGCAAGCTCCGTTCCAGTTGCAGCTCCACATGCACGTCCACATACACGCCTGCCACCACTTTTAGAGAAAAGAAGCATACATACAACCTAACTCTTTTTGTCATTCTTAGACCAAACTTGGAAGGTTTACCATCTGATGAAAGAATCTAGGTCCTCTGCTTGCCAAACCATTTTGTTCCAATAGATGTTTAGGTGATCACATGTAGGAAGCATTCTAACAAGTGAAAAAGCAGGAGGGAATGTGTGTGTGTGTGTGTGTGTGTGTGTGTGTGTGTGTAAGGAAGTGGATGAGTCAAGTATACCCAAACTCCATTGACTTTCCATAGAATGCCTTCTGCTAATTCCTAGATGGTCAGTCCTTAAGAGTTACGTTCTAGGTGAGACATCTCTTTGTATTGGTTATCTGTAATTGGGACTGTAATCTTTCAGAAGGTTTGCCATTATGGTAAATAGACAGAAAAAATATTTATTAAGGCCTTCTTGTGCTCCAAATACTAGGTGCTGAGAATAAGTATAAAAAAAGCAAGCAAGGCAGCCTTTGCCCTCAAGGTTGTGGTCCTTGTTGTGGTTGTTATCCTTCATTCTCAGAAGACCAATGACATCTTGATGGTGATGTCTTGACTTGTTCATGGACTGAATTTAAGTGAAGAAGAGCTGCACAAAGTCATCGAAGTCTAGTGACAAAAGTCAAGACAAACAGCAATGGCCCAGAATGCAGTAGATGACCTTGGGCTTTCTAAATTAAGGTTTTTCCCAGGCCTCAGTTAATTTCAGCAAAGAATTTAATTCTTATAGATAAAATGATTAAATTCCCACAAGGAGTTTACATTCTAGTGGGTAAAGACAACAAATAAAGGGATGCTGAAAAGGTGGGAAAAGATAGCCAGTTGGGGTCATGGTGGAGACACTATAGGAAGCAATGTAGTGACCTGGTTCCCAGAGAGATAAATAAAAAGAGTCACTTATCAAAATTGGAAGTCTGGTCCTAATTTCCTGTGGAGTTTAGATAATGAAGATTGAAGTTATAACAAGGAAATGCAGTGAATTCCCTTTTTCCACCTATTATTGTCCATCCATGGTCATCAAAACGATTGATAGAAAGAATGGTTAGCAATGAGAGGAACTGGATTATTTTTTAAATTTTATTTAATATTTTATTTTTCCCAGTTACATGGAAAAAGCAATTTTAACATTCTTTTTATTTTCAAATTTTGAGTTCCAAACTCTCTTCCTCCTTCCCTTTTTGCTCTTATTGAGAAGGCTAGCAATTTGATGTAAGTTGATGTATAGTCATGCAAAACACATTTCCATGGGAGTCATTCTGTGAAAGAAAACACAGATAAAAAACAAACAACAAGAGAAATAAAGAAAGTAAAGAAGGAGTATCTTTGATCTGCATTCAAGCTCTACCAGTTCTTTCTCTGGAGATGGACAAAACCTTTCTTCATAAATCCTACAGAATTGTCTTGGATCATTGTATTGTTGAGAACAGCTAAGTTATTCATGGTAGATCATCTATACAATATTGCTGTTACTGTGTACAATGTTCTCTTGGTTCTGTACACATCACTTTGCATCAGTTCATGTAAGTCTTTTCATGTTTATCATTTTGTAAAGCACAATAGTATTCCATCACAAACATATACAACTTGTTCATCCATTCCCCAATTGATGGACATCCCCTCAATTTCTAATTCTTTGTCCCCACTAAAAGAGCTACTATAAATATTTTTGTACACATAGGTCCTTTCTTTTTTTTAATCTCTTTGGGATAAAAACCTAGTAGTGGTATTGCTTGGTGAAAGTGTATGAATGGTTTTGAATGCAAATGGTTTTATGTGACCTTTGGGCATGAAGGAATTAGATTTTAATTTCACCCCTGCCACTAATTTCCTGTGTGACCTTGGACAAAACTCTCAGAGACTCAGTTTTCTCATCAATAAAGGTAGTGTTTGGGAAGGACGACCTCCAGGGTCCCTTCTAGCCTAGATCTTAAGATCCTCTGTGATACTACAGGAACCTACAGGCTTTACTTCCTAGAACAACCTCCTGGAAGAACAGGAAGGCAGGTGGTTGAAACCCTATTTGGTCTCTCTAGTAGAAGAGCTATGAAATTAACCAAGGTCTTCTGATCCAGGATCTTGTGTTTCATTCACAGGTAGCAACTGGAACTTCCTGGCACAATCCTGAAATGATCACATTCTGCCCTCTCCAGGTCCTCTTTCCATAAGAAAAACAAACAAACAAACATGTTCATGCAGTTTATATTAGCACTGACAACAATGTCAAAGAGAAAGAATTTACCAAATTGCAGCATGAAACCTGAGCCAGATCAGCAAAAGAATGAGGAAGGGCAGTTACACTTCTTTGTGATGTTAGGGTGCTGGAGACCCAATGGTATTTATATAAATTTCAAGTCTTTTCTTACAAAGCAGAACCGGCAGACCCCAGTTACTGTTGGATCACCAGTTATAGGGAAGTTCTTAAAATGGGGTGAAGGCAGAGTATAGCAATCTCCCTGGTTCATTATGCCTTAGGGATATCTCTGGCACAGATCTCTCTCAAAGGGTTGCTCTTGGCTCCCTTTAAATCTCAGCTCAAGACCCATCTTCTATACAAGAAGTCTTTGCCAGTCATCAATACTTTTAGTGCCTTCCCCTCTGTGATAATCTTCAATTTACTCTCAATATACCCTAAGTATAACCCTGGTTATACTTAGCTCTTTGTATGTTGTCTTCTCATTACGCCATGAACTTCCCAAGAACAGGGACTGTTCTTTGTCTTTCTTATTTCTCCAGGGCTTAGTACAATGCCTGGCACAAAGCAGATGTTTAGTTAATGGTTGTTAGTTGACTGACTTTCATGAGGTTTCAGTAACAAACACCACCAAGTATGAATGGCTATCATTACTCCTTCTGGGTCTATTAAATGATGAAGTTGGAGGAGGTCCTAAAAATCATAAATTCCAGTCCTCTAATTTTCTGGATGGCAAAAAACTAAGGCCTCAAATGGGAGTGTCTTGTCCAAGATCACACTTTGGCCATACATATTTTGTCTCTGGATTCTAGTATAGAGGTAACATTCAATCTTAAGGAAAATCCATTCATTGAAAAGATGAACAGGGGTGGGGAATCTGTGGCCTTGAGGTTACAAGGTGTCCTTCTAGGTCCTTGGGTGCCTGTCTTTTGACTGAGACTAAGGTTTTGGTTGTTTTTTTTTTGTTGGGGGGAAGGCAAGGCAATTGGGGTTAAGTGACTTGCCCAAGATCACACAGCTATTAAGTGTGTCAAGTGTCTGAAGCCAGATTTGAATTCAGGTCGTCCTGACTTCACGGCCAGTGCTCTGTTCACTGTGCCACTTAGCTGCCCCTGAGAGTAAGTTTTACAGAACAAATCCTTTTATTAAAGGAATTTTATTAAAGGGATTTGTTCTGTGAAGTTTAGATTCAGTTAAAAGGAAGCACTTGAGGAACTAGAGGGCCACATGTGGCCTCAAAGTCACAGGTTCTCCAGCCCTAGTCTAAAATGTATAAGGCAATGCTGCCTCCTCCATTCAGCATTCGCTGGTTCTTCCTCACAAAAATCATGATCTTAAATAAACAAATTATTTATACTTCTTCAATGCATTTCCTTTGCGGTCTCATCCATGTGGGGGCTCCCATCCACTTTTATGGTTCTACGCAAAGTGCTGAAAATCTTCATTTAGGACCTTTAAATATTATCGGCGTACCAGTGTAGCACTCTGTTTGTCCCTCTGCTAGCCTTGGCTCTGACTCCATGACTGGCCCACCTCATACAAGAATATATTTGGCAATCATCTTAACCAAACTTTTTGTCTTTCCCAGAATGATTCTTTTCTTATGGTAGGTACTTAATAAATGTTCATTTCATTGAGTTCAAGAATACCTTCTACCAGGAATTTAATTCTTGGTTTGGCCACTTAATATTATCACTGTCATTCACTAGGCCTCAGTTTTCCTTTGAAAATGGGATGCTTGAACTAGATAATCTCTAAATCTTACTATTTTTAGAACCAAAAGAAAGTTTACAAAGTATGAGAGGTTGATATAGTTTAAGGCCAACCATTCTTCCTAGCTCCTCAAAGACCTGAGTTCTATCCCTCTCTTCACTGCCTGATAGCTGGCTGTGTATCCTGGGCCAAATTGTTCTACCTTCCTGAACCCCAAATTTTAGTAAGAATCAAATGTGATAATGTATTTACAATATTTTTTTCATATCTAGTCCAAGCCTTTCATTTTACTTATAAGGAAACTGAGACTCAGAGGTGATAAATCATTTGTCCAAGGTCATAGAACAAGTCAGTAGCAAAACAGAGAAGAGAGCCCCTATCTACCAGTGTCTAATCCATTTTGCAGCAGAGAACATAATGAATTTGGAAACTAACAAGTGCCAAAGAATTTCTAAACAATTTTTATAAAGCATACCCTTCTCCACAGAGCTGAAAAGAAGTAAAAGGACCTCTCTCCCAGTTTTCCACCCAAGTGATAGGACAGCAATGCTTTCAAAACACACAGCCGTATCCCTGGGGCAAGAGATGTTTTTGATATAAGTTGCGATGACAGCAGCTCATCAGAGACTCAGATTGGGGGAACTGTTCCAGCATGCCAGAGGTTTGGAAGCTTTTAACTCTAATAATTCATCCACACACGCCAACTAAGCTAGAGTAATGTTAAGGAGCTGACAAACCACAAAGGCCAGGAAATACACAGCGAATGCTGATCGGAAGAGCGGTAGGGAGGTAAGTGTATATTCCAACCCAGTCTGAGGATGAGGGCCCAATGCAGAATTGAACAAAATACTGGCTTTTTAGCATGCATGCCCCTGTGACCAGAAGAGACTTGGAGAGAAGAATGAATGAATGAATGAATGAATGAATGAATGAATTCAATGTCTTTGCCAGCTTACCTGGAAATATTAGAAATACTTCCCCTTTCCAGGCCTAGGTTTCTTAACCTGTAAAAGGAGGGGGTTAGAACTGATGATTCCTAAAGCTCCTTCCAGTACTAACAATTTGTGATTCTTTGATTCTAAATTCACTGATTAGGTGTGAGGAGGCCAGGCTCATGCTAAAATGGGGCCAGGTTTTAAATTAACTAGGGTTTTGTATGCATCACTTATTTTAGTGAAGTTTCAAAGATTATTCCTTTTTATTGAATGGAGGGAAGAAAAGAACAGGTTTAGAAAAGCAGAGTCAGCTTAGGGGAGGACAGGGAGCAGATTGTTCGACCACCTGCTGTTGCTACACTCCTTACGCTCACAGTGTCTGTCCTAGATAGTTTTCCCCTTCTTTAGGTCCCAAAGAGGAAAGATATATTATCCCCTCCCCCCCCCAACGCTGCCCCCAATCTAGTCCTAAATGGGAAAATGCCCCCTCCCAAAGATATTTAACATATTGTCCCTCCCAAAAGAACGAGGTAATTCACCAGGTAAAGAATTCAATCCCTGTTTTTCTTTCTATCTGATCCTATTCCTGGGCCCCTGTAGGCTACTGAATGCTCTACAAGGGCCTATAGAAACCAGACACAACAAAGAGGACCGTGGGATGGGGGGTAGGGAGAGAATGTAGAGTAATCATTGTCATTTTTTTGTATATACATATTCAGAGGGAGATGCCCAACCCTCTCAGCCACCTGGGCTAAATAACTTGAAAGGCTTAACCACTGGCAGTCCACACAAGAATCCCACAAGGGCTCCGGCATGTGGGGAGTCAGAGTGGAGAGGTCTGAATGGTGATCAGGGATTGGTAGGGAAGAAAAATTTCTTGACCTTGGTAGTTCAGTGTGGACACAACTTAAATTTCCAAGATATTCATCTCCTAATAATAATCGCGGTTGTTGTTCAGTCATTTGTCATGTCTGACTCTTTGTGACTCCATTTGGGGTTTTCTTGGCAAAATGCTGGACTGGTTTGACATTTCCTTCTCCAACTCATTTTTACAGAGGAGGAAACTGAGGCAAACAGGGTGAAGTGACTTGTCCAAGGTCATACAGCTAGTATGTGTTTGAGGTCGGCTTTTCACTCTTGAAGATGTCTGACTCCAGATGCAACACTTTATTCACTGCCCCACCTAGCTGCCCTCTAATAGCTAATGTGGATATGATGCTTACTCTGTGCCCGGCACTGTGCTGAGCACTTTACAATTATTATTTCATTTGATTCTCACAACAACCCTGGAAGACAGATACTATTATTAGCCTCATTTTACAGCTGAGGAGGCTGAGGGGAGCAGGTTATGTGACTTGCACCGGCTCACACAGCTCTCTTTGTATTACTACAGGCATTGTTAGCCCATTGTACAGATGAGGAAACTGGAGCTCAGAGAAATTTTCTCATAGTCTATCATGAGTAAGAGGCAGGTTTCCACCTCTCCAGGCAGGTGGTCTCTATTGTCTCTGGACAGTTCAGACATGCCACGCACATGTACCCTCTCAGATCTTGAACCTGTCATTTGCAAATACTGCCAACCACCCCACCTCAGCTGCTCTTGGCCGCAGTTATCCAGTCCCTGGAGCTGTCCCACCGTCCCTCACCCCAAGAAAGGATTCTGGAGCCAGGATCCCAGCAGGTCTCCAGGCAAACAAAAGTCTGAAAAACTTGTTCGTTAGCAAAAAAAAGATTGACTTGTTCCACAGCCTCCAGGCACGTAGGCACAAATTCCGAAAGAAACTAAAAAGGATGTATTAAAAAAAAAAAACTTTCAGATCCCAATGTTCTGCTCCTTTGTTAAGCATTCTGGGCAAGGGCAAAATTGTTTTAATCAAAAAAAAAAAAAAAAAAAAAAAAAAGGCCAAAAAGGGGGGAAAAAAAATTGGAGAAATGCTGCCCTCTACTGGGATAAACTAATATGAAGGCCAGTGGATAGAAATTCACTGACCCGTATCTTAACAATCATGGTATTATAGAATTTAGAGCAGGAGGAAACCTTAGAGATAATCTAGTTCTTGTCAATTTACAGATGTAGAAATTGAAACCCAGAGATGAGAAACAATGTGCCTGACCTTTTGCAGATGATAACTTGGATCTCCTAACTCCAAATTCAAGTATTCCCATAATGCTCGAGAGATCTAGGGAAGTTCTTTTCATGTTTTCCTGCAGTGCTTTAGATCTCTCTTTTTGTCCCTTATTAAACTCCATCTTTATGTACATGGCATATTCTCGTATTAGTGTATAGGTCCCTTAGGGCAGGAACTGTGTTGTGTCTCTTTTCATTGTATCCCCGTCACCTAAAACAATACCTTGCTAATTATATTGTAACAAGTAACTTCTTGAACATTAGTTGATTTGAATCCTTAGGTACCGAATGATCAGCAGAACAAAACTCAACCAGCATTTCTGTCCAACCTGCTTTGTATGATGATCTAGAACCAGTAGTGTGGAAGGACTTCAAACACATAGCTGTTGGTCCCATTTATGCCAAATATCCCAATTATGCTGCATTTATGTTGGAACACTTTTAAATGGCTGCTAGGTTAAGTCTTTCCACTCTGTTGCAATTTTAAACCATTTCTCCTTGTTCTGCCATTCCTGGAAACATCAAGAAAAATGTACAGTTGGAGTCAGTATGTGTACCCTTGTACCAACACAGTTACTGGGAGAAAAGAGAAGAGAAGAAACAGTTCTATGACTTTTTTCTTTTATTTTCTGACTAGCTTTGAGGGGGACAGAAAGCAATTGGAGAGTCCGCCTCTGGCCCTAGGAAGAAAAAGGAAGAGAAGGGGTGGCTAGGTTGTGCAGTGAATAGAGCACCGACCAGCCCTAAAGTCAGAAGGACCTGAGTTCAAATCCAGCCTCAGACACTTGACACACTTACTAGCCATGTGACCTTGAGCAAGTCACTTAACCCCAATTGTCCTGCCTTTCCCCCCCCAAAAAAAAGGAAGAGAAGAAATACTTTTATAACTTTTTTTTTTTAATTTTCTGACTAGCTTTGAGGGGGAGAGAAAGCAATTGGAGGGTTCAGTTCTGGCCCTAGGGAGAAAAGGGAAGAGAAGAAACACTTCCTAACTTTTTTCTTTTATTTTTTTTCCAGCCTTGAAGGGGTGAGAAAGCAATTGGAGGGTTCAGCTCTGGCCCCACTATAAACCATGTACATCATGTCAGAGTTTACATACAACCATCAATCTATAAATAATACTGTGTGTGAACTTCTTCACACCCCCTCTGAAAATAGCGTTAGATGTTCTCACAATGACTTTGAATTGATAGTTTATATTTAGCTTACTCTCTGCCATCTATTTTTACTCTTTTTGTTTACATAAATACTCTTCACTGTCTATAGCTGACATGTCTGGGTACCTGATGTCATACATAGCAACCCTATTCTATTGTCACTTTGAGGCTAAGTCCCCTTTCCCTGTTGTCCCTAAAGTGGTCTTGCATGCACAAAATTCCAGAATTGCAGGGGACTAGAGAAATCATTTACTCCATTCCTCTGCCTCTGATCTGAACTCTTCCAAAACTATTCCATACATATGGACCTTATTGTAAGAGCCTCTCAGGGAAGGAGATTAATCGCTTAAGTCTTTCAGTATCTTGAGTGAGCCTTTTTGTCACCTTTAATTCATGAGTGGCAGCCTTCCAGAGAGGATAAAAAACCTGCACTCAGAGTTAGGAAGACCCAGGATCACATCCCAAAGACTCCTGACACATTCTGAGTGTGTGACTCTGGCCAAGTCACTCAGCCTTTCAATGAGCCAGGCAATACTTTAAAACTATAAGCTATAGAGAAGTTAGTTATCTATTGGTAGATGGAGTTTCCCCAGCCGGAAACCTCTATACTCATGAATTCGCAAGTCTTTTTTAAAAAATAAACAAGCATCTTCCGTTCCCACCCCACCAGTACTGTAGCAACTCTCAGTTTCTGGTGCTGCCATCCAATAAAACTATTTTCTGAGCACTGGTCCTGGAGTGAGGAGGATCTGAATGCAAATCCAGCCTCAGAGACTTAACACTTACTAGCCATGTGACCTTTGACAAGTTACTTGACTCCAACCGCCCTACCTTCCCCTTTCCAAAAAGCGAAAAGTAAAAAAAAAAAAAAAAAAAAACTATTTTCCCCACAAACTCCCCTTTTAAGGATCATGCCTCAGCCTCCTCTTCTCCCAAATAAACAATCCTAGCTCCTTACCCCTTGCATAAAGGGTCTTGTTTTTTTAACATTCATTAGCTTTATGAATCTTCTGAAACCCTGATTTTCATACATTCATTTAACAAACATGTATTAAGTACCTACGATGTACAAGGTCATTATTCTGTGGGTGGATGTAGAAGATGATGTCTGCCTTGCTCTCAAGGGGGTTATACTTCAGTAGGGGATATAAGACCCGTGCATAAATGATCAAAATACAAGACAACAACATTTTCCAAACTTCATGTAGCAACTCGCCTTACCCTTCTCCTACACACACACAAATCTAGCTGTCTCCCATACTTTTCTAAGCAAATAATTTTAGCTTATATTTTATTCAAATGAAATTAAGAATTTATGGTAATTCTTATTAAATCTTAGACATATAAAAACTTAAAAATCAATGTTACTCCAAATTCAATGTCATAAGAGAAGAGACCTTAGAGTTCATCTAAGTCAACTTTTTTTCTTTTACAGTGGAGGAAACTGAGGCTCAAAGAGATTAAGTAATTTAGCCAAGGTCCCTTAGGTAGAAAGTGTGATAAGACTTGACCCCAGGAATTCTGACTTCAAACCAGCATTCTTTCCATTAATGGGAAACAAAGGAGAGCTTTTCCCATCCCCAATTTCTACACTAGGACATGCTAGGCACCAGAGATCAGAAGTAGAGAAAGGAATGAGTCTGTGCATAGCTCCAAAGCAATAGACTTAGGCTGGACCTCAGCTATTCAGCAGCCCTGCCTGGGCTGTCTGGGGCCTGGGGAGTGGCTTCATCCACCAAAGAGAACACAGGAGTATTGGTGATACCAAGGAAGGTCAGCTGAGAAATAGCCTCCTCATGCTTCACCTCTGGAAAGTCTGCCTAGTACTTCTTAGCTACATGAGTACCCACCCTAGCTCCCCCAATCTCCATCCCCTGATGCAGGTGAAGGTATAGATGAGTACCAGGCAACACTTCTGCCATAATTGTGCACAGTCTCCCTACAGAGAGAAACCTGGTTCTTACCAAGTATACACAGGGCTTCCACCAAGAGAAGGAAGAGACAGGTACCTGGGACCATCTCACACCCTTTTTAGCACTCTTTACTTAAAGGAATAGATTTACTCTGTTGCTCTCACTTTTATTTACTTTGATTTGAAGTTCATTTTCATTGAAAAAAATAAAAATATTTATGTGGGAGTTGTATTTGAAAATATCTAATAATTTTTGTCATTTCTCTGCCTACAGAGGGGCCTTGCAGCGTCCCTCCCCATATGTACCCTACCTGAAAACAGGTAAAATATGAAAGTAAAATAAAAGATATAAAAACAAAGTCATGAAAGTTCAGAGGAGAAAAAAGAAAGGGAATGAATGAGGCAGTGGGGGAAGGACAGGGGAGGCTTTGGGAAGGGGTAATATTTGATCTGTGTCTTAAAGGTTGAGTAGGATACCAATAGGAAGAAACAGGGATGGAGAGTCCCATAACTAAGGAGAAATGAAGGCTGTCTCTAAGTTCTTTACGTTTCTCTCAAATTGAAGGGTCAGGGCCAGACTCAGGACTCTTTTAAGGGTCTGACATAGACTAAATATAATGGAAGGATACCTTCAGCCTTCCAATGTTACACTTCAGCTTTTAGAGTCTAGGATCATGCTTCCAAAGTATTGCCTTGTAGTTCATGATTAGCCCTCTGAGGTCCGCTCTGAAGTCCGCTCTAAGCCTTAAGACCTTTTCTGGACATAGTCACCTACCACCTTCCCTGGGAGCAGATCTCAGGCCCCTCTTTTCACCTTTTTTAGACTTTGTTCCTTTTAAAATCATATATCTAGTTTTTACAAGTCCTGAACAATTATGAATCTGTCCTCCAAAGCTTCAACTACACTTCTGTCCCACAATCACCAACTTGGGGCCAGCCCGAACCCAACCAAGCACAAACCCTGGAGTATCCATTAGTTATCTAGTGAAAAGCAAAATAAGAATAAGATCACGAGATTTTAAAATGGAAATTAACTTTAAAAAAATTTAGTCCAAAGCACCCCTTAATTTTACAAATGAGGAAACCGGCTCAAGATATTAAATTACTTTCTTGAGTTTATAAAGCTAGTAAACGACAAAGCCAAGTCTCCTGTTTTTCAGTTCATTAATAGATATCTGTCTATAATGAATTTAAGTGTTGAGCTTTTTTTATGAGCTTTTATTTTAAAGGATGTTTTCAATCAATAAACATTTATTATGTGCCAAGCACTGTGTTAAGCACTGGGGATACAAAGAGAGTCAAAAGACAGTCCTGCCCTCAAGGAGCTTACCAAACATCCCTCTAACAGAGAAGAGAAAGGTATGGAGCTGTGGTCAACATGGTGGCTTCCTATGGAAGTTATCTCTATCCCATCTTCCTTCCTCTAATCAATACCAGGTTAAAAAAAAAAAAGCTCACCCCTGTCAAATAAGTACTCTACATTTTCTCCAATAAAATAGCTTTTTTTTTTAGATCAAAGGTGATTTTGTTCTGGCAAATATGGGAGCTAGAAAGACATATAACATCATGGATTAAGGCTAGATGCATAATCAGAAAGCCCATATTTGATTTTCTGCTTCCTTACTTAGCTGTGACATGACCTCTTTGAGACTCAGTTTCCTAATCTATAAAATGGGGCTAGATATACTTGTACTCCCTACCTCACAAGTCTGTTGTAAGGAAAAAGCATTGTAAACAGTAAAGGGCTATAGAATTGTGAGCTATATACGGGAATAGACTTTTGCTTGAGAGTGATCAAGGCATTTGTCCCATACTATAATAAAATGATTATAACTTTTCTGCTGGTGCATGGGAATGAATGAACCAGAATTTTCTCAAGGTCTTGGAAGCCATGTATAACTTCATCTGGGAAATTTGCATAAACTTGTAAAGGTTATGACTCTTCCATAGGGGAATGAACAGAAAGGTCCCTCTGCTTGTATAGAAGGTACTATGGTCATGCCCTCATTTTTGGAAGAAGGTTTTGTTGTTTTGGTTTGGTTTTTTTCCAGGAATCCAAAAGACAGACCCTGATGCAATAGTAAGATTGATAAATTTGAAGTCAAGAGAGACTTGGGTTTAAATTCCAGCTCTGATATTTACTAGCTGTGTGACTAAGGCTATTACTTCATCTCTGAAACTTACTTTCATTATTTGCAAAATGAGGGTGATATTTGAAAATATCTCTTAATAGGATTGTTGTCAGAGTAGGATGAGATAATGTTTATAAAGTGCTTTGCAAATCATAAAACATATAAGAACAATGCATCTACATTGCATGAAAAGTTCATGTATAATAGTTAACATATATGCCAACTATTATTATTAACTCTAACAATTGGTACACATTACAGGAACATTACATTTCAGTCCAAAATGTAAGGAAGAATTTCCTAGCAATTTGATTTGTCCAGAAATGGATATAGATTTTTTCCTGGGGTAGGTAGTTCCCCCCTTTCAGAGATATTCAGACAGTCTAAATGATCATTTGTTTGGAATGTTATACAGGAGTCATACTTGACTTGAAGTTTGGTTTACATGACATTTAAAGTCCTTTCCAGGACTGAGGTTCTATGTCTCCCCTTAGCTGACCAAATGTCTTTCAAAGTGCAAATTGCAAATTTCATTATCCTCCATGAAGTTTCCTCTGAGCACTCCAGCCCTCACTGATCTCCCTTTCCTGTGAATTTATCAAGAATGTATAGCATGGCATTTAATAATACACTATCTTGATTTGTCATCTCATTCTTTTCTCATGTCTTTTCTCCCCAGCCAGACTGTATGTACCTTGAGGACATATATTGAGGATTTAGGGCTGAAAAACTTTAAGGATCTTCTAATCTAGAACCATTCTGCAGACAAAACCAAGGTTTAGGGAGATGAGATGATCTGAATGGGGGCCCCTTTCAGAGGAAATGCATAATATCATCTCATTTTTCTGTATCTGCCACATTACTTGCCCCAGTGTTGATCATTTGGTCAGTCTGGCCAGTAAGGAATTACTCATTGATGAGTGAGTGAAAGAAGCCATTTGTCAAATGAACAGCATATCCTTTTCAGCAATGATAGGTTTAGTTAGATTACTATTCCAAGAGTATGATGTGAATGGGCATTGGAAGGAAGGCTATGCAACCAGTGAATGGCATAAAGATGAATCCTGTAAAGTAGTAATGTAGGGGGATTATGTTGGGCTAGTTATGGAGGATTTTCACCAATCAAAAGTGCAGGACTTCAGATCAGGAGCTAAAGAACCCAAATAATTTACCCAAGGGGCAGCTAAGTGGCACAGTGAATAGAGCACTGGCCCTGGAGTCAGGAGGACCTGAGTTCAAATCTAGCCTCAGCCATTTAACACTTACTAGCTGTGTGACATTGTTTAAGTCACTTAACCCCAATTGCCCTACCTTCCCCCCTCCAAAAAGACAAAAAATAATAATTTGCCCAAGATAACACAAATAAGTAAGTTACAGAACCTGAATTCCAATCTAGGTCCATTGGATTGTGAACCCCTTTAGGGTAAGGATTGTCTTTTGCCATCCTTTGTATCCCCAGCACTTAGTACAATTCCTGGCACATAGTAGATTATTAATATATTTATTATATTAAGATATTAATAAATATTAACTATCTGACCCTGATTCAAAATCCAATATTATTTCCACTCTACCATGCTGCTTTTCAAAAAGGCAGAACACTCCCCCAAAAAATATCCTGAGCCCCCAGATACCAGGGAATGAGAAGCTAACCAGCTGCCATGCAAGCATGGTTTACCTTTAAGACTCATCTACCTACTTTCACAGAGGGATTTGCATAAGCCATCTAGGTAATGAATCCCTTCTTCAAAGACCTCCATGGAAGCTGTCTCCCCACAATCCTTCTTAATAATACTTTTCTGTCTTATATCTACCTGGCATCACTGTTACTGCAATATGATCCCACGTCCTTTTCTTTGTCTCCAGGAAAGATGGAGAACAGCTGGTCCTCACCCCCCACATACACACAGCCACACACAAAATCACCCTTCCGTTAATGGATATTACTGAAAAGACACGGTGCTTAGAAACATTGAGCGCTTGGACCTTTCATCCTGTCGTAAAACTCGATCCCCTTCAGTTAGGAGCTCTGCAGCTCGGATGCCAGATGAATCAGCCCCAACGGGCACCCGGAAGTCTGTAGGCAGCAAGAGATATTGCCTAAAACGCGGGGGTGGGTCTTGTTGCCTGTCTGTGTTGGTCACTGTGGCCGTAGTTAGAGGCTCACCCAAATGTCCTTCCATGAGCCTACCACAGAAGGTGGAGTGATGAGTGATAAGGGAGTGGGCAGCTTTCCTCTAAGCGTGCATATAGCGGTATGGGAAGGTAGAAAAGTGCACTGGAAGTCAGGAGCCCGGGTTCAAATCCCAGATCCAACAGTTACTAGTGGTGTGAAAGCATTTTGTAAACCTCAAAATGTGATTTAAAAGGAAGTTATGTGTGGAGCCATCCCTAGCGGGACGGCAGCCTATAACAAATCACGGCGTACACCCTTCGGCTCCCCACTTCCAGCATGTTTATACACGGCCAACGCGTATCAAATGAACTTCGTGTTCAGCCTTGAATGGGAAAAAGCAGTCACAAAAGGACAAGCCACAGCTTGAGGTCATCAAACAAGGGGAGCAACAGGGTGGTTTATAAGCCGGCTGTTTAAAGGTGAATCATAGGTCTTTTGTAGCATCATCTGGCTTTGCTCCCAAAGTGCCCCATGCCTGGAATGCCTTCTCCACCTTACAGCCTCCTCCGACCTACATCCCTTTCTTTATTTTGTCTTTTGAAATTCTACCCACTCTTGAAAATCTATTTCAAATCATCCTCTTCCGCAAATTCTTCCATGATCTCTGACCTAACATAGCACTTCTTCTCACTTCTTTTATTACCTTATTAACATGTAATACATTATTATACATTATAATTAATTAATGTATGTTTAGTATCCTCTACTAGAGTGTAAGCTTCATGAGGGTCAGAACTGTGTCTTATTTAGACTTTATATCTCTTCCAATTCCTATCATGATGCTCCGGATAGTGTTGTTGAATTGTTTCAGTTCATCTCCATTGGCAAAGATGCTAGAGTGGTTCACCAATTTCTTCTCAAGCTCATTTTACAGATAAAGAAACTGAGGCAAACAGGGTTAAGTGACTTGCCCAGGGTCACATAGCTAGTAAGTGTCTGAAGCTGAATTTGAACCCAGGTCCTCCTGACTCCAGGCTGGAGCTCTATCTATTGGGCCACCTAGCTCCACCACCCCTAATAAATATTTTTTTGTTGTGTAAGTGAATTGAATGACCCTCATTCTGCATATGTATATAATATATTCAAATATAATTTTCTTTAATCTTATTTCATTGAGGAAACTCCCCTTCCAATGCAAATTGACCCCTATTCTGCAACTCGTATCTTTATCTCTGTAACACCTTCCAAATCGCTTTGTATATAGTAGGTGTTTGGGATCATTGGATCTTGCAGATCCAATGCAGATCATTACAGATGAGGGAACTGGTCCTCAGAGAGCTGAAGCAACCTGCCCACAATAGCAAGTGACAGAGGTGGAATTTGAATCTAGGTTCTCCAGCTCCAGAAGCTGTCCTCTTCCCACTGTCACATCCTGTTCATTAATTAATACATTAATGGGTTACCTCCTTTTTTCTTTTATGAATGACTCCATGATTCACTACCCAGAAAGAGGCAACTAGAGGGATCCTTAGACCTGAGAATATTTTGACCTGTTTAAGAGAGAAGAGGGAGACAGAAGGAATATAAGGTACTAAGAGATAGTCAAGAGAAACAGAAAGAGCACCATCTATACCTTCCATCCCACGACCTTCACCTACATCTGATCCCTGAAGAACAAGAAGCATCTTCAGTTGGGAAGGGAAGAGAGGAAGGTAAATTCATGCCAAAGAGGACCGATTGATCTTCATCTTCCTAGCTCTACAAAGCATGGAAAGGGCCAGCTTTGGCATTTTTACTGGCAAAGTACTAGGAAGTAGCAATTTCTGAGGTATAGTTCTCAAGAGCCTGACCAGCAGTTGTTTGTGAAAGAGGTCCAGGCATGTGGCTGGAGAGCTTCCAAGGATTCAAAACATCTGATCTACTGGTTTTAGGTCATGAGCAGCCCCTACCCCCCATTTGGGCATTGGGTTTGAGGGCACTGGGTGCTTGGGTAGGGGCTGTAGGCAGGGAAGAAAGTATCTTTGAACAGGAAAAGGGTGGCAAAAATAGAGAAGGGGTGGGGAAAATGAATCCCAGTCTCAACAAACATCCAACTTTGGGTTTCAAGCTCTTTGGTTCTATAAAATTCAACAATGTACATACAACCACAGAACCTCTGAGTGGGAAGGAACTTTATTTTTTTGGGGGGGGAAAGGAACTTTAAAAGCAATTTAATCCACACTTTAATAAAGATCCTTTCCAAAGTGTCCCCCCCACACATTCATTCAACTTTCATTTCAAATTTCATTCCACTAAAACCCCTAGATCTTTTTCAAAGTTTTCTTTTCTTTCTGTAATATTTCTCAATTACATTTTTTTTTGGTGAGGCAATTGGGGTTAAGTGACTTGCCCAGGGTCACACAACTAGTCAAGTGTCTGAGACTGGATTTGAACCCAGATCCTCCTGACTTCAGGGCTGGTACTTTACCTACTCCACCACCTAGCTGCCCCTTCAAACAGTTTGCTAACCATGTCTCCTTCGTGGTGCACTTGTTAAATTGATTTTATAGTGCACTCATTTATAGTGAGTCCGAAGTCCACTTCTCTGTGACTTCCAGCCATTGCTGCTGGTCCTTCCTTCCCTGGCCAAGAAAAGCAAGGCAAACCTTCCCTTTTACTTGACATTCCATCACATAATTGAAGATGACTATAATGTTTACACTTTAGTATTTTTTTTTTTACTCCAAATTAAACATCCCCAGTTTCTTCAATCATTTCTCATATGTAATGGTCTTAAGACCCATCACTATATTGGATATATGCCTTTGGCTTCATTAAAACTTACCAACATCCTTCCTAAAATGTGAAGGCCACAACTTAATGCAATAATGCTGCAGATGTGGTCTGATGAGCATTGACTAAAACATGAAGCCTACCTCATTTCCTTTGGACATTATGCCTAGCTGTTTGTCTGCCATATTGTATTATAAGGCCATACTAAACTTGCAGTCCACTAAAACCCCTAGATCTTTTTCAAAGTTTTCTTTTCTTTTTGTAATATTTCCCAATTACATTTTTTTTTTTGGTGAGGCAGTTGGAACTAAGTGACTTGCCCAGGGTCACACAACTAGTCAAGTGTCTGAGACTGGATTTGAATTCAGATCCTCCTGACTCCAGGGCTGGTACTCTGCCTACTCCACCACCTAGCTGCCCCTTCAAACAGTTTGCTAACCACATCTCTTCCATGGTGCAGTTGTCAAATTGATTTTCTGAAATTTGGGATTCATTTCCATTTTCTAAGCAGTTCAATCCTGACTATCATTCATGTAACTATCTCTCCCATCTCTGTTTCTTCTCCAGTTTAATATGCATGCTATCCCTGCCATCTTCCAAGTCACTGAAATCCTTGGGTCGTTCCACTAGAAATCTGCATCCAAGTGGACATTAGCCCTTCTTTTTGCATAGTGGAAAAAATGTTGGATTTGAAGTCAAAATACCTTGAGTCTGTTACTTACAAGTGCAATCTTGAGGAGGTATGACTTCTATGTACCTGAATGTCCTCAGGCAGGTAGGTGGCATAGTGTAAGATACTAAGAGATAGTCAAGAAAAGCAAATAAAGTTCGGAGTATGGATGACCTGGGTTCAAATCCTGCTCCAGACACCAGCTATGTGACCCTAAGCAAGTCACTTAACCCTGTTTGCCTCAGTCTCCTCATCTGTAAAAAGGAATTGGAGAAGGAAATAGCAAACCACTTCAGTGTCTTTGCCAAGAAAATCCCAAATGGAATTGTGAAGAGTTGGACACGACTGAAAAACAACTGAAAAGTTTCCTTATCTATAAAATTAAAGGAGCAGACTAAATAATTTCAAAATCTATGATCCTGTGTCTACTTTTAGGTCTATTAATTTAGGCTTTTCCAGAATCTATTTATACTAACCCACATCTTTCCTTCTCATCCGGAGAGGTAACATGAGACTCTTGCCAAATGCTTTTCTGAAATCTAACTAAATGATAACTGTAACATTTCCTTTGAAAAAAGGAAATAATGTTGGACCAGCAAGAGCTGCTCTAGGTTAATACACACTGACTGTGTGATCTCTGCTTCTTTTTCTAAATAGCCACTAACATCCCTTTAATAATGAATTCTGGGATTTTTCCAGGAAATTAAATTAGACTCACTGGCCTATGTTTTGCAGACTCTACTTTCCTTTCATTAAAAAAAAAATGGAGATAATATTCACACTTCTCCCATCCTATCCCTCCCATTTTCCATAATTTTTCAAAGCTCAGTGACAGTGGCTAGAGTTATATTTAAGGTAGGGCCACTAGGGCTTTGTCCAATAGTAGAACTCAGGTGTGGAAATTTGCCTCAACATGAAAAATTTAGTGGACTGATGGGAAGGCATTCTATTCCCTCAAGGAAAATGGAAGGCAGGTGGGAGTCTGGTAGTGGGGTGGTGTCCAACAGAGTTGGAGTTAGAATCTAAGTTAGAGACAGGCTGATGAGAATAGGGGCAAGATCAGATTCCTGCTGTGAAAACAACTTGATCGTTCTACGGGCATCTTGGGCAAAGGCAGAGGCCAGTGGACTTGAGCTCTGGTCCAACAAACTAGTTCCCACTGAGATGGCCCAAGGATTGACTATAAGTCCAGCCCAGAAACCAGAGGCAGACCAGACAGGGTGCCTTCCTGCTCTTCTCTCATAAAAGGACTAAGGAGAGTAGGAGCCCTTCAAGCAGGGGGCAGGAAAGAAAGCATCTCTTTTGCTGTTCTGGGAACAAATTTCTGCCCCAATATTCCTAAGGAACATTTTTTGTAACCTGAAAGGTTGTTTTCTCTTGCTTCTTAAAGTTTCCTAAGTCCTGCTGGTGGGGGTAAAAGTGTGAGAAATGGGTCCAAGTTGAAAACGTTGTGGGCCAAGACAGGAGACATTTCAGAAGTAAGGGGTCCCTACAGGGGCCCTAAGGTGGCAAGGAGAAGGGGATGCCTACCAAAAGTTAGCTCTCTATCCTGTTATCGAAGCCTGACCTGGGAGATGGTGAGAGAGGGGAGGAGGTGGAAGAGATTTGAAGGAGTATGAAAGGCAAGAGAGAGGAGGAATACAGCCCCTAAGCCCCTGCTGAAGGATTCTGGCTTCGTAGGAATCCTGGGCAAATCATCTCCTTTCTCAAGGACCTCAGTTTCCCCCTCTATTAAATCAAGAATTTTGCCTGATACTTAAGGTCTCTCCCAGACATAAAGTGATATTTTGAGGGTTGAGGGGGAAGGGAATAGGGATTTGAGATCCCTTCCAACCTCTCAAAAACCATCTATTTATTTATTTTAAAGACTAGCTTTCTACCCCCACCCCAGTAATCTGGGCCTCATTTCTTGGAACCCAAACGTGAAGAAACAATTTATCTTAAGACATAGTTATTGAGAACAAATAAGTTTGAAGATGCAGGTAGCAAATGGCTTGATTACTTGATTCCCCTGGGGTGAGAGGGTAGGCAGTTTCATCCATTGCCTTGTGGTATCTTGTGTGGTGTGTGTGTGTGTGTGTGTGTGTGTGTGTTCTCCAAAGGATGGTGTCTACCTCTGACCCCAACTGAGAATGCTTGCCTTGGGGGTACATTGCAAAGCTTGCTCTAGATGCAAAAAGTCCTGGTTAGGCTCAATGATCAGATCCCCCATTTCTCTCAACATTTTGGGATGGTAACCTCTTGACTAGACCTAATCAAATATAGCTAAGTGCCCTCTTACTTTCTCTTTCCTTATCCTGAGTTTCAACTCTGTTTTAACAATTTGTACCCTGTCATTTCTAGGAGGAAAAAAGATTTTTAAAAGAATTGAGCAGCTTTGCCTTCTCTCTGGTATCTGTTATTATCATCTAACCCACTTTCTGCATTGTTCTGGTCTGATTCCTTCTTTGATCTTCTTTGCACTGCACACACACACACACACACACACACATACACACACACACACACTCTTTCTCTTGTCCTTGATGTTCCTCTCCAGCCTCAACTAATTCTGTGCCTTGGTGATCCTTATATTATCTTTTCAGGACTATGCTGTCTGTATTTTATTATTCTTCTTGCATTGACTCTATCTTCATATAATTTGAATGAGATTCTGAATTCCAGGGTATAACAGTTGGAGAGGTACTTATATCGACAGGGGAAGATCCAATGTGGGTTCAGGGCACGTGGTTCAGGGCAGGCCCCTAATCACAGCTTTGGTGTTGGTAGAACAATGGAAGACCCTACCATTAAAGTATGGGGATTAGGTCCAGCCTTCGCATTCTATATTCCATAAGCCACGGCCTGGGAAGTAGACTATTAGTGCCAGTACTTATCAATAGTTGATGCTTTTAATGAGAAACCTGCAATGGCTGGGAGGCAGAGCACCAAAAGACAGAAGACAGCCTAAGACAGGAGTTAGCAGTGAGAAAGTCAGTGGAGCAGTTATGGAACAGAAATACAATACAAGTTGGTAATTAGGGAGGGTGGAAACAAGGCAGGCCTCCAATAGGGTATCCAAACTGGTTAAACCCAGTGTGTCTTTATAGGATTCTTATCTGGGAAAGAAAGATGAGACATTAGGAGGATGGCTTGGATAACCTAGAGCTGGTGTGCAGTCTAAGGTTTGGTACAAGTGCTAAATAATGGTCTGTGGGGGAAATGCCTGAAGAATCGGCTGGAGATGATACTGAGACTCCTCTTCCATGGGAAAAGGGTGACTCAGGAGATTCAGACTTTCCCAGCTTCTTCTAGCAATTCATCTTCTGTGCATTTCTTTTCATCTAATTGTCCTACGAGTTAACCTTGTATCACATTGGTTTATTTATGCATTGATCCTTTCTCTCCTTATCAATACATGTGTGTAAGTATATATGCACATACATACACATATATATAAAATACATATATATATGTGTGTGTATTGTATGTATGCACGCATGTATTTAGAGATATTCAAACAGAGGCCCAGAAAAGTTAAGCGACTTTTCAAACATCACGCCGCTAGTCAGACACAAAGCTGGGGTTTCAACTGAGTGCTAAATCAGTATTCCTTTCACTGAACTGCACTGACTAAATTCTCATCAGAATTGTTTCTATTTATTTCTTCAGAAATTTATCCTTGAGAGCTTTTAATCTTCTCGAACTGACTTTTCCTTTAGGAATTTAGGCCATGGAATACTTTTTATCCTAATTGAATAATTTACATTGATAGCACATGTCACTTTCCACTTTTTTTTTAGTTTACCAATTAGCAGTAATTACCTGTGCTTTAATCTTTCTAACAAGTAACCAAGGTTGTTCATTATATTTGAACTGAATTTTATTGTCTTTTAATGCAGGCTTTTTATATTGTTGTGGTTACTGAAAATATGGTTATTTTGATTCTACTTTTTTTACTCTGTATCAGATCGTGTGACTTCATATTTCTCGGAATTCTTCATGTTCATTATTCCTTACAGCACATTAATATTTAATTATATTCACGTGACAAACACACCAGAATTTATTCAGCCATGCTGCAATCACTGGGCACACATTTTGTTTCTAGCTTTTTGATTTTTCGCATAATATTTGAATACTTATTCAAATAGTAACATTTTTGTATACATGGTCTTTTCTGGCTGTCATTAATATATTTAGGATATAAGCCCATTAATGGAATCTCTAGATCCAATGACATGAATAATTTAATATATTTTCTTTTTTCATTCCAAAAATTTTTTTTGCTAGACAGGCTGTATACATTATAAATGTCAGTTTGCAGCTCAACAACAATGAATTAAATTGACTATCTGCCCATAGGACAGGTAGGTGGTACAGTGCATAGAGCACCAGCTCTGGAATCAAGAGGACCTGAGTTCAAATTAGGCTGCAGACATTTGCCAGCTATGTAACTCTGGCCACATCACTTAACCCTGTTTGCTTTTGTTTAGTACAGAGATAATTCCTAATCATAATTTAATGGGTGACTGGCCAATAAACCTATCCTTATGATCCTCCAAAGAATACATTAGCATGTTTCACTGACGCAATGTCCCCACATGAAAGAGCCTAGAGATCCTACTTCCAGGAAAGTTGTAAGGATATGTAATGGAAGTTTGGAAAGACTGGAGCATGCATAGATGTTTTGTACCCAGTTCTGGTCTACTAACCACTAAATGACAGCTTTCAATTGACTGAAATTGCCTAGTCAAAATTGGAGGTGTGTTCCAAGAGCTTTAGCTGGCCTTACTTTCTCTGTTCTTGGTAGGACTTCTCTGAATTTAACTATTCACTGATAACATCTGGCAAGAGAGACAATGCTGTGTGGGGAGAGGTCTTGAGCCACCTCCCTCCCAAGTCAATATGAGGTCTCAGTTCTCTTCCTTCTTCTCTTCTCAGTTCTTTCATTTTAGGTGAAGGAATTAGAAGCTAAGTCCTTATGAATTTCATAAAATCAACCCACTAGTAACTGATATGAGCATCCATCCAGTAGTCAGCAACAATACCATACATGAACTTGGTGGAATCAGTTCTATATAGAAGTCATACTAAGTATGAGCTCATTGTCTCTAAGTCCAGCAAAGTATAGGGGAAAGTGTGCCCCTGACACATTAGGGAGAAACATTTATATTTTTGTTCTTTCCATATCTTTGAATTAAAAGTTAATTAATGTTAATTGGTTAGTTGAAAATGACATTCCAGGAAGGGGAATATATCCAGAATTTGGACTCAAGTCAGAAGCATTCAAGAAAAGGAACCTTAACCCTTCAGGGGAAACCCTAGAACCATGAGAGGGAAATATAATTGCCTGTCTATGGGCTAGTGAGCCCACAGCATTTTCTCTACAATACGATCACAGTTAGACTCTGAGCTGTCAGAGGAAGGATTCTAATGTCAGCACTCTCTTGGTTTAGATTCAATGTTGGGGTGAAATAAGGCACTCACAAGTCAATGAAATTTTAACACAAAGTTTGCTTTGCCCTAACACAGTAAGAATACACAACAAAGATAAGATACTTAGCTTTTCTAGACTCTGCTCCCCTTATGTTCACATGGAAATGCATCTAGTCAGTAGGATTAGTGTAAGGTGAATCTCATAGATGTCAGAAATCCACCCAGTTAGAGGGGCTTATTCCATGACTAGGATATAGTGTCTGTCTATCTATCTATCTATCTATCTATCTATCTATCTATCTATCTATCTATCTATCATCTATCTATTGTGTATATCTAGTAGAAATGCTTCAACAAAGGTCCAGTAATATGTGCTGGAGTTTCTTAAATAGGATACCTGATGGAGGGGAAGACTGGTAATCATATGGTTCACCCACTCCAATTTTACAGATAAGAAAATTGAGTCTGGAGAGGTGAAATAACTTGCTCATGGTCACACAAGTAGAAAGTGGTTAAACCCAAGTCAGCTTGGTTCAGATCCATTGTTCTTTCTGTCACTTCATTCTATATTCTCTTTATTTTCCTTTCTTTGGGAATGTATGGATATGCAAGAGTATACTGATAAATGTTTGACAGTCAGTTCTCTGGGAAAATGTATAGCTTATATACTTTTAAATTTAATCTGCATTATTTACTTCTTCTCTATAACTTTCTTAGGACTAGGCAATCAACAAGACAATAAAACAAACCCTGATTTGTAGCATTTGCAAATTTTTGAGGTACAAAAGCTCATATTGAAAAATTAACAATGGGGGTGGCTAGGTGGCACAATGAATAGAGCACCAGCCCTGGAGTCAGGAGAACCTGAGTTCAAATTCAGCCTCAAACACTTAACACTTTCTAGGCATGTGATCTTGGGCAAGTCACTTAACCCTAATTGCCCTGCCTTCCCCCCTCCAAAAAGAAAAAAGAAAAAGAAAAATTAACTATCAATTCTCATGAGCTGGTAAGAGCTGGCTCCAGAACACCCCTGGAAGACTCTCATGGCCTCTGACAAAAGCATGCTTGAGAGGGCAGAGGAACATGAAAGCTAAAAAGGAAGGACCAATAAGTTACTTTCAAGAATATAGAGATAGTTGAACTCAGAAAAGATTCATTGTCCCCAATGCACCTCCTGTGTTCTTAGTGACCAAGCTCCTGGGGACCTCCCCAAAGACACGCAAGACAAAAAATACCAACGCCAGCATCCTGGGAGAGTCAGCCAGGAATACGATATCCCTACAGGCACATTATTCCTCTTTGAAGAATACATTATTCACTCTCTCCTTCAAAGATATCCAGCTTTCCAATAGCAATAAAACTGGCACAAAGATCCAGTCAAGAAGCCCTGTTTCTCCTGGTTTTTATATTTTGATGATATCTCAGTCCTTCCATGGGGTACTTTTCTAAGGACTAATAACAGAACATTTCCATCATCCCACCCTAATGCTACAATGGCCTGCCTTCTCTGTTGTGAAAACAATAGAAGACACACACATGGTTTCTCACTTTGGCTTGCATCAGTGGTTCTCAACCTTCCTAATGCCGTGACCCTTTAATACTCGTACGTGGGCATATCTGCATGTGGACTTATCTGTGGACTTGCCTGGAGACAGATAGAAGAGCAGTGTCTCGGTTCCTAAGACCATCAGAAATATGTGCTTTCCGATGGTCTTAGGTGACCCCTGTGACCCCTGTGAAAGGGTCGTTCAACCCCCAAAAGGGTCGCGATTCACAGGTTGAGAACTGCTGGCTTACATCTTCTTTCCCTCCTAAGGGCGGACTGAGCAGAAGTCATGTCTACTTTTATTGCTTATTTAGGCATGATTAATGAGGAAGAGAGCATTAGAGGCCTAGGCTACAAGTAGCCTCTCAGTTAGCTTTTCTACTATTCCCATGACTCAGAACTGGGCTTGGTTTCTGGGTTGGAATTATGGGAAAATGCAATCCAATGCTATATTTCATTGTATGTGGCTGTCTGCATTTTCATGCCTAATGGTCAAGAGCAGATTTTCCATTCGTAAATACTATTTTAGATAAGATTTATATGTCTGAATTGAGCTAAGCATTTTTTTCTCAAAATAGTCCATGCACATTCTAATTTGGTGGATGTTATAAATAGCCTTTGTATTTTAAGAAGATTTGTGCATTTGTGCAGATTATTGGTATTCAGTGTTTATGAACAACATCTTAATATTACATGTAGAAAGTTCTGATGGTTTTCAGGGGGTTGACTTTGAAGGGGAAGTTGGAAAACTTCCCCAGTATCTCCAGTTTGGTCTCCCAAACAGAATTAATGGTGGCACCTCTAACACTGTATCAGGCAAGTGAAATGGGAATCCTTTTTAACTTCGGTCTTTTGAATCCCTCTTTGTCCTCCATTAACATCCCCAATAGACTGATTGTCTGGGTCAAAGGAAAGACAACAAGAAAAGAGAGTTCCATGGACATTGTTCAGAAGAAGGGAAAAATGAAGATAAGTCAAGGGGTGGGGAGAAGGTTTGGAAAGAGAACTTAGTTAAAGGGTATCTGTCTTGTATTTAGGCAAAGATTCAAATATTTTGCCATTTTATTAGTCCACTGAAGCTGTCACTTCAAATAATCATTTTCCTAATTCTTTGGAGAGCATTAACCTTCTTGGTAAAGTCCAAAGCTGTAATCTATTTTACAGTGGTGTTGATATGGCAGCATGGCAGAGAGGCAAGGGCACTGGTTTTATAGTCAGAAGATCTGACTGAGTTTAAATGCCAACTCTGCAATTTACTGCCCATGTTACCCTGGACAAATCATTTAACCTCTCTAGGCCACAGCATCCTTGTCTGTGAAGTGAGGGAGTTCACTAGATAATCTCAAAGGTCCCTTCCACCTCTATGAGTCATAAAATTCCACATGAAGGTCAACTGAATACTCCTTGTTTATCATTGTCACTTCCCAATTCACTGTCTACTACCATCACTCAGCAGCCTCTCCTCCTTTGAACTTCACTACATCTAAACTGGCCAGTATCTACCAGCCTTGAGCACATTCTTCATTTCTCGGGGGGTTTAGTGTCTAACTCACAGTCTCTCTCTGACCCCAATTTCTGCTTTCAAATGAAGGGACTTCAGTTTACATGCTGAAATTCTCTCAAATGCGCTAAACTCCCAGTTCCTTAATCTACCAAACTCCTGAGCTGTACTCCCACTCACCATCTCGGTTATACACAGTTGGCCATGCCTTTGATGTTACCATTACCCACAAGCGTTCTATTTCCATGATCTAAAACTATTTAATTCCTTTATCTGATCATAATATCCAATGGTTCAATCTCTCCCTATACCTTACTGCTCCTAAAGCTCTTTTTCATCCTCCTTCACGAATCTTCCTACCTTCTAGGACTTTCTTAAGACATCACTTCTGTTTTGACTTCATTTAATCCTCTTCCCAATCACCACTTCTTAGTGAACTAGTTGAACTAGACATTATCATCTACTCTCCCTTGTTCTCTTGTCCTATCATTATTTACACTTAGTTGAATCTCAAACCACACTCCTACCCCCACTTTTCCTCATAGCACCGCTGAATGGAACTGGGCCAGAATCAAACAACAAAATCAATTGAGTTCACTATGAATGTACATTACCTAGTCCCAACTGTGCCCTCACTACATCAATGGAAAACCTTTCACTCCTCCTTAACTAAGGCTCTATCCCACTCACTACAGTGACTGTTCCAAATCTTCTCTTTTTTCCTCAGATCTACCACAGCATCATCTCCTACTTACCCATTCATCTGAGGATATTATCTCATATTTATCCAGGAAAATTGAGGCCCTAAGACTGAGTTCCTCCTTTGCCCCTCATCTCCATCTCACAACCCCTTGACATCGTCTTTCATTATTTCCTCCTTCGCTCCCCACTGATGAAGAAATAGGCTTTCTCTTTACTGAGGTGAACCCCTCTACATGGATCCCTGCTTCTTTCTTTTGTCTTCTACAATTGTCCCTGGCATCACCTCCTCTTCTCTACGATCTTCAGTCCTTTACTATCTCTGAGATCTCCCCTGCTGCCTACAAAAATACCTTCCCCATCCTTAAAAACTCCTCACTCGATCCTACCATACCCAACAAGTATCATCCTCTGTCTCTCCTTCTCTTCTTGCCCATACTCTCTGAAAACACGACCTTTCCTCATTTCCTCCACTCTCCTTATTCTCACTCTCTTCTCAACTTTCTGCAGTCCAGCTTTTGACCTCCTCCCTCAACTGACACCACTTTCACCAAGTTACCAATGATCTCATATTTATCTTTTCTCAATCTTCATCCTTTCTGAACACTGATATATTTAGCATTGTTGACCATGCTCTCCTCCTAGATATTTTCTCCTCTCTCTGAGTTTTCAAATTAGTATATGTCATCTCTTGGTTCTCCTCCTACTTGCCTAACGGTTACTTCTAAGTCCTCTTGTTGATTCATAATCATCTGGGCCCTTGCAGAACCTCAAAAGAAGACAGAGACAAATCAGCACCTAATATTGGACCTGCATCTGCAGGACCCAAGCATGAGCCAACACTGGAAACAGAATAAGACCATCTGTCCTGGTAGCCCACTTCTGACTCAGCATCCAGGCAACCTGTGCCCAACACAGAGTCCACACAGCATAGCCTGAGCCATAGCAAAATAAAAAGTCAGACTAGTATCTGAGAAGCCCAGTGGCCAAGAAGCCCATGCCCAAACCACAGAGGAACTGCAGCAGTAGAAAAGGCCAGAGTAGTATGTTGGGAGCAAGGTACTTCAGATCTTGCAGGAGGCTCAGTACCAACAAAATCTATTCTATTTAGTCTGGGTAGGGTCAAAATAAAAGGAATAGAGTGAACTCCAGGTTCTTGTTTATGCAAAGAGGAGAGAGAAAAGGAAAATAGGCCAAAATTTAAGTAGACCCATAAGGACAATGAACTAAAGCCTGGGAATTTCTAAATGGTGGATCTAAGTCTTGATTACTGTATCCAGGAACAAGCAGAGCCAGCCTATACCATTCAAGAGCTCAGAAGAGAGTAGAATCTGATCCAAACACAAGACTTAATCCAAAATCTGAAGTTGGAGATGTGAGTAATTGGAAGAAAATGTCAAACACAACAAAGAAATACCTTGGACTAAGAGAAATCTAAAAGATAAATCCATAAGAAAAGAGCTAACTCTATGACAAATACAAATAGAGTAGAGGGTTCTTAATGTTTTTTATCATGAACCCCTTTGGCAATATAATGAAGCCTGTGGACCCCTTCTCATCCTGATGCTTTTAAATGCACAAAATATTATGCATAAAAAGTCAAAGAAAACTAATTGTATGAAAATATGGTTAGAAAAAAATTTTGTTTAAGTTGTAGACCTCAGGAATCACTCAAGTAGAGTCTCAAACAAAATTATATCCGGCATTTAAGGACTACAAGAGTACCTGGAAAAAGAAATGAAACAGGAGATAGAAAGTAAAATGTTAAAGGAATTGAAAGCTTTAAAGGAAAGAATGACAAAAAGAATTTGTAGCTAAAAACAAATGGTGTTAAACCTCACTCAAGAATTGACCTTCCTGAAAATTAGAGTGGGCCAAGAGGAAAATAACCATTCTCTACTGCCCCTTTTGTGTATGAACAGTTTGATTGCTGAAAGGGGCAGAAAAAATAACATGTGTATAAGGCAAATGATATGTTTGTAAGGCAAAAAGAAACATTAAAACACAAACAATTGAAGAAATAGAAGAATATGTAAGGTATCTACTATCAAAAACAACCTATATAGGGGTGGCTAGTGGCACAGTGAATAGAGCACCGGCCCTGGAGTCAGGAGGACCTGAGCTCAAATCTGGCCTCAGATACTTAACACTTACTAGCCATGTGACCTTGGGCAAGTCACTTAACCCCAATTGCCCTGCCTTCCCCCCTCCAAAAAGCAAAAAAACAAAAAACAAAAAAAAAACCTATATAGAAAATACATTAAGGAGGCAGAGCCAAGATGGTGGTGTAGAAGCAAGAAAACTCCGTGGCTCTCCCCCTAACCACCTTAAATACCTATAAAATATGACTCTAAACAAATTTTAGAGCTACAGAGCCCACAAAGTGACAGAGAGAAACAAATCTCCTGCTGAAGGCAGTCCGGCAGGCAGACAGGAAGGAACCATCAAAGCATGCTGGGAGAAGAGCCCAGCTCCACTTGAACCCATAGTTTTAGCCCCAGGGCCCCAACCAGCTGCTGAAACAAACTTCAGGAGAGTGGATCACCAGCAGCTGTGGCAGTTTCCAGAATTATCAACCCACAAATGGCAAAGAAAAACTGAGAGGTCAATGTAGTACAATGTTGGAACTAGGGAGGGGGGGGATGGAAGAGTGGGTCTAGCCCCTGCCCCTGGAGCTAGAAGTGGCAATGGTGTGCCGGCCCTGCAGCTGCCTCCACATGGCTGCTTCAGAGCTCCTGGCCTGCAGATTGTAGGGGGGGCAAGCAAACATTCAGAGGGTAATTGCTCTTGCTTTAACCTGCCTGGATTTGGATCACAGTCTTGGGTGATGGCCCTGAGGTGTTTAACCAGTGAACCAGAGTTTGTGGGGGCTGCAGAGATGGTGCCCTCCTACTAGCTCTGGCAACTCCAAAAACCTCAGCAATTTGGGACAAAGCTCTCCCTTCTGGAAGCAGAGTTCTACTGTGGCAAAGAGCTCAAAAGTCAAGTAATTGAATGGAAACATGAGCAAGCAAAGGAAGCAAAGCAAGCACAGCCATCCAACTTTAGATTCCTTTTTTGGGGACAAAAAAGATCAAAGCATGGATTGGGAGGAAGACAACACAGTCAGAACTCCTGCATCAAAAGCCTCCAAGAAAAATATGAACTGGTTACAGGCCGTGGAGGAGTTCAAGTAGGATTTTGAAAATCAAGTAACAGAAGTGGAGGAAAAATTGGGAAGAGAAATGAGAATGATGAAAGAAAATCATGAAAACTGAGTCAACAACCTGACTGAAGAAAATAATACTGTAAAAATAGACTAACTCAAATGGCAAAAGAGGCCCAAAAGGCCAATGAGAAGAAGAATGCTTCAAAAAGTCGAATTTGCCAATTGGAAAATGAATCTCAAAAGCTCACAGAAGAGAATAATTCCTTCAGAATTAGATTGGAGCAAATGGAAGCTAATGACTTTATGAGAAATCAAGATACTATTAAACAGATCCAGACAAATGAAAGAATAGAAGGCAATGTGAAATATCACATTGGAAAAACCACTGACCTGGAAAATAGATCCAGGAAAGATGATTTAAAAATTATTGGACTACCTGAAAGCCATGATCAAAAAAAAAAAAAAAGAACCTAGAAATCATCCTTCAAGAAATTCTCAAGGAAAATTGCCCAAATATTTATTCAGGGCAAAATAGAACTTGAAAGAATTCACTGATCATCTCCTGAAAAAGATCCCCCCAAAAAATGCCTAGGAATATTATAGCCAGATTCTGGAGTTCCCAGATCAAGGAGAAAATATTACAAGCAGCCAGGAAGAAACAATTTGAACACTGTGGAAACACAATCAGGATAACACAGATTCTAGCAGCTTCTACATTAAGAGATTGGAGGACCTGCAAAATGATATTCTGGAGATCAGGGGAGCTAGGATTAAAACCAAGAATCACCTACCTAGCAAAATTGAGTATAGTGTTTCAGGGGAAAATATGATCATTCAATGAAATAAAGGACTTTCAAGCATTCTTGATGAAAAAATCAGAGCTGAACAGAAAATTTGACACTCAAATACAAGAAGCAAGAAAAGCATGAGAAGGTAAACAGGGAAAAGAAATCATAAGGACCTTATCAGAGTTGATATTTACATGCCTATTTACATCCCTACATGGAAAAACAATAATTGTAACTTATGAAACTTTTCGCAGTATGAGGATAATTGAAGGGAATATAAATGTGTGTGTATATACATATATATATGTATATATACACACACACATACATACATATGTCTATATAGGAGGGTATATGTGTGTATGAATATGGGTACAGGTATACATAGACAGAGGGCACACGATCAATTGAATAGGAAGGGATGATATTTAAAAGGTGAAATTGAGAGGTGAGAGAGGAATATAATGAGAGGAGATGGGGAGAGACAGAATGGGATAAATTATCTCACATAGAAGAGACAAGGGATAACTGTTACAATGGAGGGGAAGAACAGGAAGGCAAAAGGGAATAGGTCAACCTTACTCTCATTGAATTTGTCTTAGGGAGGGAATGACATACACACTAAATTGGGTATCTTGCCCTACAGGAGAGCTTCCAAAATGTTAAATATTGCCGCTCATGACAACCTAGTGAACATCATACCCTGGGCAGCTGCCTGCCTTACTTACAATATAAGACAGCTATTATTTAACCTGACAGAAAAGAAAACAAAAGTGAATAGAGCACCAGCCCTGGAGTCAGGAGGACCTGAGTTCAAATCTGACCTCAGACGCTTGACACTTGTACTAGCTGTGTGACTTTGGGCAAGTCACTTAACCCCAATTACCCTCCAAAAAAAAAAAAGGAAAAAAAAAGAAAACAAAACAAAATTCACTTTCTTATTTCATACCTGTTGCTCTTGATAGGAAAATTCTCCTTTTGTTTCATAGGGTGTCAAGGATTCTCTGTCTTTGTAGGATCTTACCTTCCTTTGGAAATGCCTTGCATTATTCATAATACAGGTAAAGTGATACATTTAGAGTAGACTTCCAAGCATCTGTTTGGAAAACTGTCACTTCTGTCCCAGTCCTTCTCCTTTAGGACCGTACCAATGGTATAGAACTATGGGTCGTTCTATAGCTCCAAATAAGACTAGGTATCTCTATCTCCTGTCCCCATCTTTCCATCTATTTTCAGTGAGTTCTCAAATCCTTTTCCTCTTGTCAGTGCTCTCTCTCTCTCTCTCTGTCTCTCTCTTTCTCTGTCTCTCTCTCATCATCTCCATCTAGTACTGGTATCTAGGTCTATTAGTTTCCCAGAAGACTCCATGTGGACAAATAAGACTTCTTCTATGGTCTAAGTCAGAGGTGGGGAACCTGCAGCCACAAGGCCACATGTGGTCCTCTAGGGCCTCAAACATAGCTTTTTGACTGAATCCAAACTTTATAGAACAAACCCCTTAATAAACCAGCAGTCAGATAACCTGGGTTTGAAACTTCTCTATATTTCAATTTCTTCACCTATAAAGTGAAGGGGTTAGGCTAGATGACCTTTAAAATCCCTCCCAGTTTTAATGTGCTAGGATTCTATAGATTTTTGAAGGTATTTTGGAAGATTGAAAACAATAATAAATAATGTCTATAGCGTAAGCTATAGACTACAAACAACACAAATCTATTGCCCTTCTGTTTTGAATCCTCCTCCATCATGCCTTCTTAGAGAAGTAGTTTCCTGTATTCCCTCATCTATTTCCCAGTCTCTCAGACAGTGACTTCTTAGTCTTTAAGATTTAAAAGCAAGGGAATGAGAGAGAGAGAGAAAGGATCTGTGTTTGGGTCTGAATGCCCTATTATTATCCATTGAAGAGAAAGAGCTAATCTCTTCATCATGAAATCAGATTCTCTGGGAATGGCTCATCCATGAATAGTTGAAGCTAAGTCTAATGGTTCCAGAATTTCTTGTGGGATCAATATCAGCCTCTCTTTTGCTTTAGAAGCTAGAGGGCAGTAGTCTCTCATCCCAGGAGAGTGCACACCAGTTCACTGGGGAGGAGGGAGGCAATATAAACCATCCCTCCTCCCAATCACAATCAGAAAGGTTTCTTAAAAGGGGAAGTTTGGTATTGACTCTCCTTGAATAGACCTAAGACAGACTCAACTGATCCTGGCCACCAGGGACCCAAGGAAGCTGAGGTAACAACATAATTGTAACATGGCTCCAGATAGATTAGCCTGGTCAAACCTGAAAAATGCCAAGATAAGACACTCTTTAGAAAGCAGCAAGGTTGGGAGGGATAAAGCAGGGGAAAGACGCTAGTCTAGTTATTCATCCTTTTCTTGGCTGTTGACTCCATTGTGTTGACTGTCAGTTTCCAAGACACATTTCATGTTCCCACATACATGAAATCAAAACTTTCATAACATTTTCTAGTGCCCCTCTAAGCTAAGAATTCTTCCCCTAGTCATAATTTGTGAAAGACCTGATCTTATTCTCTCCATTTTTTATGATGTGACCATAAAATGAATATAAATATATATTCAGATTGTGTCCATTTTGACCTTGTTGTGGCACATAGCATAAGAAATCTAAACCAAATAGCTGACAAATGGCTTCCTTTGTTTCCCTAGCAGTTCTTGTCAAAAGGGCTTCCTCTCCTCGGTAATTTATGTTCTTGGGTTAATCAATCACTGGACCTCATTTTTCAATTGTTTCTAGTTCTTGGTTATTACATACATTCCAATGTTCTACTTTTCTTTTCCTTTCTTTAAACTAATACCAAAAGATTTTGATGAATACTGAATAATATAGTTAGACATCTGGTATAGTATATGCCCCATTCATTTATACTTATAAAAATTATTATTTCCTTACCCCTCAGCTGACTCAGTATTACTCACTGTAAAGCCAATCATGAGCAGCTCTCCTGAGGACTGCTGCTTGAATAACTTTAAGGATCTAATCACATAGTATAGTGAAATATATTCAGCAATAAACTAAAGTAAAACATTCAAGAAACTAAAGCACAATATTCACAAGAATATAACATAACAACTTATTACTAAGGTGGCCACATAGTCTTAAACAAAACATATTATTCAGTAAGTCACAATCTCTACAATCAATATAGAGTACCCAAATAAAGTCTTCTTTCATCTTGACTGGAGAGGTTGGCTTCCAATCATCCCTAAACCAATCATCCTTAAGGGGTAGCAGAAAGTACAAACACCATCCATCCCTAGGTCACAGTAAGTTACAATATCATCAGTCAATATTGAGTACTCAAGTAAAGTCTTCTTTCATCTTAACTGGAGACTAACTTCCAAATCCCACAGCTCCTCTTACACAGGCTGGCCCCTCCCAGCTCTTGCCTGGATTCACCCAATTCTTGCCTGGATTCACCTGCAGGCAGCTCTCTGCTCTAGTTCTATATTTCAGCCCATGGGGACTATGCCACTCCAAGCCCTCTGCAGTTTCTGTTTCTAGGAAGACAAAGTTTAACAGAGCTACAATATTTACACACATTAAGTTTAACAGAGTTACAATGTTTACACACATTGCTGGCACTATCATCTCACTTTCTGTCTGACAAAGTAACACAAACCAACAGACAAAGCTTCTATCTGAGAAATCAAACATAAATCAACAGTAAAGTTCCAGGACTTCAGTAAACAGCAGCAAAGTCCTCTTTCAGGACTTCTGTATCAACAGCAAAGTCCTCTTTCAACAGACAGAATGCTTCATTCTGACAAAGTAACATCAATACAGACAGACAGAACAAACAGACAGAGTGCCAACATCACAAACATTCTCCCTCTCAGTTCTGCTTGGTCCCAGCTCGTGCTCGAGCTTTTCTCTGCTCTTCTTCTTCCTGTTCCACTCTGGTGGCAAGTTCCTCCCACTGTGGGCTCCATGTGATGACATTAGGCCTATTAAGGGCAGGGAAGGTCTCCAAACTCCCTTAGCCTACCTATTAAGAGCAACACAATGCATGCCATTCCCAACAAAGACTTGATATAATTGAAGATGAGGCTCAAGGACATTTGAATAGCTGAAACAAGTAGCAGAGTATTACTCTGCTTGCCATTATTCTCACCATTTACCACTAATCATCCATTATTCCTCTGGCCCCAACTGGAGGATATTTCTCTATATAGGACCTGTAGATCGACATCATCATTCATTGGAAGCTGATCCATTGCTTCCTTCTTGTTCCTCTTTCTCTTCTAAAAATAGATCCTCATAGATATTACTTAACTCCCAATATCCAATGGTCCTTCTTCCACTTTTCAAAGGCTCTCTGATAACCTATAAAATGGAGATATGTTCCTCTAGTACTTGGAGGTTACCTTTGAGAAGATGAACTATCATGTACATTGTGCATAGATTTTTGGCCATACTAGAAAAATAGATCACATACCCAATTATTACACATTTCTCCTTGCCCTCATTTCTCTTTATCCTACAAGTGAGATCCTGCTCTTTAAACCCCCATCCTTCCTATTGGTAGCTCTTGTGGCCAAGTTTCATGGTAAACTGTGATTAAATGGCCATACCTATTTGCCTGAACAAAAGGTCTTCCTCAAAAGAATCCATGAGCTGGTCAGTTCTACCAGGTACTCTCCATTTGCCCCCTTTCACTATCTAGAATTCTCTTTTATATTTTGTTTGCTTTTCTTTTCCCAATATCTGTCTCTATCTCTCTCTGTCTCTCTGTACCTCTCTCTCTCTGTCTCTGTGTCTCTCTGTCTCTCTCTTGTCTCTCTGTCTCTCCCTGTTGTCTCTGTCCTGTCTCTTTCTGTGTTTCTGTCTCTGTGTCTCTATCTCTGTCTCCCTCTCTCTTCCCCCCCCCCATTTCTCTGTCTCTTTCTGTCTCTCTGTCTCTGTCTGTCTATCTCTCTCTTCTATTGCATCAGCTATGATCCTCACTTATAGCACAATCTTAGGAGGGCCCAGGAGGAAGCAGGACATCCCTTCATACTCGTTTCTCATTGTGAACCTCAGGCTTAGACTGTTGTCTACTCTTTTTTTTCTTTCTGGCCCCATGTCCTACTCAGGCTAAGTTTCAGACTATGCATAAGTCACAGATAAGTTCTCCTCTTTCTATCCAGAGTGGATCAGTACAAAAACTTTTCTCTGAAATAATCACGATGAGGGTGCACTCCATTGTCCCCAAGATGAAAGTCATGTCTCTTCCTTGATCTGCAATCATGGTCCTAAAGCTAGCTTTAACCTCCTTACTAGGGCATTTATACTTCAGAAACCGGCAATAGCTACAGGTTTGACTTATTGTTTTATTGATTGTCTAGATTTAAGAAAGTATTAATAATACAGATTGAACTTTAAAGTGTATATGCATATATTTTTTTCCAATGACCAGAACACCCCTATATTTTTCTATAAACCTTGTTCAAGCTCTGTAGGAATATAGTAGAAGGCTCAGGGAATGAAGTCATCACCAAAATGAAAGCCGGGTAACTTTAGGCTCTTAATATAATAATCATAATAATAACCATAAGTGGCATTTCTATACTACGTTAAGGCTTGTGAAGACGTTTACAGCCATTAACTCATTTGAGCCTCACAATGCCCTTGTCTGAAATTCACAAAGAATGTAACTAAATGCCCAGTGGTGCCTTTGAGGCCCTTAAGTAGAGCCTAAAATTGAGCAGTTGGCAACTTGTATTAAGCCTTGACAATGGAGATTCCCTGAACTTTATGTAAGATGCTTTGTGGAAGAAGAATACTTAGTCTCAGCCTTGGGAAATGGATAGGTCCCTGAGGAAAAAGCCTTAAGAACACCCAAAAGCAGATCAACCTGTACAGATTAGTAGAGTGCAGACTCAATACAAAAGTTCTAAGAAGATGCAAAGTGAGAAGGGAAAGCAACTCATTTTTTATGCAGTAGTCAGAAAATTCCAAGAGAGCCTAACCTTTTAAGGCTCAGGCCTGTGTGCCAAGCTGAAGAGCTTCTAGTAATCAAATGCCACATTTTTGTGGCCTTATTTAAATTTCTTCCTCTTGAAGGGTCTCAAGGTCTGAGGTCCGTTCCATACAAGGGCTTGGACAATTGCTTCCAGGGAGTTCCATAAAAAGGAGAGGGGAGTTAATGGAGCAATAGATCCTAACTGATTAGTGTAAAGGCCAAAGGGTATAGTCCATATATTGTTACTCTGGCAAAAATGGTCCCACAGTACTATCATTAAAATATTATAACCAATCCCCCCATGTGACAATTTTACTATAGTGCATGCTAACCCCAGGAAGTGTGAATCCCCTTCATTCTCTTCTTAGTAGTAAACAGTGAAACATATCTCTCCAGAGATACTGTAATACTCAGGTCCGTCATAAAATGTTCACTGGTCAGACCTGGGATATGCCGAGGAATCATAAGCAGTGCCCATTTCTACATGTGTGCAGTCCTGATCCATGAAGCCCCCTCCAGCTGAGGCAGCAGCAAGCCCAATCTCCTGTGCTAGGGGGCTAGTTAACCACTGGTGAGAAGGTAAAATTGTAACATTTCAAGTACTATCCCCTCTTCTTCATACTTACATCCTCAGATTTTCCAAGGACACAAAATTACAAGCATAGGGGTATATTTGTGATATGAGTCTATACAGCTAGGCCTTGATTACGAAGAACAATGAATGCTCAGTATTTGAAGTTATAATTATATAAAATCTGATCATTGCTTCCAGCCGTATGAAAATATGCAGCGAGAATTCGAATAATGAGACCACTTTAGGGGATTTTGTTTACTCTAATTGAGACCTAGCAGTATTACTTATTTGTAATTTTGAAAGCAAATGAAAAAAAATTTCAAAAGCAATATGTATTTCCATTCTCCCTGCCAAACCCATCTAAATAATGCTGATTTCTTAATATTTTCATACTTTCTATTCCCTGGTGGGTAAATATCCTTTCTTAGAAAATAGCTCCCCACACTTGATTTAAATAAAAGAGAGGAAGGAGAATGGTAAGATTGAAGGCAGCCTCATGACCTTGGGCAAATAACTTGACCTCTCCAGACTGAGAGGTCTAAGAATCAGAAGCAATTTCAAAAAGCATCCCTTTCCAGAATCCCCACAGGTGATCATTCAGTCTCTTCATGAAGACTCTTAGTCAGTTTCCTTATCTAAAATGAGAAAATTAGAGAAGATGACATGTACAGTTCCTTCTAGTTTCAAATCCTATAAAACTCTATATATCACAGTTCCCAGGAAACAAGAAGATTAACTTCAACACCATTTTTTGCTCAAACCCAGTTTCAAGGCATACTGAACAAGGAAAATCCTAGGAACAAATCCTTTGGATCTTTGCAATCAGGGAAAACATTTTTACATCTTGACTCAAAGATGAAGAGACCACCTTTGTTTTATTAGTATTGGAATAGAAAACTTCCCTTAGAACCCTATGGATGGAAACTTTTGCTGAGAGTTAGGAGTTGGAATGTGGGGAGTGGGGTGAGATAAATGGGGATTAATGATCTAGGCATATGATCTAGTCACCAAAATGAGTGGGCATATGATCTAGTTACCAAAATAAATACTATTCAAAATTCTCTTCTAAAGGAGAGCAAGAAACTCAGAACCCAGACTTTCTGTAAACAAAAGAAATCTAATCCTTTCAGTTAGCTCCTAGGGAAAAATATCTTAGCTCACTACCAAAAAGCATCAAATGTTCAATGAGGAGTCTGGGGAATACATGGTACACAAAAGGGGAAAAAACCTGCTCATTCCTAGAGGAAAAATGAGTTAAGTGGATAAGATCACACATCCTAAGATGTTCCAAGGTTCACGCTTGGCTGAAAAAGAAAAAACAAAGCTGTTTGTCCTTCTGCAAATACCACTGGGAAATCTGATCATTGATCAAAGAAATGTTTCTTAAGGGGAGAGAGGTGACAAAGGAACAATATTTATGTAACAATTTTTATTACTATCAGGCTCTGTTCTCATTGATTCATTCACTCCTTTCCTTGGAAAATCCCTCTACTTTCATGGTGTCCACAAATCACATCAGCTTCATGTTTATAGTTAAAAACATACTTTAATTGTATTACTAAGCATGGTAAAAATCAAGGAAATATATAAGCAGCAAGCACTCCCAGAATCCCAACCCAAGCAAGTCGTCTTTCCTTCTCTAAACCCTGTGAAGGAAGGTTGTGCTTGAGCCCAATCTCTCCCAATTCCCTGAGCCAGTTCTACACCATGGGAAAGGAATGTGAAGTAGTGGAAAGCTGGCAACCACTTCTGTCTCCTTAAACAAAGGAAGAGGGAAAGAAAGCTTATGTGGTCACACTCAGAAGTTAATTAATTTGCTAGAGAAGCAGGTAATTTTTTGTTTCACAGAGGATGATCATATACTCCATCAATTCAAAAGTGAGAGAATGAATGAATGAATGTATGAGTGGGGGGAAAAAACCATTTATTAAACGCTTTCTATCTGTCAAGCATTGTGTTAAGCGTTGGAGGTATGAATAGAAAAAGTGAGACTGCCTCTGCTCTCTGGGTGATAACACTTTAATGGAAAGAGAACACACATGAAAGAGAGCTCAGCCCCCTGGCAGATGGGGGGAATTGGAAAGTCATAAGGGTTCAACAAGAATGGATGGTAAAACCCAGAGATCTAAAACCCAGAGATCTTTAGCATTTATGAATAGTCCAGATGACAGTGCCCATTTGGTATGGAAGATATTGAGACAGGACAGATTATAAGGTTCAGAGGATGCTGGGATTCAGTAGAAGATGATAAATTTTATTGGGCCGCTCACTATCTCACCAGAAGAAGCTGAGTTCATGGCTCCCAGTTGGTCTAAGTGGATATGAGCAGTCATGTTGTTCTTCCAGACCACTGGGGTCTGGGTGGCCAAAGATTATGAAAGGCAAGTGGGGACAAAGGACATTACTAACTACCGGAATCAAGGAAAAAGACACATGGACATGGAAACATTAGGTAGCATGGCTCTTTCCACTGCCATGATAACTCTCTACTTCTTTGTATTCCTTTTTCTTTTCAAAACCCCTTGCATCTTGTGTCACATCCAAAGACAAACCAGTGCAGACAACACTGGCACCAACTACATCTGGAAAGAGTCCCAGGACTGGCAATCTCTATGGAAACATAATATCCCAACAGACACATTTCTTATAAATATTTGCTTAGAGAGGTGATAGAACAAGGACCCCTTGATTGATCCATCTAATAACAGTAGCTTCTTTCCCAAAACTCTGAAGGGATTAGGATAATGAGAGACCAAAGAGAAGAAAGAGCTCTCCTAGAGTGAAGAGAGCAGTTCCCAGAAGCCACCAGAAAAGGATTTTGTGTTTTAGGGAAAGGGTTCTCTAAGGGTGTGCTTAAAGTTTAAATGACTATTCTTCTCTTTAAAGAAGCAAACTTTTAACTGAACTGTTGCCCTAAACTCTGGACCATTGCTAATCTTGACTGACAAATATTCCTTTTCAAAAGGGCAAAACAGCTTGTGTTAAGAGTCATGTCTGAGAGCATGAGGAGTTTAGATGTTAGTTTGGATATCTCTCCCTCAGGCAGAACAATGTTCAAATTTAGACTAATAATAAATTAACAAAATTTGTTTTGGGCAGGCTTATGCCTACAATAAAGAGTAAAGTATTAATTTTTTAATTTGAAAGTATGTTGCCAATACCTAACAAATGCATTCTACAGAATCAAATCATTGATTTGTCATTGCCTGATAGATATCTATCAATCTGTGATTTTTCATAAGGTCTTCTAATACTTTGACAATATTCTAGTTTGGTTTAACTTTTTTTGTCTTTTTGGAGGAGGTAAGGTAGGGCAATTGGGGTTAAGGGACTTGCCCAAGGTCACACAGCTAGTAAGTGTTAAGTGTCTGAGGCTAGATTTGAATTCAGGTCCTCCTGACTCCAGGGCCAGTGCTCTATTCACTACATCACCTAGCTACCCCTGGTTTAATTTTTTAAAGTGGGACACAAGGTGAAGTTTATGTCAAAAAACTAAAAGAGAAACACCTTAAATCTTCAAATTGACAGACATTCCAAGTCTAAATCTACAGAGGGTCAGGGAGACTAGGAGTCCTACTGATCACTCTAACGTCTAGATGTCTTAATTCTGTTCAGTTCATTTTAACCAACATTTATTAAATATATACTATATGCAGTGTAGTGTGTGTGCCTGCTGCTGGAGGTAGAAATGACATAGTCTCTGACCTCAAAGAATTTACAATATAACTGAAGCACAACCACAATACAAGTTAGAATGTGAAAAAGTATGCAATGGGGATCAAATAGAGAAGGAGCCTGTAAAAGAAACACAAAATAAATGAGTAGAGAGTAATTAAGGAGTCCTCTAGGAAAACTACCTAGAGGATATCAGGAAGGGCAAGTAGATCTTGAACATTTGATCTTAGCCTCAATAGGCCAAGAAGCAATTAGACTCAGGGGTGAGAGTGGTTCTTAACTTTTTTTGTGTCAGGGACCCCTTTGGCAGACTGGTGAAGTCTATGGATTCTTTCTCAGAATATTATCTTTAAATTTATAAAAGAAAATACATAGGATTGCAAGGGAAACCACTTATATTGAAATATATTGATCAGTTGTTTTGGGTTTTTTTGGTGTATAAATACCAGGTTAAGAATCAGAGGTTTCTACAGGGATCAGGGAAGGCTTCAGGAAAGAGTCAACATCTGAGCTAGACCTTGAAGGAAGAGTTGATTGTGCTTTCCTTAAAAGAAACCATGAGCTTGCTTTTTCCAAAAACCAAAGCCCTTTTGTAAGTTAGATCTCATTTATTCTCATAACTGCTTCCCTTTCATTACCCCTCTGACCTACATCTGCACTTGAAAAATGTGTTAGGCAGCTGTACCCACAGCCATGGCAGAATAGGAAGGGTAGGACATTGTGGCACTGACTGGCATGATGAATGTGTTTGGATACATGGAATTTACTGCAAACCATTCATCGAATGGAGAAATGGAAAGCCAAAGCACAGAATATCGTATCTTAGATAGATGCATTAAGGCATAACCCAGCTATAAAGTTAAGGGGTCACAGAGTAGAATCACCTATGGCAAGACACTCTTAGAAGATCAGATGACTGTCATCAATTTGCTATTGAATCATGAAGTCTGAAACAGGTCAGAACTATGAAGTTGGGAAATTTGTCTTCAAGGCTTCTGTCTTCACCACCACCCCTTCCCCTATCCCTTTTTTAAACTCCTTCAGATAATTATTAAAACCTGCCCTCATAAAAGGGTCAGATATCAATCACATACATCTTAACTTGAATTCAAGTCAATATGTTACCTCTCAAAGAGGTATTTCAGCTTATGCCTTATTTTCAAATGTGGAGGAAGAGGCCGTGGTCTGTACATACAGGTGCCTAGTCTACTGCTTTGGAAAGACCTTGAATGGTATAGATCTGTGACAGGACCATTATCTACAAGCCCCATCCTCAACCTCCTTGCAATATAATTTAAGTTAGCTTTTCCCTAATAGGAGACAAAGCTATCCTTGAGACTTGTTTGGTCCAAGAGACTTAGCAGGGCCAAGTTAAGTGCTGAAGAATTCTTGCCGAATGGCCTTTCTGCATTATGGTTAAGTAGACCTCCTTTTAACTGTTGAATGACCTAGGATCGCTTCATTTCATACATCAAACCTAAACTAAGTGTGTCAGACTGAGTTAGCCTAATTAGCTACATGAATTAGATCCTTAGAATAGGGTTCCAGTTAAGTCCTACACTTGTAGATTCTCACATGGATCCAACTGTTGTGTTGGATGGTTCAGCAATATTATTCTGGCTTGCTAAGCAAAGTAGCTTGTATAATATATGTGGAAGTCTTTGACATGTTCAATTAGTGTCTTATAATAATTCAAGATTGCACCATTAGCCATTTAGAGGTCATAGAATTGAATCCTCATTAAGATTTTGAGTGAAAGAAGTCTAGTTTCCTGTTGGTAGTAATAGAATTTGTGTTCTCAGCTATAAGTAAAATATGTGGCCACTTTTAAGTGCAGTTTCAGTACAAATACAGTACAGTCTTTCTAGTTTTGAAAATTTTGATTTGTCATTTTACCGCTATTATTTAATAGCTCAAATAAGCTATTAAGGTTTAAAATTGCACTAAGATTTTTTTTGGAAATGCTGCATAAAGGAATACCAAATATAGAAATTAATTTTCTTAAAAGTATTTTACTACATGAGCAGAACCTGCTTTTACGCAAGGGTGGATTTCTGTACCTCCTGAATGCATAAAGAATATACAGTCAAGGGAACAGTATTTGAAACTTAAAATAAGATCAACTTATGCATTTATAAAAGGTACTCACAATGGAGATGAGCTGTCTTCACTCTCACAGATCTTCCCTTATTATGAATTTTCCATTAAGGCAGCTCATACAATACTGTTGGGCTGCAAGGGAAAATTTTGGAGTAAGCTCACCCTTATGAATTACTGCATAAGAAAACTTAGGCACATCCAAGTTCTAGGAATGCTCGAGATATCCTTTCCAATTTTCAAGCATCCCTTTCAGTTTCTGAGGGATGATCTTGGAGGATAGCATCATATTTAGGAGTTGCTTAGACTAAGATACTCCTTAAAAAGGGAACTAAGCAAAGGCCAGTTGTGGGCAGCTAGGGAGTACAATGGATAGAGTGGCAGGCCTGAAGTTGGGAAGATTCATCTTATTGAGTTCAAATCTGACAGATACTTACTAGCTTGTATAATCCTGGGCAAGTCAATTAACCCTGTTTGCCTCGGTTTCCTCACCTGTAAAATGAGCTGGAGAAGAAAATGGCAAACCATTCTAGTATGTTTGCCAAGAAAACCCCAAGGGGGGGGGGGGAGTCACAGAGAATTGGACATGACTGAAACAGCATAATAATAACAAGCAAAGGTATATTTTACAGCACTGTTGATATATTCATCTCTTGAAGCAAATCAAGAAAGCCATGCCACTTTTCTATCTCTCTTACTGTGATTTGAGGATGTATGTTAACAACAAAATTATCCTATTTTCTTCAATGGGCAGAGGATTTTGACTTAAGAGAGACATTGCTGTAACATCAGTTTTAGATCTGAAGTCACAGGCTAACTTTTTGTATATGTGTTGAAACAAAACCCCTCAAGTATTCGATGTTGAGTATAAGTCAGAGAGTTTTAGAAGAGTTGATTAATGTATCATATGTTGTTGTTGTTTAGACATTTTCAGTCATGTCTGACTCTTTATGATCCTTTTTGGGATTTTTTCTTGGCAAAGATATTGGAGTGGTTTGTCACTTTCTTCTCCAGCTCCTTTTACAGATGAGGAAACTGAGGCAAAGAGGATTGAGTGATTTGCCCAGGGTCACACAGCTAGTGAGGATCTGAGGCCAGATTTGAACTCACAAAGAGTCAAAGAACAAATTACAGAAACAATTTTTAAAATGACATCAAAGAAACTGACAATAATGAGACAACATACAGAATGTTATGGGATGTAGCTAAAGAAGCTCTAAGGGGAAATTTTATATCTTTAAATGCTTTCATCAACAAAAGAAGAACCAGTCAATGAATTGGGCATGTAACTTAAAAACCACCAATAAATCAAAAATCCTTAAGTAAATTACAAAATAGAAATTGTAAAAATGAAAAAAAATTAATAAGCCTTTGTTCTCGATTTTTCTCTAATTTACCCTAGGAACCTTTCCATCCTGAAAGTTTACAACCAGTCCTGGAGTTAGCAAATTGGGAGTACACTATCTCTGTAGCCTCTCCTCTCTTCTGGCTCCTACAGAAACCAAAGGTTCCTGGGCCAGCCATGTCTTCATCCCTACCAGGTTGAATGCTAGACTTTCTCTACCATGTACCTTCATCCCTCCTCTAACCTTCTTAATTTCCTTTTATGTGTTGTCTTCGCCTATTAGAATGTAAGCTCCTTGAGGGCAGGTGCTGTCTATCTTTTCTGTTTGTATTTGTTTTCTCAGAGCTTAGCAAGCTGCCTGGCACACAGTAAAACATTAATAAACGTTCATTAACTAATTGGGTAACTAAAACTGAAAACAAAAAAATCAAACTGATAAAATTGAAAAAATGATTGAACCTGTTTATTTGAATCAAAAACTAATGAAATAAATAGTTCACTTGATTTAAAAAGAAAGGAAATCAAATGGTATATATCAACAATGGAAAAAGAAATCAAAGCAATTGAGGAAATAAAAGAAATTATCAGAAACTATTTTGCCCAATTATATGCTAACAAAATCAACAACTGAGAAGAAACAAATACTTGTAGTAAAAAAGGGTTGTTTTGTTGTTGTTGGGTTTTGTTTTTTTTTTTTTTTTTACCATTGTTAATAAGAAACTATTCACAATTCAGAACAACTATGACATGGAAAATAATTGTTCCAAGTTAATCTATTCATTGCAATGTAAATTTGAATTTAAATCCCTCAATTCCAAGGTTGCTGCACCATTCCAGTTTTATTTTCCAAATGTACAATAGGAGAATTAAAAGCTTGAAAATCATTAGATGCCTCCACAACTCTCTGGAGAGAAGCTCTCTCTTCAGAAACAATTCCAATCTCGTTTCCTAGGGCTTCTGTCTAAATTAGACTCTTCTGTCCCTCTTTTTTTTCCTTACTTTGATCTCTTTAGTCAATTGTCTGAATATCCAATAGCTTACAGACTAATTCTGTTGCATGTTGCTACATTTCTCTTTGTATGGCTTTATTTCACTTTCTTTTTAGCGCACTAATGTCAGTACCTTAAGCTTCAACTTTTCTGCTTCCAAATCACGTTTAATGGATTTCAATTATATCAATTCATTTTCTCCACTTCCCACTGTTCTTTTTTATTCTCTCTCTCTCTCTCTTGCAAATTAGCATACTTTTTGGTGTTTTCAAGTAAGTTTTTTATACTTTTCTCCCTTGTTTAAAAATACTAGTGCTTGTACAACACCAGCCTCTATTAGATCAATGAACCTTATGTTCTCTGCAAAATTTCTCTAATCAGTTGCAGAACTTTATTCCTGGGTTATCAGACGTGGAAACCTCTATATTTGCAAACACAATCTCCTTTCTTCTACCTAATTCCCTTTGGGTATTTAAGGTAATTCACAGCATATGTGGGACCTTTCTTCCGTTCTTTGATTTCTATATTTCCTCTTATTTTGGTTAAAAATATTTTACATGCAAATGTGACTTTCGTGACTCAATTAAAAAGCTTAGACACAGAGAGCAACTGAGGAGGTACATTTGTATGAACATTCATATCTCAAAAATTAGAAAACACTGCAAATCAGTATTTATCTAGAACAGGGGTGGGAAACCTGTGGCCTCGAGGCCATATGTGACCCTCTAGGTCCTCAAGTGCTGCCCTTTGACTTCGAATCCATTTCAGTCAAAGGTCTGCACTTAAGGACCTAGAAGGCCACATGTGGCCTCAAGGCCACAGGTTCCCCATCCCTGTTTTGGAATTAAGCAAATGATAGAGAAAATATTAATAATATTAATAATACAGACTAAATTTACAAGTATGTCATGCATGCATTTTTTTTCCTGAAGAGCTGATTATTTAACATTTACCAGCATGGGTGACAAATTGGGTGAGGGATGATTGGCTAACAGATAATCACCTATTCAGTATTCTCCGAGATCTGGTGATATTTCAAACTTGACATGAAGGCAAACTACCCAGAGTGCTTCTGAGTCTGACCTTGGGAGCTGGGGGGCATGGATAGGAAAGGCAGAAATTGAGCTAAGCAAGTAAAACAGGAAGAAGAGGAAAAGACAAAATCACGAAAAGCAGCACAGAGTCCAGGAGCAACTGGGGGAGTCCCAAGTCAGAGTGTTGAGGACAAATAAAGCATAAATCACATCAGGGCAAACTTTATGCTGCTGTTCCTATGCAGGCTGGAAATAATGACTAGTGACCTTTCCCTTTCCATTCTAGTGGCTGTAGATCATGGTCATTGCTTTTGAAACTGTTATTTTTGAAAACAATATTATTTTAAGTGTTTCTCATTATATATGAGACAATATATTGAATTCCTAATTGTCGTTAAAATCTATGCCAATTCTGCTGCCTTGGATGCTGGAAGTGAGATTGTAATTGGAGGGAAGACAAAAAGTGGAAAAAGGGCAGATGTAAAGCACTGATGTTTTATCAAAGTTAGGTGGATTTTGTCAATGTGAAGAGGTTGGGGTGGACACTTCATATTTAATTGAAGATACAGTGTATTCAAGAAAAAAAGACTATCCTAGGCTAGACTTCTCTTGAGACTGGGCTTTAGCTGCTAATCAGTCACTTCAGGCACTTAAGGACTTTCCCTGTCCACTGGCTTCCGCCATTTTAGTGCACTGAGGCTTTCACAAAAAGCCCTGTCCCTAAGGCAAAAGTGATTTGAAAGAAAACCATACCTCCAAGGAGTAAGAAAGAAGAAGTCCCCCATCCTCCACAGCTGACCACTCATCCTGCCTTGGTCAGTAGCACCTTCATTGCTGTTGTTCAGTCATATCTAACTCTTCACGACCCCTTTGGGGGTTTTCTTTGCAAAGATACTAGAGCAGTTTTTCATTTCCTTCTCCAGCTCATTTTTTACAGGTGAGGAAATTGAGGCAAGAAGGGTTAAATGAGTTGCCCAGGGTCACACAGATAAGTAAGTGTCTGAGGCCAGATTTGAACTCAGAAAGATGAGTCTTACAGATTCAGGACCTGCACTCTTTCCACTGTACAACCTAGTTGCCCTCAGTAGCACTACTACTGCTATTTTTTTTAAGGGTTATCAGAGGAGTTTCTTTAGCCCACTTAATGTGCTTGCTTCTGGAGAGGAAAGCCTTTATACTAAACCTTCAATGGTGAATACTTGTCTCCCTATAGAGTTTGGACATGCTTATTAGCAAATCACTTAGAGGACAAAAATCAGCTCATGATTAAGTGTAAGTGGCTGTTCAGATAATTTAATTGGCTATGATTCTTGGCAGGACCAATTATTTTAGGTAGAGACACCCCTTTTGATGTCCAATAAAAATGGGCAGAGGGTCTTACAAGGTCCACTTCTTATCTGCTCTCTGGCTAGAACACAAACCAGAGTGTAGTGGAAAAGACTTGGGTTCGGTAAGTTCGGGAAAGGAGAGGGAGGTGGAGAATATGTATGGGAAAGGGAAAGCCTATACTGGTGCACAGTTCCTTCTAATAGGAGTCATTAATGTCTGCCTTGGTGAGAAACCACATGGAAACTGCATGTCTAAGAGAAATGTTCATGACCTACATTCTTGAACTCTTACCTCCCAGGTAGAAAAGGATGGAAATTTCCAAGTAGTTTGATCCCAGGATGTAGCCATTTAGCATTGAAGAAAGATTTCTTGGGTAGTATTAAGCTTTTGGCTTTGCCTTAAATGCATTCTTCAGATAACTGACTTTCACAGTTGAGATCACTTGATCATCAGCTTAGAACTACATAGGACCTCAAAGGTTATCTCGTTTGACCTCGTCGATTTGAAGATGAGGAAACCTGAGAGGGCCAGGGAAGTCAAAGGACTTGGCCAAGGTCACACAAGTTAGAAGTTTTAGAGGTGATTTAGTGCTCTTTCTAAGACCTTCTAGGTCCTCAGGTGCAGCCTTTTGATTGAGTCCAAGTTTTACCGAACAAATCCTTTTATTAAGGAGATTTGTTCTGTGAAGTTTGGATTCAGTCAAAGGCTACACTTGTGGACCTAGTGTACCATATGCAGCCTGAAGGCCACAGGTTCCCTGCCCCTGGATAGAGTGTCAAGCCTGGAGGCAGGAAGATCTGAGTTCAAATCCAGCCTCAGACACTTACTAGCTGTGTGGTCCTGAACAATCTTAATCCTACTGCCTCAAGTTCTTCATCTGTAAAACGAGCTAGAGAAAGAAATGGAAGGCTACTCCAGTATCTTTGCCAAGAAAACCCCAAATAAGGTCATGAAGAGTCAGATATTACTGAATAAATGTTTTAAATGCCTTCTCTCAATCCTCATCCTCTTTGACTTCTCTGAGCCTTTGACAATATTGGTTGCCATCTTTTCCTTCTCTAGGTTGTCATGATGCAACTTTCTCCTGGTTCTCCTTCTACCTACCTGACCACTCTGTCTCAGCCTTCTTTGCTGTATCTTCGTCCAAATCACGTTGTGATAGAAACAGAGCCTTATGACTCCCTCCTGGGCTATCTTCTTTTCTCCCTTAATATCATTTCACTTGGTTACGTCATTAACTCCTTGGATTCAATTATCATCCCCATGCAGACAATTCTCAGATCTCCTTACCTAGCCCCTACCTTTCTGCTGACCTCTGGTCTCATATCTCCAACCAGCTATTGGACATCTGGAACTGAATGTTCTGTAGACGTCTCAAAGAACTCAACACATTCAATCCTGACCTCCTACGTGGCACCATCCTCAGCACCTTCTCACTCCCCATGCCCACCCTATTGCTAAGACCTGCCAACTCTACCATTGTCATATTTCTTGTACATATACTTCCTTCTGTCCTGTGACACTACCACTACCCTGGTGTAGACCCTCACTACCTCAGGTCTAGACTATTGCAATAGCCTGCTGATAGGTCTGCTTGCCACAGGTCTCTCCCCAGTCATTTCTATCCTCCACTCATCTGTCAAAATAATCTTCCTAAAGCACATGTCTGACCATGTCACCACCCTACTGCATAAACTCCAATGATTCTCTATCATTTCCAGGAAAAAATTTTAAATCTTCTGTTTGGTATTCAAAGGCTTTCATCATAACCTGCCCTCCCCAAGCTTTCTAATCTTCTCACACCTTACAGCAGTTCCTTTCCTTCACCCAAATACTTTGTGAGCCTCTGAAACTGGCCTTGCTATGCTTCAAACTCAACACTCCATTTCATGGCTGAATTTTCCCCATACTTAGAATGCTCTTTCTCATCATCTCACCTCCTGGTTTCCCAGCTTCCTTCTAGCCCTAGCTAAAACCCTCCATTCTAGGAAGCCTTTTCCAATCCTTTGTAATGCCAGTGCCTTCTCTTTGTTGATCATTGTTATGGGAATATGAAGCTCTTCCCTGCCCCTAGGCTCTTTGATAGGCTTAAGTGGCTCTGAGAACCTTCCCTGATTTGAAAGTATACTCTGCCCCCTAATAGGCTGAATGTGGTCACATGGAGTCTGTGGAGGGAGGCTTTTTCTTCAGGAATGCCCACACCTTATTACTTTGTGATTGGGCAGTGGGTC
>CM053585.1:409231863-409276135 GCA_028646515.1 Pseudochirops corinnae
GGGTGTCCTTCCTCTCCTTTCCACAGCCTTCATCTACCAAACACTGGACTGGAGACTGGCCCAGAGCTGTCTGCCCTATTGGGTCCAAAGGTTCTCCCAAAACTCTCAAGATGAAGTAGAAACAGCAAGTGCAGAAGACCCAGATTTTAGTACCAATCCTGTCACTTTCGATCTGTGTGACCTTAAGAAAGATCCTTTACTTTTCTGGGACTCATTTTCCCCACTTGTCACATAAAGATATTGACCAGGAGCCACAGAGTCAGAATGTTAGAGTTGTAAGAGATAATTCATCACCCTCTAGTCCAATGTATTTCAAAAAATAATTTTCACTTTTACCCAACAAGCAGCCACGTAGCCTCTACTAGAAGCCCTCTATCCACCACCAGCTGAGGCAGGCTCTTCTACTTTGGGATAGATACAAGTGTCAGGAAAGTTTTCTTTCTATCAAGTCTAACAACCATTCTGAAATTTTCATTCCTGGTTTTGCCCTTTAGGGGTTCAAATAGAACAAGTATGATGTTTGTTCTGTATGGCAGCCCTCTAAATATTTAAAGAAAGCTGTAATATCTATTTCAAGTATTCTCTTACACAGGCAAAACATCCATTGTTTTTCCAGGGGAGAAGACAATTGGGGTTAAATGACTTACCCAGGGTCACACAATTAGTGAATGTCTGAGGTCATATTTGAACTCAGGTCCTTCTGAAACCAGAACCAGTGCTCTATCCACTGCACCACCAAGCTGGCTCTTAAAACATCCTTTATTTCAACTTACCCTCAAGTTTTTCTCCTGCAAAATTAGAGGGTTAAAGGACCTTTAAAGTTCCCCTCCCACACTAAATGTATAATTCTTTTTAATTTTAATTGATCTTCCTACAGCAAAGGCTCGAGGCCCTTGACCAATCTTGGTTGCTCTCCTCTGGACCCTCTCCAGCTTGTGGATATCCTTCCCAAACAATGGTGCTCAGAGCCAAATACCATCTTCTGGATGTGGTTTGCCCAGGATAGAATGGCTGGTTGCTCATTCTTGAAAGCTTTGCCTCTTTTAACAAAGGCTAAGTTTCACTTTTTTGGCTATCACATCACACTGCTGGCTTACATTTGGAGTTACAGGCTGCTAAAACAAATAAACAGCAACTAAATAACTTTTTCTAGATTAATTATTCTCATGTGTCCCTCATTCAGTATTTCTAATAAATTTTTTTAGCTCAAATATAAGATTTTTACATATGCCCAGCAATACATTTTATCTTATTAAATTTGGCTGCTTCTTGCCTTTTCCCATGTTTCATTTGTGTATGTGTATGTGTGTGCATGTGTGCATGTTTGCGTGTGTGTGTGTTTGTGTTCAACGCTCTTTTATCAAATTCAAATAAATGAGAGGATTATATGACATCATCTTCCCATATCCTTTCCTCTGTCTCTATAGTCTTCCCTATTTATCTGAGATAGTAAATTTACCCCCCCCCCCTTTCTTCCCTAATATGTTCGTTTTACCTTCACTTTTCTTTCTCCTTTTAAAATCATTATAACAGAATGAAACCACTACCAGGACCACTGATTTATGTAACTTTTCCTCTGATCCTAGATGATATTAGGGTTTTGAAGGGACATTTGTTTCTCTATTTAAAGGTAAACACAGCTAGGTGGCTCAGTGCAGAGAGAGCCGGTCCTGGCATCAGGAAGACTCATCTCCCTACGTTCATATCTGACCTTAGACATATAACTGTGTGACCCTGGGCAAGTCACTTAAACCCTGTTTGCCTTAGTTTCCTCATCTCTAAAATGAGCTAAGGGTCAAACTAGAAAATAGAACAAGTTGGGGGCAGGATAGGATGGAGGGAAATATAGTCGCTCTTTCACAATATATCCACTATGGAAATGTTTTGTGTAACTACACATGTACAACCTATATGGAATTGCTTATCTTCCCAGTAAGGGTGGGTGACAAGGCAAGAAGGGAAAGAATCTGGAATTCAAAGTTTTAAAATAAAATGTTTAAAGATAATAATAATAATTATTATTATTTTTGTTTTACATGCAACTGGGAAATAAGATATACAGGCACTGGGGTATGGTGATCTGTCTTGCCCTACCAGAAAGTGGGAGGAGGGATGGGGGAGGATATAGGAGAGAGCAGATTGGGGAAAGGGGTATTCAGTGGGTTTGCTGTTTTGGGGTGGTGGGTAGGGGAAAGACAGGGAGAAAATTTGTAACTCGAAATCTTGTGGAAATGAATGTTGTAAGCTAAAAATAAACATAAAATTAAAAATTAAAAAAAAGTCTGTTTTGCTAAAATTCCATTTTTCCCCCTTTGGTATTATACTCAGTTTCACAAGGTAACTCGTTCTTGACTGTAGCCTTTTATTTTTTTGCCTTTTTGGAACATCATGCTACAAGCTCTTGCCTCATATTTTTTTCAATCTTTTGTTTTTGTTCTAGTATTTCTTATTGTCTCATGGAGTCACTGATTTCCATTTAGTCCATTCTAAGTTTCAGGCAGCCATTCATTATTTTAATGAAACTTGATAATTCCTATATTATGCTATTTACGCCTTGTGATCTGTATTTTTGTTTGAAATGATGTTTGTAGTTGTGAAATTATTTTTTTCTTCTGGGTTTGTGTCTTGGGCATCCCTGGATCCAAAATATTTCTTTATCTATAGTGTGTTTTTTTCCCTTTTTACTCATTTGTACTGATATACTTCCTATTTTGACTTTGTGTCAAAGCTGTACTCTGTGCCCTTCTGGAAAGAATGGTGAGGTTGTTTGATCTTTATCTATATTAACTGGGGCCCTACCACCACTTCTTCCAGATATTTAGTATTTTGCTCTTCTAGAACCAAAGGGGCAGCTCAGGTTGTCACACTAGAGATTTCCAAAGCTTTAGGGTACAGTCTCATTTAGGGTGATAATCTAACAACTGCTCTCTTGGTCTGAATTTTTCAGGTTCTCAACCCCAGTGCAGACTTAGAATCATGCGGCTGCATGTTTCAGGTGTCCTTGGATTGGCCCTGGTCGATTTGCCAGAAAGCTTCTGTGTTTGTGCGTTTAGGTTTTTACTAAACCTCTTCACCAGCAACTTCAAGTTTCTGTAAGTCTCTTTGTGCAGAGCTGGGCTGGAAAAAAGCATTTTCTGTGGTTTTTTTTTTCTTGGCTTGGTAGATCATTAATAGGTCTGGTTCTAGTTTCAGTTATATAGAGCAAAATAATTTGTCTGCTTATAACTACATCAGTATTACCTCTTACTCTTTGCTATAGATAAAAACCAATGCTGGAATCAAAAAGCTGGGATTTGAAGCCCTCTCTTTCTCCAATAAGGGGCACCCGCATATTTGATGACTTTCTGGGTTTGGTTCTGGATAGCCTGGCTTCTAGTGAGGGGTTGGACTCTTCTTTACAGTTTGAATCTTTATGCCTGACCCTGGACTGAAAGGTAAGAATTATTTAGATTTTGACTCATGCCTAGTTTCTCCCAAATGAAGAGTAGAAATGTAATCATTGTATAGTACAAATAAGATACAATACAATTAGAATAATGTAACTGTCTACTTTTGGGCCACTGAACAATAAGAAGCATTGACTTTTTATGTGAATCTTTACAAAGGGAGTAACCTTTCCTCCACCAATTTTCTTTTCTTATACACAGACCATGGCAAGACTATTCAAAACTTTCTCATGATTGGTGGAAAGAGAAGATACTCTTTCACTCACTCTTGGAGACTGCTTCCACGTGGCACCTAGAGTAGCGAGCTGGGCATAGGCTTTGAAGTCCCACTTGCCTTTTCTGTTTTGCATTTCCTTCCCTAAACATAGATGACTGAATAGCAATCCTAAGGTGAACACATCCAGTCTTGGAGTCACCTTTGTGAGTGTGAAGGTATCAGCACTCATATGTCCCTTGGTCATGGCAAGTGTAGTTTCTACATTAGAGAAGAAAAGCCACCGAGATCAGGAGAAGCTCAAACCCTGACCAAGCTTGTCAGAGACATAGACCTGGAAGGAGTTGTTTGGACAATGAAGAACAAGAGTGGAATGTAAAATGATTATCTAGCTGTTCCACAAAATGCATTTCACCTGGATATTTTATAGAACCAACTTTCCAGAAGGATATAGTAGTAGCTTTACATTCCTACATTCTGTTTTGCATCTTTATGAGAGTCTTTTGTATTAACATTTCTTTCATGAGACAGAAATGTATGAAGATATAATTTTGATTACATTAAATTAAAAACTTTTACATGTAGAATATTAAGACAACTAGGATAAGAATAGAACAAGTTAATTGGGGAAAAATTTCATCAACTGTATCTGATGAGGTTCTAATATTCAAGACATATAGATAACATAAATAAGACCAAAAGTCATTCTCCAATGGATTAGTGATCAAAGGATTTGAATAAATAATACTAAAAAAATTACAAATTATTAAGGATTATATGAAAGATGTATCTAAATCACTAGTAAGAGAAATATAGTTCAAAATAACTTTGAAGTTTCACCTCACACTCAGCAGATTGTCAAAGATCAGAAAAAAACAGAGTCGTGGAAAGACATATACAATAATTTCACTATTGACAGAGTTGTGAGTTGGTTTAACCATTCTAGAAAACAATGAGGAATTATGCTAGGAAAGTGCTTTAAATGTCCATATCCTGTTACCCAAAATGCCAGTCTTGGTTGTATAGACCAGGGAAATTAATAATTAAAAGAAAAGCTCAAAATATACCAGAGTATTTGTAACAACATTTTTTATACTAGTGGGACCTAAGGGTAGGATAAAGGTATTTATAGATTGGAAAATGGTTGAATCAGTTTTGCTACATGAATATAATGGGATATTACTGTACTGTAAGTAACATCATGGGATATGATGATTAAGGAGAAGTATGAGAAGCCTTATAAAAACTAATGCAAAGCAAAGTAAGCAAAATCAGAAAAAGGATATAACCTGACTGCAATACTGTAAACTGAAAGAACAACAGCAGAACAATAGAAACCAAAGGCTAATAACAAAATCTGGCCCCAAGGAAGTTATATGTAATTCATTTCCCCCCTTTATTTGCAGGTAGGGAGGACTATGGGTAAGGAATGCTGCATGCAATGTCAGACTTGATTAGTTTTGCTGAACTATAAAAAATAAATCTTTGTTATTTTTGGTGTACAGGATGGCTCTCTGGGAGGATTAGAATGGAGGTTTACATTTGGAGAAGTAAGAGATATAAAAAACAAAAGGAATAAATTATTTTTTTAAAAGAAAAGATAATATTTTGTGTGTCATTCAACCTCTTTATATTCCCATTGTCTGGCATAATGCCTAGCAGATAGCAGGCACTTATTAAATGTTTATTAAATTAAATGAAAGTATGAAATGTTTGAGTACATTGGAAAAAATGTGTCACATAGATGTGAAACATGAATAATAATAATAACAGCTGTAATAGTAGCCATCCTAATAGTAATAACAAAGAGGAAGAGTAAAAGCAGACAAATAATCTTGACCCTAAACCCAAATTGGGAATCTAAGTTCATCTTCCCTTTGAGGCTTGGACGGGGTAGTCTACGCACCTCTCTAGAGGCCTATGAGTACCTCCTGACTTTGAAGGAGGCTTGCTAGAGCACATGTGTTTCTCATTTACCAAGACTTAAACTCATCATTACTTTGTTTTGAAGGAGAGCTCAAATGTCAAAGCAGCTCTCGAAATCTGCCTCCTTCTCTCTTGCTCCAAAGCAAGACTTCTCTGAAGTTCAGCAGGGTTAAATTCAGGTTGGAAATTCAGATCATCTTAGGATTGGAAGCAATGATGATTTGAAGATGGAGGGATTTCCATATCTTCTCAAAGTCCCTATTGTTCCACAATTGAGAATAACAGTAAGGGCTTACAAGCATTCTATGTAAGCTATTTCATCTGATCCATGCAACAATGCTATGAGGCAAAGACTATAGGTGTTATTTATTATCCTCACTCTACAAATGAGTAAAGCAAAGCTTGGAAAGTCTAATTGAGTAGCTTGCATAGCCAGTGTATGTTGAAAGCAGTATTAGAACACAAGTATTTCCTCACACCAAGTTCAGCCAGCACTCTTTCCACATTATGCCTTCAATTGGAAAATGCATAAAATGAGTAAAAGATGGAAGCAGAAAAGAGAACAGTAGGGTTGATCAAAGAACAAATAATGCAGGGGTTACAGAATGTGTTTCTTCTTCCAGGATTCTCTTAGCACATGGAATGCTTTCATTTTTTAGTAGTTTTCTTCTATTTATATACACCGTTAGCTTCTCCACTTAGAGGTGGCTAGCAAAGGACCCTATCATGCTTGTCACTTGTGAATTTTGACTGGCTTTGCAAAGCTTGAGTTATTGTCACTTCAATCTCTCTCCGTACAGGGTTTAGAATTGAGTGTTGAGATAAAAACAGCCACAATGAACTTTTAGTCCATGGTCTAGAGTAGAGGAGCCGGTGATCTAATTCATAATAGTTTCCTGGTCCCATCCCTTCCAACAGACCTTGGGGCACCAAAGAAAAGAGGCTGATCCTGAATCGTGCAGCTTAGCCTTATTTAATTGGCAAGAATTATTGCAAGGAGGGTCAGGGGAAAGTCCAAATATCAGTCTCTGTGCCTTGATCCCTCCTACAATTTGAGGTGCAATAGTCAAGCAGTGATGAGGGTGGTCTCTGGGCTTTCTTGCCTTTCCTTGATTCTGGACTGAGCTACTGAACTAGGTGCAAGGCCTACTCACATTTACTGATATATTTTATGGTTATGTACATGTTTATTTTTTTCATTAAATTCTGTTATATTGGCATATAATGAGACAAAATGATAGGTAATTGTAAAGCCAAACACAAGCAGCTTTCCAGAAGAATGCTGCTGTGAACAGCTTTTCAAGGTTCTGATTGCACAGTATAGTGAACGCTCTATTCATTCAATAACAAATCAGAGCAAAACATTCACAGAAAATCAAGGTACAGCATTCACAATGTTACAACTTATTACATAAAATCAAAATATAGCATTCACAACAACTTAGCACTAAAATGGCAACATAGTTTTCACCACAGTGGTCACATAGTTTTGAACAAAGTACAATCATTTAGTCAATCAATCACTTCATAACTCAATCATTCAATCAACTCAAAGTTCTCCACTTATAGAGCACATTAAATTACAAATCAGTCACTGTTTGGTCATCATTCACTATTCAGTCATCAGAAAATACACAGGCCATCCACCCCTTGGTCACAAGTAAATCACAATCTTCTTAGTCAATACACAGTATCCAAGTAAAGTTTCCTTTCAGCTTGACTCAGGGTAAGCTCTCAAATTCCCTGGATCCCCTTCCATGGTCCCAGATCCTACCTGGATTCACCAAACTGTCACCTGGGTTCAAAGGCAGATAGCTCCCAGGTACTTGTTTAGCCCTCCGTACTGTTCCTGTTCCACACTGAAGCTCACAGTGTCCAGTCCACCTTAAATTCTTCACAGTCTCTATCCTTAGGAAGTCAAGGTTTACCAAAGCCACAAAGAGACAAAATACCAACACTACAGTCATGCTTCCTCAGTCTTCTGCAGCTCCAGCTAGCCCTCAGAAGAAGCTCCACCACCACAAGTTCCCAGGAAATTCTGACTTTCCCAGGTAGTGTTTTTCCTTATATCAGCATTGCTCCTCCCTATTCATCCCCTTCCTGTCACATCAGCAACAGGGGTTTCCTGTTCAGCCCCTTCCTGTTACATCAACAACAGAGGTTCATACCTTTTGTTTCTTTAACAGAGGCTTAATTTGAAACTAGGTGTTAAGTACTTCTTATCTTAGCAATACAAAGGGATCTTCAAATTTCATTACTAATACTCTAATAATATTCTTTCTTTTGTTTTCATTTGTTTCAAACTATCTTTCAAAAATTTTTGATGTTAGTAATTTGATTTTTCTCTTCTTTTAATCAGGTGTCTAATGATTTATCTATTTTTAAAATAGTTTTATTAACTAATTCAATTTTTAAATTTTTTTTAATTTTTAGCATTTAAGTGTTGGTTTTTAGCTTTTTGGTTGTCTATAATTTTAGTTGCATTCTCAAGTCATTAATCTGTTATTTCTTTTAATAATTTAATAATAATAGCGATTTTAAATCTTTCTCTGATTAATAACTTAGAGAAATAATTTCCCTCAAAGATTGCATTAAACAGCATCCCCAAAAATTGTGTGTTGTATTATCTTGTCATTATCATTAATGAGATCATCATGTCTACAACTTGTTCTTTTACCTACCAATTATTTAAAATTAGTTATTTACTTTATAGTTGTCCTCTAAAATAATTTTATTATATCATAGACAATAAGGGATGTCTATAATATTTCTGCATTTTTACATTTGGTTGTGAAGTTTAAATATCCTAAGACATGATCAATTTTTGTAAAGGTGCCATGTATACTTGAGATATGTGTATACTCCTATTTCCATTTAATAATCACTAGAGGGCCATCTTATCCAATTTTTCTAAAATATTATTCACTTCATTAACTACTTTCTTGTCCATTTGTCTTTTCCAGGATTTTTCTTTTTTAATCATCCATTTAATCCAACCAGTTCCAACTCCGTCTAATTGTGTTATCATCCAGTATACATGTCTCCATCTTCTTCACAAAAATAGCATAAGATGCTTTATCAAAACTTTTACTAAAATCTAGGTAAACTATATCCATAACATTATCTTATCTACTAGTTTAGTAAGCCACATACACACACAAGGCTACATGTGCACGCGCACACACACACACACACACACACATCTAAATGAGGTTAGTAGTTTGGTTACTATTCTTGAGTTATTTACTATTCTTAAGCCATGCTGGCTCTTTGTAATCATATCTAACTATATGTTTACCAACCATTTATTTAATGATTTAAATTTTCCAAGAAATCAGAATGAATCCTAAAGATCTTTTTTTGCAGATTCTGTTCTCTTCCTTTTTAAAAAGTAATACATTTTCCCTTCTCCAACTCTGGAGGACCTCTCCTATTTTCCCTGTTTTGTTTTGTTTTTACTTATAGTGACTCAGCAATAGTATCTGATTATTATGTTAGTAACTGAAGATGTAGTACATCTGAGTCAGGTAACTAGAATTCATCAAGGACAACTAGATGTTCTCTTACCATTTCCTTACCAATCTTGGGTATCCCACTTCATAAGTCATTTTTGTTCTATTCCTCCCAGTGCAGAGGTTACTCTTTTTAGAAGAAAAAAAAGAATAAAAATTAAGAATCGAGCAAGTCCTACCTCTCTTTGTTGTCAGTTATCATCATACCATACACTCAAGCCAATATCTCCTTTTTCTCCCAACATAGCTAAAATAAAAAAATTGTTATTATCCTCTGCTTCCCTAACTAGTCTCAGTTTATTCTGATCTTGAGCATTCTTGATCATATTTTTATGGGACTATGCTATGCTGTAATAATCATTCTCTGTTAACTGAACTAACCTTTATTTTCTATAAGTTTCTTTTATTCAGTCTAAGTTAGTTGGTGAATTGTTTGTGCATTTGTCTCACCAGGAGAATATTATTTTTCCTCTTCATTGGCATTGATTCTTTTTGTGTCTTCAGAAATTTATTCTCAAGTATCTCCTGTCTCTCCTGGGCTGACTTACACTGTAGAATTTTAGTCCATGGGGTCTGGCCTATCTTTCCTCTAATCCTTTTGAAATCAGCTTTCATCACATGTACAAAGCATGGCAAGCTATGCTCCAACTTCTTATTCTCTATCACAAATTCTAGAAGAAAGTGATAAGTTCCTCTCAATGTTCCTATCATTTCCATCCTAGTAACTCAGTCCCTCCCTGTAGTGAGAATCAGACATGCCCATCTCTCCTTCAAACTTGCACCAAACTCTTATCTAATTCACCCATTTTTCTGCCCACTAATCTCTACTCTTCAACTGTACTACTTACCTTTTCTTAACTTACTTTGCTTTTTCTTCCCAACTCCCTTCTTCCTTTCCAGCTTCAGTCTTCATCTTGAATTTCTTCACCTTTATCCCCTTTAATTTTTTTTTTTATCTTCCTTAATTGTTCTTTATCTTCCTCCCTTCTCAACCTAGAAGTAGAATCTGGACAGAGATTGTTGATGATCAAATTTTCTCCAGTTTTTCCAAAATGTCTCCTAGCCAAATCCAGAGTCTGGTCCGTTTTATTTTTCTGTGCCCCTCCAAATCACTTGCGTGATTGCCTTCTGAAATCCTTTTCTTCCCCTTCTCCTCCCACAAGTTTCTCCCATGGAAACTAGAAGTAGATTCTGACTGAAAGGAAAGAAAAAATAGGCACTTATTATATACCAGGGACTGTGCTAAGTGTTTTTACAAATATTTTGTCACTTGCCTCCACTTTTTTTCCCCTAAAACACAACTCTGAACAGGTCATCTTCCCTACTCCATAAACTCCAGTGGCTCCCTATTGCCTCCAGGATAAAATATGAAAATCTTCAGTTTAGTGTTCAAAGCCCTTCATAGCTTAACCCCCTCCTACCTTTCCAGTCTTCTTACACCTTACTCCTTGCCATGTATTCTTCGAATTGATGTCACTGGCCTCCTTGCAGTTCCATAAATAAAATATTCCATCTCTCAGCTCCGGACATTTCCTCCGGCTGTCCCCCATGCCTGGGATGTTCTCCCTTCTCATCTTTTCCTACTGGCTTCCTTCAAATCTCAACTAAAATGCCATCTTCTACAGTAAGCCTTTCTCAATTCCTCTTTATTTTAGCTCCTTCCCTTTCTTAATTATGTCCTATTTGTCCTGTATATAGTCTGTACATATGTATTTGCTTATTGCCCTCCCCATTAGATTGTGAGTTCCTCAAGAGCAAGGATTGTCCTTTGTCTCTTTGTGCATCAGCAGAGATACACAATACCTGGTATGTGGTAGGCACTTAATAAATGTTTGTTGACTGACTAACTGCCAAAGGAAAGGATAGCCCCTCTTCCCTCAGTGCTTCCATGAAGGGAGAGGAGGCAATAACACAAAGAAAATTACTAAAAAACCAAAATAGACAAATACACCCAGTGTAAATAGAGAGTGTGTGGAGCTGAGCGTGGAATGAGGAGTGATCAGTCAGATAGTGTCAAATATGGACAGCTGTCTAGTGGTCAGTTTTGTAGGGGGTGAAGGACTATTCAAGTTCCTAGAGGGCAAAGACTTTCTTATATTTCCTTTAATGTCCCCTCAGTGTTTAGCCCAGTGGGCTGCCCATAGTAAACGCTCAAGTATTTGTTAAATGAAATGATTGGGTAAAGTGGAAGGACACTTGGGGTCAGAGTAATGAATAACTGAATAGATTTCCCTCCAGAAACACAGAGAGAAAAGGAAGGCTCCAGCTCCTGTGCTTCTCTGCTGAGACCCAGATCCCACTGCGTGCTTCAATTTCATCACCCCTTTAAAAGGGAGTGCTCTTAAGCTGGAAATGACTTCCTGAGACCCTCTCATTGTTCCTCTGATAAAGTGATGATGAATTAATGGATTTAGCCCAAGATAAATGAATCTGGGGTTTCTGGCTGCTGATGTCTGTACTTTGTTCGCCAGATTAGACCAGATTTCCCCTCCTCCGAACACACTGAATTGTTTCCAGATCAAAGGGAAAGTGACTGGATCAGGTGATAAATGATAAAGCTTTCAGACCTTTGCCTGTTGCTGATGAGGGCTTTGAGATTAAGGAAGTAATTCTGGCCCCAAAAGTAGTAGAGGAATTATACCACTTTATAATAGCTTTATAATGGAAACAGAACTGATATCCCTCCTGTGGGTTTATTGAGTTAGATCAGGCTCTTGTATTTCAGGGGACATGATTTAGCTCATATTTTTATATTCTAATCTATGTCATTGTGAATCCTAAAATAAATAACAGTATCCTACTATTTGGATGTTGCTATTAACACCAATGATTATAATATTCTTTTACAGTAAATCTAAAATCCCGTTTGTGGAACTCGGATCAGAGCTATAGCTCATCTACTGGGAACTTCAGACAATCAATTGGCCTAGCAGAAAGGGGAGTAGACAATAGGTTACAGCAGAGTTTGACTTCAGAGATTCTGGAATACCCAAACTGAAGCCCTTTACTCACAGGGGAAGTATCTGATACAACATAAGGAAAAAAGAATGAGGAATGCAAAATCTCGCATAGGACTAGACAGAAAAATATAACTGGTTATTAGAACCAACTTTAAGAGCCATTCAGATCTGTGTCTCTCTGTTTATCTCTGACTCTCTGTCTTTGTCTCAGTTTCCATTTTTCTATCTCTGATTCTGTTTCAGCCTCTCTAGCCCTCTACTTCTACCTCTATGTGTTTGTTCATCTGACCATTTGAGACCATCTGTCTGTCTGTGTATCCTAATTACCTCTGCTGTCAACAGCATCACATTAATATTCTGTCACAGCCAATTAAAATACATTGAATTTGAGAACTACTTCATGCTCCCGGCAAGTATCACCCATTCTCTTCCAGCTTTGTTCATTTCTCTCTTACAGCATATGATGTTGATCACCCATTGGCTCAACAATGCTCCATTCTTACCCATCATGCAGAAAGTCAATGGATACCAGAAAGTCATTACAATTCAATTCAATTCAATTCAACTACCCCGTTGCAGAGAAAATATAACTGGCACTTATACATGGTAAATAATTAGCTTTTCCATGGAATCAGGAGTATGAATGAGATGACTGAAGGGTTTCTTCACCAGGGACTTACTCCTTCCTTCCTCATCCACCTTCTGTGGTCTTGTCGTTCAGTGCTACTAGAAGACTTTGTAAATATTCTACTTGCATTACATTCTTATATAGTGCCCACCCTCCCAGACCACCTTGTTTTTAACTACTTTGCATTTATTTGTATTTTTCTTTTTATATTTATTCTGTATATACTGATATATGTATGTTGTCTCCCTAACTGGAATATAAGCTTCTTAAGAGAAGGGTTTATTTCATTATACTTGTATTTCCAGCACCTAGCACAGTGTCTCACATGTTGTAGGCACTTAATAAATATTTGATAAATTTATTGATTCTTTGGTTTTAAATCCACAGTGCCTGGCACAAAGTAGGTACTTCATAAATGCTTGTTGATTGATTGATTCGAAAAGGTAGTATAGTGCCATGGAACCAATACTGGATCAGAAGTCAATTCCAGTGTTAGATTCAAGTGCAGACTCATTCTAGTTGGCTATATAACCTTGAATAAGGCCCATAATCTTTCAAAAGTTAAATGAGGAGGTTGGACTAGATGGTCTCCAGGATACCATCTCAAAAGTTCCATGATCAAACAATTTCTCAGCTCTAAATCCAAATCAACATCACACGATTTCTGGTGCTAGTATATTATCTCCATGCTGAGTAAAAGACCTAAATTGTATGATCTTCTTGAGCATATTTGGGACTGTGTCTTCTTAGTGGGAGACTATCTGGCTAACACGCTTAGCCCAAACACACTTGGTATCACTGACACCCTGACTTACCTCTCTCTATTTTAACCCTAGTTCATCGTGATAACCTAACCATTGTGATAAGACCTCCAAGCAGGATTTTGTTCATTAGAATTCAAGATTTAGAGGGAATGTTGGAGACTACCTATTCCACCTCCTACTCAAAGAACAGATTTCCTGTACAACAACTTCAACAAGGCATTGTCTGATCTGAGTTGAAGTCTTCCATTGATGGGGAGCCCATTACCAGCTCCTTTTGCAGATGAGGAAACTGAGACAAACAGGGTTAAGTGGTTTGCCGAGGGTTATACAGCTGTCTGAGATCAGATTTGAACTCAGGAAGATGAGTCTTCCTGACTCCAAGCCCTGTACTCTCCATCCACATGCCACCTAGCTGCCCTTGACACCTCTGCAATGTACTATATCGCCTCTTGAAAGCAATTCAGTCTGTTGCTGTTGTTGAGTTGCTCAATTCTTCATGATCCCATTTGGGGTTCTCTTGTCAAAGTTACTGGAGTGGTTTGCCATTTTTTTCTCCAGCTTATTTTACAGATGAGGAAACTGAGGCAAATAGGTTTAAATGACTTGCTCAAGATCACATAGGTAGTAAGTGTCTGAGGTCAGATTTGAGCTCAGGAAGATGAGTCTTCCTGACTCTAGGCCCAGCACCCACTGCATCCCTGCAGCCCATTCTACTTTTGAACAATTCCAACTTTTAGAAAATTATTCCTTGTATTGGACTGGAAATTGCCTTGCCTTCCTGTAGATTCTATGTATTGCTCATAATTTTACCTTCTAGAGCTAAGCAAAAGGTGTCATCTCTCTTCCTCATGATAGCCCTTTGAGTATTTAAAAAACATCTCACGAATCTTTATTTTCTCTCCAATCTAACCATCCCAAGTTCCTTCAGTGGTTCCTCATACATCATGGTTCGAAGCCTCCTCTCTACACTAGTCATTCACCTCTGGACTAGCAAACTAAACCATAACAACCATGGATTCTCTGCCATTGATAAAATCAACATTGTGAGTTATCCATCATCCTGGAAGGCAATGCAATTAAATTGGGGCAGGCCTCAAGGGCTTCCGTTGTTGAAGAAGACAGATGTCACTGTTAACCCACTTTATGTCTCTCCAAAGACGCCAACATGGTCTTTAGACCAGTGTTTTAGGCACATGCTTACTACACAATCTCCTAAATCGTTGTCTCCTTTCATTCATTAAGAGACAGCATGGCATAATGAAGATAGGGCTGGACAGTAAGTTAGAATGACATGTATTTGATTCCTGCCTCTGGTTCTTACTAGCTAGGTGGTCATAACTTATTTGGACCCTATTTTCTTATCTCTGAAATGGAGATAACGAGAGCTGCTGTACCTATTGCACGAGTATTTCTCAAACGAGATGATGTACATATGACCTTGAAATATTGTATAAGTATCAGCTATCACTTGTTCAGGAGGCAATATGATGCATTGCAGAGCTGTCAAGGGCAGCTAGGTGGCACTGTGGATTCAGTACTGGGCCTGGAGTCAGGAAGACTCATCTTCCCGAGTTCACATCTGGACTCAGTTGTATAACCCTTGGCAAATCATTTAACCCTGTTTGCCTCAGTTTCCTTATCCACAAAATGAGCTGGAGGAAAAAATGACAAGCCCCTGAAGTATCTCTTTACCCCAAAAAACACAAAACCAAATGGCGTCATTAAGAGATGGACACAACCGAATAATGACAAAAAGAGGTGTCCAACACAAGGCCTATGCACATGCAGCCTACAACACACCCCAGTGCAGACCAAACTAGATTGAAATGTAATCAGAAAATATTTAACAAAATGAATAAAAATAAAATGAAACATGGGCAATATTACATTTTAAAATGAAGTTAATATGTGGCCTACTGGAGTCCTTACATGTGAATCAGTGACCCCTATTTCTATTTGAGTTTGATATCATTGGTGTAGTGGATAGAGGCCTGGCTTCAGTGTCAGATAGACAGGGGTTCAAGTCCTACTCCTGACAAATACTGGCCTGGTGACCCTGGGCAATTCACTTAAGCTCACAATGGCCCAGGCAAATCTCTATGACTCCAAATTGCAGAGCAGTTACTGATCTTCATCGTTAAAGGAAATTTCCTTATGGTGGTCCCCTATACCTATAGTTGTCATCCAAAAGAAATGTAGATATATTAAGTGAAATTCTGTATGGGGTATTAGGAAACAATATAAAACACGCAGAATCACCTTGCTCTCTAGGGGCTCACATTCTAGATTACTGGCTTGTTTGTTTTTCCTTCACACAAGGAATGTCAGATTTAGTCTTTCCACTGTCATTCTCCTCACTTGAATTTACAGGTAGAGAAATTTAGACACAGAAGATGTTTCTAAGAAGAAGACACTTATTTCTAATCTAGTTGGGGAGATGAAAAGAAACCCACACAAAAACAGTCATGTACAAATACAGAAAAGGAATTAAAATGGAGTGGTACAGACCGTAAGTGTGTAAGCACCCCTCTAGGTGGGTGTGAGAATCACATCTTACTCCTCCTTTAATCCAAAGAACAGCTAAAACAGTCAAAAAAGATTTCATGAAGATGAGTTCTAGAACAAGCCTTGAAAAATGAGTAAAATTTAGAATCTTAGAGTTGAAAGAGACAGATATGGAATTGATATTGCATAGGTTTTATGTCCTGGTCTATCTTGATTGTTACCTTTCCCTTTACCAACAGTTTCTTTGAGACCAAGAGCCACCTTATTATGTGCCCTCCCTCTTGCTAGTAGCCACACACAAATGCACCCACACACATTGACTGTCACCAGCACTCTTCTAAAACTGAAAAGGTCAAAGCACAAACTCTGTCTTGGTTACTCTGAGTGCACAGATTTATTTTTAGGTAAGAAAGTCCCCTTCCTCCTCTGACTCAAGGCCACAGTGTCCAATATGCCCATGGGCTGAGTGGTAGGAACAAAGACATCCTTCCTCTTGTCACATTTTCTAATCAAAGACGCCCTTGTCACTAGTTTCCAGATGCTGCTTTTCTATTTTGCCTCTCTCTCATCAACAACGCCCATTCCATGTGATGCTTATGAGATGCTGGACCTGGAAGGGTTCTTAGAAATTACATAGACCAAACCTAACATTTTATACATGTTGACCCTGAGACTAAGAGAAGGCAAAAGTAATAGAGCAATTAGTTGAAGGAACTGGGGGTAGTTAACCTAGGGATGAGAAAACTAGCAGGTGAACATGATTGCTTTTCTAGTATAGTAGCTAGAGGCAATTTTTGCTGGAATTCACAAGAACCCAGAGTACCCACCTTTCCCTGCTCTGTAAACTAGCCATGAGGTTTATTTCTAGGGGAGCCTGACCCCCTCCTCAGGTGTTTGGGCTCCTCCCTCTCATGTTCCCCGGCTCCTCCCTCTCATCCCAGATATTCCAGTGATGATTCTATTTTTGGCTCTAGTCAAGAGTTTCCACTAAAAAAAGCAATTAAAAAGTATTATTACATATGCATATTGGTACATACAAATATATGTATGTTAACCAATATATATATAAAAATTGGGCATAAGACAGGTAGTTTAGTTTATTCATACAAAGAGAAAGGAATGCAAAGCATTAAAGGCTCTTTAAAAACAGTGTTCTATGCCCAGTGGGCTATAAAACTGTGCATACCCTTTGATCCAACAATACCAGTTCAAGGTTTATATCCCAAAAAGATCATATAAATGGGAAAGGGACCCCCATGTACAAAAATATTTATAGTAACTCTTTTCAGGGTGGCAAAGAATCAAAAATTGAGGGGATGCCCATCAATTGGAGAATGGGTTGTGGTATATGAATGTAATGGAATACTACTGTGCTGTAAGAAATGATAAGCAGGCGGACTTCAGAAAAACCCAGAAAGACTTACATGAACTGATGCTGGGTGAAGTCAGCAGAACCAGGAAAACGTTGTATACAGTAACACTAACATTATGCAATGACTAACTTTGATAAACTTAGCTCTTCTCAGCAATGCAAGCATCTGAGACAGCTTCAAGAATTCTTGATAGAAAATGCTATACACATCCAGAAAAAGAAGTATGGAGTCTCAGTGCAGATTGAAGCATACTATTTGCTCCCTTTTTTGTTTGTTTCTTTTTTCTCACAGTTCCTCCTTTTAGTACTAACTTTTCTTTAAAACATAACTAATGTAAAAATATGTTTAATATGAATGTATAGAGCCTATATCATACTGCATGCCATCTTGGGAAAGTTGAAAGGAGGAAAGAGAAGAAAATTTAAAACAAAATCTTATGGAAGTGAATGCTGAAAACTAAAAATAAATAAACTTTTTTAAAAAAAGTATTCTTTAACAGAATTATTTAAACGGTATTCACAAATTCAGTTTATGGTTAGGTTATAGTCTACTTGGAAGTCAGCAGTAAACTTCATTGACATAAAATAACTTGGAAATTTTTAAATTAGCTACCTTAAATTTCACTATTGTCTTGGACACCATCCAATTAAACATCCAACCTTGATCTTCCTTCTGATGCCAACTTTTCCCATTGGGGCCAGACCATTCCTGCCAATGCTAAGACACTATTAGAAGTATTGAATTGCCCAATGCAGGTTCTTCTCCCTGCTATTAGCCACTGACTCTTGGAAGGGGATACTCTGGGCTGGGGCTGACTTAGAACAGTCCCCTGGTAATGTAGGAACATGTTGGAACACAATGAGACACTCCCAGATCCTTCAAAAGTTAGCACAAGGAAATTTACTAAGTCATAGCAGAAGAAGGCTTTTCAACAAACACAGGCATTGAAGACACTTCAGGTTGATACAACTGAGAAGAGCTCCCTCGACTGAGTCAGTCATCGTTTCTTACCAGTCAAGCATCAGAGAGCATCTGGAATTCTTCATGACTTCTTTGTACTCAGGAAACCAGGAAGCAATGTCAATAGCCTGAGTTTTCATTCCCTGGAGCCCACAGAGACTCAGGGATGACCACCGTATCTTTTAAGGAAAAATTAACCTAACTTGAATGGGAAAAGGATTTGAATTTTGCCCCTACTCTAAGGATGACACTGATGTGCTCAGCTTCTTCTGTTGGATCCAGGTCAAGCCCCCTGACCACGGGTGCCCCTGAGGACACTGAGATTGTATTTCACTTGATGGTCTAATCAGTCTTATGGTTTCAATTATCATCTCTTTGTAGGTGATTCTCAGATCTATTTGTCCAGCCCTAAGATCTGTCCTGACCTCTGGCCTCACATATCCAGTTATCCATCACATATTTTGAACTGGATGTCTCATAGATAACTTTAACTCAACTTGTCTAAAACTTGACTTAGAATCTTTACCTCAGAAATCTCCCCTCTTCCTAACTTCCCTCTTAATATGAAGGGTATCACCATACCACTAATAACCCAGGCTCAAAATCTAGATGCCATTGCTTACTCTTCGCTCTCTCTTGCCCTGCCCTCATTTCCGATCAGTTGCCAAGTCTTGTTGACTTAACTTTCGCATCTCTCACATATGCCCCCATTCTCACCTCTTATTGTAAGTGACAGAGCTAGATTTTGAACATAAGTCATCTGACTCTAGAACCAGATATCACAGTATCTCCTTTAAAGAACTGGGAGAAGGCTGGGAAGCAGGAAGAAGGAATTGAGGATTGGTGGATTATTCTCTTGGGATATAAAGATGAAGATCCTGAGGCAAAGATGGGCCAGGAGAGTTGTCCAGTGTCTTCAGGGCAAAGCTGTGTCTGCATTCCAGCTTGCTTGAAAAAGTCCCAAATGCATATATTCTACTCACCTAGACTATGCCTAGGCCAGATTCATTTAGGGATTTTGCAAAGTCAATTGTTTATAAGAAAATTCCCTCTGCCAATAGTGGTTTGTACATTCTCTGCAACTTAGAGTCCTAGAGATTGCCTAGAGCACTGAGTTTTGTAATTTACCCATGTTCACCCAGACCATATATGTTCAGAGGTGGAAAAGACTTTGAATTCATCTAGTCTAATTCCTTCATATAAAAGAAGAAATAGAAGCATAAAGGTTTAATACAATACCCAAAGTCACCCAGCTAGAAAGAAGCAAAGGAGATATTTGAACTCAGATCTTCTCATTCAGATCCAGTGCTCATTCCTCTATACCAGATTTTTCCAAACTTCCAAAAGGCTAAGGAGAGGAGGGGAAGGGGATATGAGACCCTCTCACAAGTGACAGAAAGTAATAGACAAAATTATTAGATTCTATTTTAGTCCAGTTTGTGTTGATGAAAACAAAATTCAAACCCAAGTAAACAGAAATTAAACTAACAATAATTCATTCCAACTTTGAATTCAGTTCAGTAATCATTTAACATGGTATAAGCAAAATAAAATCTGAGTTGACATATGTGAAACCTCAGTGAAGGTCTGATCGGCCTCTGTCATTGTCAGTCAGTGTAAGCTTGGGGCAGAGATGAATTGTGTCAACATGCTGCTTGCTGCGTTCATTGCAAAGTGAAGTATATACTCGTCTATTGGAAGAGGAAATTTTCTCACTCAAAAGCCCCCATACCAATAATATGTGCCCTCCTGGTGAGATCAAACAAAGCTACACTGTGCCTATGTCTTCCTGACTTAATTTTTCTCAGTAAGAAACCTCTGATGTTTAAAACTTACCTTACCCTTTCTTTTTTCCAACCCTCAGAGAAGTTAAGAAGAAAAGGTTAAGTAACCCAAAGTGTACTATACTGCAGTTTACTTTGCAAAACGTGTGTTTTCTTCTTGCTATTGGTTTCCATACATATTGTTGTTGGGGTGGGGGGGAGGCAATCAGGATTAAGTGACTAGCCCACGGTCACACACAGCTTACTAGTGTAAGCATCTGAGGCCAGATTTGAACTCAGGTCCTCCTGACTCCAGGACCAGTGTTCTACCCACAGCACTACCTACTGCCCCTGTTTGTCGTTTTTTTTATTTTGGGGGGCAAGGGGAGAATTTTCACGTGTTTTCTAAAATTACATGACCATTAATGGTAAAGTGTCTAATCCTATGAATTGAGAGTTTTAATTGAGGGAGGAAATCTTGTTCATGGAATGGAGGCTCAACAAGAATAGAGATGAGAAGGATTTCATATTTTTGGAAGTTCAGGAGGATATTCCAGATCATATCAGAACCTAGGAGGCAACTATTCTTTAGCAGGCACTGCAAGAGTAATCCAGGTCTAAGAAGGGTAAGCAGGCTGCTTGGGGTAGCAAGAGTTCCATCTGCAGGCCAAATGATGGAGTACACCCACCTCACCTGGCTAAGTAATCAATGGATCTCAGAACAGTCTGTTGCTCTCTGTAATAGCAGAAACCAGGGGAATGAGCCAGGATGAGTACTTTTCCACATACATCTCTAGCATGTTCTCCACCCATACTACCCATCATGTTGGCAAATGGCACGTATGTTATTTATTTAAGTAGAAACTATGTGCAAATGTCACTATGGGATAAATAGTGGGGAGAAACAATTGACTTTGCAAAATCCCTAAATGAATCTGGCCTAGACATAGTCTAGGAGTGCAGAGTATGTGCATTGGGACAGACACTGACATATTCAAGCAAGCTGGATGTAGATACAGCTCAGCCCCAAACTCTGTGACACTATATAACTCCCCTGCTACATCTTTGCCTCAGGATCTTCATCGTTAAATCCCAGGAGAAAAATCCACCAGTCCTAAAATCCTTCTTCCTTCTTCCCAACCTTCTCCCAGTTCCTTAAAGGAGATATTGTGATATCTGGTTCTAGACTCAAATGACCTGTATTCAAAACCCAGCTGTGCCACTTAAAACCTATATGACCTTGAACAAAGCCTTAACTTCCCTGTGCCCTGATTTCCTCATCTGTAAAGTTATCTAAAAATTAGATAACCTATAAGGTCCTTTCCAACTTTATGTATGTGTATATGTGTGTGTGTATGTGTATGTACATATATATATGTATGTATGTGTGTATATGTTCCTAGGAAAAGAGCAACTAACTGAAGTCAGAAGACCTGAGTTCAAATTCTGATTCTGATACTTTCTACCTACATAACCTTAGGTAAGTAGTCTCACTTAACCTGGGCCTCAGTTTTCTCACCTGTAAAAGTAGGCAGTTAAACTAGATAGCCTCTGAGGTCGCCTCTGGCTCTAGGTCTATGATATGATAAGTGGTCTATGGTCAGACAGACGGGGAGAAATGTACCTTCTGTCTGTTTCTGAATTAGAGGCAATCCCGCAGTGAAGAGATAAGAAGAAATGATGATACACAGAGAAGTTGAACCTATTTACTAAAATGTATGTGTCTTCATAATTATCCTAGCCAGGAAAGGTTTTCCTGATTCCAAATTCACCTGAATGTAAAAGCCTACCTTTTCAATACTACATTTTACCAGTTTTGTTATATGGAAGCAAGACAAAGCTCCATTGCCTCTAAAAAATAAAGGTGTTTAGTATAATGCGACGGAATTTAACATATAGAGAATAAGGAACTCCAGAAAAGAGGCGTAAAGGATATCATCGGGGAATTATGCATGTTCCAGGAAGAGAATATGGACTGGTCATGTGGGATGATTGGTGGACAGCCAGAGCCCTCCACTGCTGGGAAAATGAAGAATACTTCCAGCATGTTGAGTGGACTGCCCTGTGGTTAACTCTTGAGTGAACATAACAAAAGTCACACTGTATGGTTTATGATGTGTGTGGGTGGAGGGAACTCCCCAAATCAATGAAATCTCAGATCAATTTGAACATTCGAGTAATTATCATCACAGAGGTATTAAATGGCAGAGAACTGAGATCATGATCATGAGTCCAATCCAAAAAAAAACAAAAAATAAAATCAAAGTTATAAACCTTAAACTATATATAAAGTATATACACAGTTAATAAAAAGCAAAAAAAGTGCCATATAAATGTCCATCAGTCAGTGAGTCAGCCAGCACTTAGTGAATGCCAGCTATTCCTCTTTTATGACAGAATCATAGCCTTTAGCCCTTCAAAGACCAGAAAGATCATCTATTTTAGTAGCCTTCTTTTTATATTAGAGAAAATTGAGTCTCAGAAAACTGAAGTAATTTTCCCAAGGTCAGATAAATAGTAAGTAGGAAAACCAGGTCATTAGGTAATTTTCTAAGGTTGTAGCTACTGGATTGGCATCCCCTCTTCCTCAAAAAAAAGGGGGGGTTTTGTTTGATCTTTTTTGTTTGTTTTTTGCTTCTTGACAGGGTTTTTTTTTTAAGTAAATTAAAAAACACTAAGTTTTGGAGGTTCTGAGAGAAGGTTGGTTTTCTTACATTGACACCAGATGTACTAAAGAGCCGTAAGGATGAGAAACCCAGGAGCCCATCCAGCAGCAGACAACCCAGCTCCTTTTGGCCAATGAGAACTTCATGACTCCATGGGCATAAAGGCTTTCAGGCTCCCTCAGCCAATGCAGGGCCTTGACTCTTTCCCACTTTGACAGTGTCATGTCAGCATACAAAGCTGTGACCAGCCTCCTGGTGAGCCTCTCCCAACCCTGATGACAGATAAACAGACTGGCAGAGGTCTAAACTTGAAGTGTTTCCAGCTTCACAAAAGCTGTCCAAAATTTTGTTCTGTTGGCATCATGTTCTGGAATCCAGGGTCACTCTGATGCTATGCTGAGCTGGATGAAGAAGAGTTGGCACTAAAATGTAAGTGGGCCAAAAAGCCCTGCTGCGTTGTTAGGCACAAAGCTTGTAATATGACATATAGCCAGGTGGTGGTGCCAAGGGCACACATTTGAATGGCAGTATTCAAAGCGGGGGAAATTTTCAGAAGCCATTCCCTTTCAAAATTTTCCTAACAACCAGAAGGATGTTTCACAAGCAAAGCTGAGATCTGCTGACTTATCTCCACTGGAAATGCAATGGGAGGTGGTTAGGCAGGACAGAAAATTTATATCTATGGATAGGATCGTTGATGTACAGAAGCACGTGCTGTCCCTCCTACTGTATACAGTGTGCTCCTTCCTCACCTCTGCTTTTAGAATTCCTGATTTCAAACCCCTTCCCCACCTCCCCAAGTCCACCCATCTCCATAGGAATACTTTCTCCCTTTTGAAATTGCTTTTGATTGCTTTGGGTGTATTTCATATTTTGCTATTTGTTTGTAAACTCCTTGAGGGCAGGGATACAGTAGCACTTAATGTTTGCTGAATTGAATTGAGTCTAAGAGTTAGAAGGAAGATCAGAGGACATCTAGTGTAACCTCTACCTGCAGAATTCCCCTTATGATACCATCAGCAAGTATTCCTCTAGTCTTCCAAGACAGATTTTAGTCAGAAGAAAGCTGCTATCTCACAGAAAGGCCTATTTGTTCCACTTTGGGATAGCTCTAATTGCTGGAGGTTGGTTTGGGTTTTTTCCTCCCTTACATTAAAGCAAAATTCACCTCTCTGCAATTTCCAACTCGTGTTCCTTGAGCTGCCCTCTGGGGACAAGCAAATAAATTTAATCACTCTTCCACATGACACCATTTCAAATACTTGAAGACAGCTATCATCCTCCCTTCTCTGCCCTTCCCACCCCTCCAAACTTTCAGCAAGCTAAATATTCTCAGTTTCTTCAAGTGGTGCTTGCTGAAAGGTCTCCAGCAAGTACCTGTACCAAGGTCTCACCCCTTATGAGACTCTCTATTAGTGTGTTTCCTGAAATATAGTGCCTAGAGCTGAGCACAGTGCTTTGGATTTGGTCTGACCAGAGTAGAATATTGCATCTATCTATCATTTTCCTGATACTGAAAACTACATCTCTACAAATACAATATAAGGCTACATTTTGGGGGCCAAGAAGTGGGGGTGTCTTATAATACTGTTAATTCATATCAAACTTGCAGTCCCCTAAAACACCCAGATCTTTTTCAGACTGTGATTTCCTCATTTTGTGAATGTACGCCTTGCAGAACCATGGAAAAAGGGTTGGATTTGGAGTCAGACAACATGGGTTCAAATATCTGTGACTGTAGAGAAATCACTTAACTTTTCTAGGCCTCCATTTACCCATCTGAAAAATGAGAGCATTGAACTATATGGCTTCTAAGGTCCCTTCTAGTCTTAAATCTATAATTTTATGTCACGATGATTGTTTAAGCACAAGTTTAAGTATAAGACTTTATGTCAAGTTCTATTAAATTTAATCTTGATGGATTTGGGCCAATATTTTATCCTCTTGAGATCTTTTGATTCTATTCTCCAACATGTTAGCTATCTCTCCCTCCCTGAGTCATCTGTAAATTTAATAAAGATGCCATCTGTGCCTTCATTGATAACAATGTTAAATAGCACAGGACCAAGGAAATTTTCTGGGATACCCCAGTAGAGAATTCCCTCCAAAGTGACATTGTTCCAATAATGGGTTCAGTCATTCATCCAGTTCTGATGACACCAAATTATATTGTTCTCTAGCCTCCGTGCCTTGATTTTGTCCAAAAGCATAACATGACAGTCTTTGCCAAAGAAAGTAGCCACAATATAGGAAGAAGAAAGACCCTGAGAAGTTCACAGGAGACAAAAATCCAAGAAAGAAGCCAGCAAGAAAAGTGATGGCCTCAGATGCTTATATATATTGATGTACAAAAATCTGTAACAAACAAGGTGATTTAGATATCTTAATGCAAGGAGATGAATTTGACTTTAAGATATCACTAATACATAGTGGTTTGGGGTTCATGACTGAAATATGGCCCTAGAAGGCTGCGCTTTTTAAAAATGTAAGAGGAGAGTAAATGGAGGGGAGGAAGTAGAGGAGTAGCTTAGGAGACATATTCATGGAAAGCAATCCCAGAACCACAGTGGAAAAGCATGATAGAGAACATTCAGGCAAAGAGAAATATAGTAGAAGGGATACAGAAGTATACAGACAACCCAAACAGAAAGTTGAAATAAAGAGAGAGTTTGCAAAACAAATCATGAGCCTGAAACTGAGGTGCCATAGAGTAATGCTGTGGAATTTACACAATCCAGATATATGCTGCAATCCCATTAGGCATGGATCTCTGCACTCTCTGTCAAAAACAGAGCAGCTAAACAATTTCTTTTCTTACCTTAATCATTATCTTCAAAAGGTGGAGGCAGCAACAAAGGAATATCCTATACCAGATTTGATTCTCACCAACAAGAAGGAATTGGTTGTTGGGATAGAAATTATAGAAACATTGTAGATGAGAGGAAGGTGGCAACCACTTCATTTTAGAATCTGTTGCTAGAAAAGGAAGGGAAAGCCAGAGATAGTCTTAAATACAGCTACCATTTTGGAAGACCAGATTTTAAAGTACTAAGAAAAGGGTAGGTAGGATCCAAAAAGCTAAGATTTTACAAGCGGTCACCCAAGGAAAGAGAAAGAGTACTAGGTTTGAGTCAGGAAGACATGTACTAGAATACCACCTCAGGCACCTACCTATCTGGATCTCAGTTTTCTCACTTATAAAGAGAAAGTGTTCAATCCAAAGACCTCCAAGATCTATTCCAGCTCAAAAACCTATAGTCCTATGACCAAATTCTGAAGAGAAAATAAGCAATTGCTGTGAGAATTTAAAAGAGGAGAAATGTCCAAAGAGACCAGTGTTGATATATAGGGAATCCTGTTCTAATTCTATGGTTTTTTAAATAATTAATTCTTCACCAGTCTAAAGAACATTCTGTTACAGAAAACAGAAGCAAAATAAAAGATGTACAATAATTCTGCCTTCTCACTATGTAGTGCCAACACAATATTCACAGCACTGATGGCTATTGTGATTATGCTGGCATAGTTCTTAATCACAAAATATAGCAGACTCTCCATATAGAAGACAGAAGCAAAACATTTATTCAGACACCAGAAAACCAAATTCGCAAACTAGAAATCCAAATCTATCATAGCAACAAAGAAGTTAATACACCGTATCACTGTAGGGAGTCACACCATCCTTTAGTCTTCCCACAAACAAACATTCACAAGTCTAAATGTCACAGCAGGGGGAAAATAAACACTCAAAGTCTAGTTGTCTCCTTGGATGCATCCTCTCCTCCCTTCAGCTCTAATTTCTCTGACTCCCAGCTTCCTGTAGTTTCTACCCCACCCTTCAGCAAGCTCCTCCCACCACAGGCTCCATGTGATTACATTCAGTCTATTAGTGGGCAGGGAAGATCTTCAAATTCCCATTACACACTATCTTAATCCTTATCCAGCTTGAAAAGTAATTCCATACCTTCACTGATCCTCTTCTTAACCATAATGCTTCTCACAGAGTCCTTCCTATTATCCTTTGCATTTATAACCAGAATTAGCTCATCTCAAGCCATGAGCTCAAAGTCTATTTCATCATCTAGGTACTATTCTAATAGAACCAGTTCTTCTCTGTCACATGCCCTTCTCTCCATCTCTCATAGAGGGTTTTTTTAATCATTCTTTTTGGACACATCATTCTTTCTGGACAGCTTCTACCTTATTTGTCTTTCAAAATTATTTCTCTAGTGTGTCTTTGGAATTTAATTCTTTATAGCTTTCAATCCCTGATGGGGTAACTTCACCTGTGAAATTTCAGTTCATTATTTCCTACTTCTCCTTCTCTGCCCCCAAAAAATCTCCCTCCCAAAAAAAAAATTTGATGTATAAGTAGAACTTTCCTTCCATTTATATCACTGATTCTAATATGAAATAATCATTTTCCCCTAAAGGTCCTCATTGTTTCTACATCAGCAACCAGTTCCTTTTAATTGGTCAGAAAAGGGTCCAGAATAGAGCTTCCTCTCTATTTTGAGGAATGAACATGTCTGTACATAATACTTTCAAAAAATAATTTTAAATTTCAGTTATTTCCAACAAATATATATTAAGTACCTACTACATACAAGAGCCCATATTTGGCATTGGGGACACAAAAGCCAAAATAAAAAACATTATCTACCCCTACAATGCTTACATTCTACTGAGGGATGGATTTAACATGTAATAGCTTTTATTTCTTTGCTTCTGGGCAGGACTCTCCTGACATTGTGGGAGGAAAAGAATCATGATCAATCAATCAAAAAGCATTTATTAGGCACCTATTATATGCCAAGATAAGATAAAAATGAAATTTCTTGACTTCAATGTATTTACATTCTATTGGGGAAGAGAATATGTGTGCATATATGTATATACAAAAATAGTTTGCCTCAGTTTCTCATCTGTAAAATTATCTGGAGAAGGAAATGGCAAACCACTCTAGTATCTTTGCCAAGAAAATCCTAAATGGGTTCATTGAGAGTCAGACAGACTGAACCAACTTGACAGAACAATGGGGAAGGAAAGGGGTATCACTAGAAACTGCGGGAGGGAAGAGAATTGAATCAGGAAAGGCTTTATGTAGATTGTAGCATTTGAATAGAGCCTTGAAGGATACCAGGGATTCTAAGAGGCAAAGGTGAGGAGAGAGTGCATTCCAGGCATGAGGGAACAACTTGTGCAATGGTGCTCTATATGAGAAATAGCAGCAAGGTTATTTGGCTGGATTATCAATTCCATAAAATGACCTAATGAATAATAAGACCAGAAAGCTAGAATGAAGACATATTTTGAAAAGCTTTAAAAGTTGCACAGAGGAGTTTTTGGTAATCTGAAAGGAAATAGGGAACTCCTTGTAATAGTAATGAAATTTGAAGTTCCTTTTGTATTGCTAAACTGAGAGGTGCTTAGCACCTAGTTCAAATTAAGCCTCTGTTAAAGAAACAGAAGGTATGAACTCCTGTTGCTGATGTAACAGGAAGGGGCTGAACAGAGAACCCCTGTTGCTGACATAACAAGAAGGGGATGAAAAGAGAGAAGCAATACTTTATAAAGGAAAAGCCCCAGAGAGGGAGAGTCAGAATTCCTTGGGATAAGCTTCATGGAGGCAGAAGCAGCTGCTCCTGGGGAGGCTGAAAAGGAAAGGCCCAGGCTGGAGAGAATGATTTTGATTTTCAAAACCTGGGTGAAGTGATTTTGATTCTGGGAACCAGCTGGAGCTTCTCCTGGGAGCTGCCAAAGATTTCCAATGGCCAGCTGGAGCTGTCAAAGACTGAGGAAGCATGACTATGATGCTGGTACTTTTTATGAACCTGTTTGTGGTTTTGTTGAGCCTTTACTTCCCAGGAACAGAGACTGTGAAGGATTTAAGGTGGGCTGGATGCTGTGAGCTTCTGCATGGAACAAGAACTGTATGGAGAGCTGGAGAAGGAACTGGGAGCTGTCTGCCTGTGAACCCAGGTGACAGTTTGATGAATCCAGGTAAGATCTGGGACCATGGAAGGGGATCCAGGGAATGAGAGCCTATCCTGAGTCAAGTGGAAAAGACCTCTCCATGAATACTGAATAGTGAATGACCCTGACATGAGGTTTTGCTTTGGGACTCACTTTGGGAAGAGTTGTATGATTTGGCCAGAAGAGACTTGGCACAGCCATTGAGCCCCTCACTCCCACTCCCCAACTTCGAAAACCCAGACATTGCTGCTTCCCTCTCTGATAACTAGGTATATATATATAATGGTTAGACAGCTAGAAGCCCTGTCTGTTGAATGTGTAATTTATTTGTGATTGAATTAAGGACTCTGTGATTGACTAAATGAATGTACTATCCAGGGGTGGAGTACTTTGACTTTTGTATTTTGTGTCCCTTAAGGAGAATTGCCTCCTTAAGGATGATTGAATGATTGAGTTGATTGAATGATTGAGTTACTAAGGATTGATTGACTAAATGATTGTACTTTGTTCAAAACCATATGACCACTGTGATGAAAACTATGTGGCCAGTTTAGTAATAAGTTGTTGTGAATGCTATATTTTGATTTTCTGTGATAAGTTGTAATATTTTGAATGCTGTACGTTGATTTTCTGTGAATGTTTTGCTCTGATTCGTTATTGAGTAAAATAGAGCATTCACTATACTATGTAATCAGAACCTTGAAAGCTGTTCACAGCAGCAGTCCTCTGGAAAGCTGCTTGTGCTTGACTTTAAACCACTAGATCACCATAATAGTAATAATATATATATGTACACATATACACATATATACATATTTATAATAATTATATACCTACATATATACTTTATTTTTATTTCTATAATACTTTATAGTCTATAAAGAATAACATGACCATCTAATCTGATCCCATCATTTTTATTTGGAGAAGCTAAGGTCCAGAAGGATCAAATGACAACTAGTTAGTAATAAAAACCAAGTTCAGAGACAAGGAATACCAATTCCTTCTTCCATGAACCCTCGATAGACTTCCCTGAATCAATGAGGTCATGGCAATGGTAGGACTCATATGGAAGTCCCCTGAGACCCAAAATTCTATTATCACTGAGTTCAGTAAGGCTTTATCTGGCTCCTTCTCTCACACTGTATCCCATAACATTTTTCTCAGGCTTCAAGTGTCTGCAAACTTTGGCAAATAATGTGAAATGGTAGCACTGTTGTTTCTATAGACAGAAAAAAGGCAGAAAAAAACAGGACAAGGCTAAAAGGAAGAATCAGCCCATTCTGAGGCACAAGTGTGGGATTTGGGGTTGCTTGGGCCATCATACCATATAATTTTCCATGAGTTTGATTTATTCCAAATTTCTTGTATCTCCACTGAAAGTCTTTAAGACTCCTCCAAAGGCCACCTTGTCCTTCCTTTGGCCTCTGATCAATAACTCCAAATTCATCCCAGACAGATTAGGGTTGCGGGGGTTGGGGGGCAGGAAAGAAGTCATGGCTCTTATTAAGGAGTCTCTTCTCTTGGGAAAGAAAGCCTTCAAGTCCTCTGATACCTTAGCTAGCAAAACCAACTAATATGACAATATTAATAATGATAATAACAATAAAAACAATAGCTAGTGTTTATATGCTTGTCACACTTTAAGATTTACAAAGTTCTTCATACCGATCATCCCATTTAATATATATTAATGTAGTCCTAAGTATCTCCATCGATGTTTAGGGACCTCAGGGTATCTACAGATGACACACAATAATAGTAGTGCTAAGAGGCTAGAAATATTTGGGGTCAGAAGAGTAGCCAAACAATTAGAATGAGGGAGGACTCTGTGGCAGACAGGCTTTTGGAATACCTTAGCATGACCCTGGTTCAGTACGTCCTGTACTGCCACCAGCTTGCTCAGAAAAAGCTGTTCTAAAATTGGACTGTCTTCCCTTGGGAAATCTGAGAATTTGAAACTCCTTCCCAACAGCCTGAGGAAGATAGGCTTCTTGGGAGGGGCTAGGGTAGAGCAGGGGGATAAGGAAACATAAGAGCATTGTTACCTTCTGTTTTCCACAGGGCTTAGTTAAAAGCTTGTCTAGGATTCTAGGCATCAGCTTCTCTCTGGGAAGTCAGTAGTTGGATTTGAGGACTCCTGGGCTTAGTATCCAATCTAATCTCCTAAGAATGCTATTGCCTGTCTCTTATATAACACATACATATATATGTATGTAGGTGTGTATATATATATATAGTGTGTGTATGTATACATATGTATGTGTATGTGTATATGTATATATACATATAATTTTTTATTTCAAAATTCATTCTTTCATTTAACAAATATTTCATAGGTGCCTCCAAGGCTCCAGTAGGAATTGATACAGAGGCATATTAGATAAATTTCTTATCTTCAAGGAAGCAGCTGGGGATACAGGGAAAAGACAGTGAATTTGGAATGTCTATATAAGTTACTGAACCTCTCTTGGACTCACTTTCACCAAATCTAATAGAGAATTGAACAACCTCAAAAGTCCCTTCCCATTCTGCCTCCAAGATCCTGAGCTCACATAGTAGACAATTAGGTTTTCACATTTGCTGTATTGGTTAGTCTGTATATTCCTGTGAAATAGAGAGAACTCCTCCCATTTTATAGATGTTAATGATAAGGAAAAGGCAGTTTGGCTCAGTGGGTAGAGAATTGACTACCCAGTCAGAAAGTCCTGGTTTTAAGTCTCATCTTTGACACATTTTCACTGTGTGACCTTAACCCAAGTCACTCAATCTTTCATTGTCCCAAACAACCCTCTAAGATCATAAATTACAACAGAAAGGATGGAATTTCCTCATTGGGAAGTTCTGTATAACAGTGAAATCACAGGTCCAGTCCAAAAAAAAATTAAAGACAAATCATTTATATAGTGCTTGTAAAGTTCACAAAAGCAATTCCCTCATGACAATCCTGTGACATAGGTAGTGCAGTCTCCATTTTACAGATGAGGAAGCGGAGCTCTAGAGGTAAAACAACTTGCTCAAAAGTACACACAGTATCTAAACCACTTTTTGAGGTCTTCTAACTACAAATTCATCTTTCTTCCACTGTACCACATTGCTTCTTATAAATGATGTCAGAGAGAGAAAGTGATAGGGAAATCCAAAACCGTGGGAACTTTTATTACTATTTCCTTTATATTCACATTAGCTGGAAAAGATTTATAAAGAAGATGATACCCAGTTCTCCTTTGCTCTTACTGAGGATAGGACAAGAGGAAATGAGCTAAACTTGAAGTTTGATAAATTGAGTTTAGGAAAAAAAATGAAAATCTATCTAAACTCAGAACCATCAGTGTGAAGACACTTTTTCTTTTTCCCAAAGCACTTCTGAAAGCATAAGTCTTATTCTGCCATGAATCGAGCAATTAATGGTAATGGATGAGATGATCTTGCAAAGTTCATATTTCAGACTCTTGATCCTAGAATAACGTAGCACTGATATGGTGCTATTGTGCCTGGGTAAGCAAGGCTGTTATTTCCTCTTCCTTGGTCCACCTTTGTGAGGGTAGGGTTGCTCCTTCACTAGGGTATCATTCTTTCTAGCAACTACCTCATGAAGGCAGTTTAACCAAGCCCAAAAGAAAGGAAACAAAAATGGTGAAGGTCCTATTTCAAATACCAGTTCAGCTAGTAATAGCCCATGGCCAGACATTGTTGATTCATCGCCTAGAACAAACGTCCTTTATCCTTTTGGTGTCATTTGGGCTACCTGGTGAAGCCTTTGGACCCCTTCTCAGAATGTTTTTAAGTGATTGAAGAAAATGCTCAATTTCATTAAGAGGTTAGTGAAAATAAAGACGACATTTTATTTTCCCATCCAGGTTCATAGACTTCTTGAAATTTATCTATGGACTTTCAAGGTCCATAAGTCTCCTGGTCTGGAGAGATCTGGGTATGTATTTTCTCTTACTGAGCTTGTAAGTTGCAAAAAATGAATCAGTAGGGGCAGGTAGGTGGCTCAGTGAATAGAGCACCTGCCCTGGAGTCAAGAGGACCTGAGTTCAAATCTAGCCTCATTCACTTAACACTTACTAGCTATGTGACCTTGGGCAAGTCACTTAACCCCAATTGCCCTACCTTCCCTCCTCCAAAAAGCAAAAATGTTTTTTAAAAATGAATCAGTAAATCTCTTTTTTTTCCAGCTCTGAGCCCCCACCTAGCCATGAGCAAAAATAAAACAAATTAACAAAAAAGCACAGTTTTAAATCTCTCTTTCTCTTTCTCTCTCTCTCTCTCTCTCTCTCTCTCTCTCTCTCTCTCTCTCTCTCTCTCTCCTTCTCTCTCTCTTTCTCCCAGTTTTCCTTAATTGTTCCTCTTTACTCAATTTGATTCAGGATACCATAAATTATCAATGAAACCATTATCACAAATGCCAGATCAAGGGACAAAGTAAACATAAAGGTAAATAAACTTGAAAGACTAAGATTTTCCCCACAGCCAGGAGAAAAGACATTCACTTCAGTCCTTTCCTGGGAGGGAGCAAAATAGCCTAAGGAGAGAAGGGAAACTAAAACCTTAGCATGTGAAGTGTAGAAGGGCTTCAGCAGCACAGCATCCATACAGGCATGCTTCATATGTGATCCATGCACATTTGTAAATCTGACACAGAATATCTCATAGAGTTGTTTCCTGTCCCTCACTCCTGTTGTTTTCACTCTCCTGTTACTTCTTGCTCTCCCTGCTCTACCTGGGCATGCTTTTCCTGGCACTGGTGCATGGCTTCCAAATGCTCCTCTGTTTCCCTTCCCTCCAATCCTTTAGAATGGTACAGGCTATGGAAAGGCTTACATGCACTGATGCAAAGTGAAGTGGGCAGAACCAGGAAAACATTATATATAGTAACAGCAACATTGTGTGATGATCAAATATGATTGACTTAGCTCTTCTCAGCAATGCAATGATCCAAGACAAGTCTAAAAGACTCATAATGGAAAATGCTATCTATCCACATCCAGAGAAGGACCTGATGGTAACTGAATGCAAATTGAAGCATACTATTTTCACTTTATTTTTTGTGTTTTTTTCCTTTTGTTCTGTCTCTGCTTTCACAATATGACTAATATGAAAATATATTTTATTTTATTTTTTTGGAAGTATATTTTACATGATTGCATGTATATAACCTATATCAAATTGTTTACTGTCTTAGAGAGGGAAGGCAGAGGGAGAGAGAGAAATTTGGAACTCAAAATTTTATGTCAAAAAATGAATGTTAAAATTGTCTTTACATGTAATTAGAAAAGATAAAATATTATTTAAAAGAAGGAGAAAATAGAATGGGACAGACTAGCTTATCAGTCAAAATTGGTCCTTATCAGTAAGTAGCAGAGTCAGGGCAAACTCTCCAAATGATCAAAAAAGGGAACACTGGGCTTCAGTGTCATTTCCGTAACTCCCTAATCTAGGAATTCTCATTATCATTTCCTGTCCCTGAGAAGCTCTGTTTTACTCAAGTCTCTCATACTTCCTCTAATGATTAACATAACCAGTGATTGTCCAGAAGTAGGTAGTCATTTGTTTTCAACATCTGCTGAGGAGCAGTCAATGAGAAATACTATTTAACTATAATAAAAGAGATTTAAGTTAGATTAACTTTTAAATGCCTCAGGAGGTGAGACCATGCCACGAATCTTCTATATCATTTTTTTTTTTAGTTCCCTGTGTCCAAATCAAGACTGAGTCTATAGGTTCTCAATAAATTGTTAATGCTTGATTAGACAGCATTAAGAACACCTTAAAGAAAAGGCTCATTGAACCCTTGAATCAGAAATAATTTAATAATCATTAAGCTACCTGAAAACAATGACCAAAAATCAGCCTAGACTTATTTCAAGAAATCACAAAGCTGTCAAATCTCTTAGAACCAGATAGTTAGGTGAAAATAGAAAGACTCTATCAATTATTTCCTGAAATAAACTCCAAAATGAAAATTCACAGGAACATCATACCCAAAATTCAGGGCTTCCATATTAAAGAAAAAAATACTGCAAACAGCCAGAGAGAAAGAATTTAAGGATTAACACAAGATTTAGCGTTCTAAAGTGCACAGTTTGGAATCTATTTCAGAAGGTAAAAAGCATAGGCTTACAACCCAAAATAACTTATTCAGCAAAACTGAGTATACTGCTATGTTGAGGGTGGGGACACCTCAGGGGAAGAGATGGATTGTTAATAAAATAGAGAACTTCCAAGCATTCCTGATAAAAAGACTTGAGCTATAGAAAAACTTTGAAATACAAGCACAGGTATCAAGAGAAACAGAAAAAGGTAAACCTCAGCAAATAATTATAAAGGATGAAATAAGAAAAGACTGTTTACATTCTAATACAAAGAGATGAGGCCCCTTGAACTTGATAATCCTTGGAGTTAAAGAGGAAATCTTAATAAGACAAAGGATCAGGGAGTGCTTTTGTTATGTTTTAGGAAAAGAAATATGCTGGGAAGAGAGATGAGGGTGTGTGTACCCCAAAACTGTGTGCAACAGAGATCCTTACCCAAATAATACACAGAGACTTCTCAAATAGGAAACAGAAAAGAATGGTTTATTACAATCTCGAGAAAGGGCAACCCCCCCCCTCTGACAAATAGCCAGGGAGAAGAAGCAATTTACAAAAGGAAATGGAGAAGTTATAAAGCCCTAACATGGAATTCTCCCCTATCCCCTCTTCAGATCCTTTTCTTCCATTGGCTGGAAGTCAGGTGCACAATCGAAGTGCAGCAATCTACCTCAAGTACCAGAACAAGGACACAGACCACCCAATGTACATTTGAGAAAGCACTTCTGTCCTTATTTGGCATATCTTATGCTGAAGTGTCACTGAGGAGAGGGGGGACTCCCTACAGCTCTGAGTTTTGAGTCTTTGTAAATCATGTGATTTCCAGTGAAGGGGAACTTGGGCCTGTTTCCCATAAAAAGCCTTACTAGATTTTAGAGTGCAGTCTGAGAAGTTTTCACCTCTTTCACTTAAGAGGACATAAGGAAAGGTGGGAGAAATTCTCTCACATGATTGTGGTATGCAAGTAGATGACAAACAAGGAAGAAAAGAGTTGATTTTTAAAAAGTAGAAAAACCAAGGAGGAAGTGGGGGGGGGGGGAGGAAAAAAAGTACAGAAAAAGGGACCAAAAATTCTAAAACAGGGCAAACCTGGAGGAGGGCACAGAGTAAAAGCAATTTCTTTGCTTGATTATTGCTTGGTAATTCTTTTGATTTGGTCTTGTTAATGGCTAATAGTTTTAGCAAACATTTTATGCCTCATTTTATAATACATATTTTATTAATCATTTTCATTATAATTTGCTAGTTATAATAAAATGTTTAAAAGACCAGCTCATAGAAACAATAAAAATTGTGTCAAAAAGCACCAACCTTTATGGAATATACCAAAATAATCCTCATGGAAAAAATGTATATCCCTTAAAATTTACATTAACAAAAGAGAAAAAAAGGAAAATCTAATAAACTAATCATGCCATTACAAAATATTAGAAAACACACAAATCAGTAATTCTTTAAAAAAAAACACGAAGAACAAACCTACTTACAATTTATATAATTTTAAATTTAACTTTTTTTTGAAAGAAGTATTTTCATCCTGTCTGTGTATCTGTGTTTTATTTTTCAGATGGTTCTTGTATGATGAGATATTGGATATCACGTATCTGTTAGAGACTGATGAACTACTTCACTGGACCTTAAGCAAAAGAAATTGTTTTCCAGTGTACAATGACTGTCTGAACTAGACAATGGCTCAGAAACTGATATTCCAAATGAAGAAGATTCTGTGTACTGTAACCCAGTAGCCAATTCAAAAAAGAGAAGACTGAACCCAGAGGCAACACTTTTCCTCCCTAGAGCTTTGACTGTAATAAATAAACAAACAAATGAATAAACGTATGATTTAAAGAAAAAAAAACATTTCTAGACTATGTATCAATAGCCATTCTGGGCCCTCCATAAATTTAAGTTTAGTATCACAGGACCATAACTCTGTTAAGCACTTGGTATCAGCTCATACTAGCAACTAATTCAGGTAAAGGGGCAAATAGGGCAGCAGGCCACAAGAGATTTAGGCCAATTTTACCATGGGCCAGAATAGTTCATGGTTTTTAAGGGGAAATTTGAGAGTCACCCATATAACAAAAGAGCAATGCTAACCCCTTGTAATGTACACCTGGAAGAATTAAATATGTTGATTAATATATATGGTGATTACGCTATGCTTTCAGTATTCTTCTGTTTTATTATTTTATTGTTCATGTTTTCTTTTATTCTAGTGTCTTACATGTACTGTACATGTATTTGTCTTAACTATGAATAACTCTGTTACTTTTATGTACAGACATTGCTATTTCTCAATGGTCTGTGATTCTAATACTATCTAATGTAATTGCTTTACTGTTATACTTATTTGCCTGTAGTCTATGGATAAGTATAGAGTACTGTGACATGTACATATGGTTTGTACTCTATGTAATTTAAGCTATAGTCATATAGCCACCTATTAAGGAACACTTTACATTGTGTAATATTTATTACATACATAAGCTATCAATGGCACCTTGAGAGGAATTCCTGGAATACTGGGTTAATCAGCCTTCTTATGTGAAGCTCTAGTATTATTTCAATGGTGTGATTTGTAATTTGAGGTGTCAAGTGTCCTGAAGATGATTTTCTAAGGGCTTCGAAAGCTTCTGACTCTAGAGATGAAGGTACAAAGATTTTAGAGACCAGTTGTCCCCTGGTAGACATAAATTGCTTGACTTTGGAGCTGAGCAGATTATGATAAAAGGATTCAGGTCACTTTACCTGTGTTGTTTGCTATGATAAAGAAAGACTTGCCCTCAGGAAACCTCTTACTTTACTATCTTCCCAGAATTTTCTTGCTGATAATTTAAGATAGGCAATAACTTATAACATATGCAAAAAACATTTCAATATTATGGAGAGTCCCATGCAGCATACACTCTGGCTCTGTGGAAATGGCAAACTGAAAAGAAGAACATTGTTTTGTTTTTGCAGAGATAGCACAGCAATTCTTAAATGTGCCTTGTTTGTCCTCATGACTAAGGAGCCAAAAATGCTTTCCAACTGAGTCAGGAAGATTTCTTCCTTCTCCCTCACCACCACCCCCAACTTCAGCCATAGGCTATATAAAGGTGCTAATAAAAAGTTTCTGTCTCCTCTGAGTATAAGCTCTTCCTTAGACTCCCAGTATGGAAGAGTCTCTATCCTCCCCACCCCCACAATTTGAATATGTTGTAGTAAAAGCATGTACCTGCATTAAGTGAGCCTCAGGCTGGTGCTCAAGTTCCTAGGCTACCTCCTTTATTTTGTATTACTTTTCTTGAGCCCAGAAAACCTAACAGTAGAGAATGAGACAGTTCTATATTTGGCACCTACTTCGTGAGTGTGAGGGGTCAAGAGTTCCTGGGTTAGTTATAGCTTTGCAGACGGAACTGCTTCCTGAAACTATAGTGTGTCTTAGAGAAGATGAATACCTACAGAATTGTCTTAAACCTGAAAAGAGCTATGCCCACCTTCCCAGAAGATGTGAACTGGGTGAGTTTCTCTGAGAGTATAGCTTTGAGTTTTGAGGTGAATATGAAATGCGTGTTCCAAAACCCAACAAACTTGCTTCAATATCCCAGGAGAATATAATAATTGTGTTGGGTTATTATTTTGTTTTTTGTTTTTTAATAATTTTTGGCTAGTGGCCCTTAAGAGTCTTTTTTGTGGTGGAGAAAATAGCTATATTTAAAATCTACTGTATACATTGTATCTCTTTACTAGAAAGGATCCTGTTCAGCTCTGTTTGGGGATATGTTAGACACAAGTTAGACTAAGCTTTGTTTTAGAGATTTTCCTTAAATTTTTATTCCAGGGAAATGATGAGCCACAGAATAAGAGAAAAAAAAATGCTTGATTTCTCTTTGAGGTCAGGTTCCAACAGGGTTAAATCTGGCAATGTGAGTTCAGAGCCATGACTCATGGTAGGAAGCTACTCTGATTCCTTTCCCCCAGGCCATAGCTGTCACCTGTATTAGATATCTGCATAGTCAAAATGACAAATTGTTAGAGAGGTCAAAATTCATACAAAGCTAGGAAGAACAAAAATGAGAAAAAGATGGTGTGTGATTAAAACAATTCCAACCTCCTGACCTATTGAAACAAGGGATGGATGAAGAAAAATGGAATATGGATAGATGATAGAACATAGACACAAACCACAATATTTTCATATAGAAGTTCAACTGATGTGAATAAATTACTAGAACAAGAGGAACAAAAAAAATTCTTTGAAAAAAAAAAAAGGATTTTGTCAGGAAACACCTGACTTATTTGCCACAGGGAAAGATAAAACATCCAAGAAAAACTCCAGTTTAGAATAAACTCGGTATTACACATTTTAAAATTTTTGCAGAGAGGAGAAAGCAGATTATGAGTAATATTGATGAGGTACAGTCTCTGGGCACCTCCTTGAGCTCTCCTTGAATCTTCCCACATATGGCATTTGTATGAGACCATAAGCCTTTCATTGTGGCTCTGCCCAAATCTTAAGCCTTCCTTTGTCCAGCAACGTCCCACCCTTTCTTTTTAAGACACACTTTATGGGTATTTTTTGTTTTTACATCAACTACCTTTGCCACAACATACCTCTGTATCCCCGTCCAAAAGAGCCATCCCTTATGAAAAAAGAATAAACAGGTGAAGGGGAGGGAAGGAAATCAGTTTAACAAAACTAGTGAACACCCTGAAAAGTCTGTCGTCTCTAGGGTTCTACAGCTTTGCAAAGTAGGGAAGATGAGGCTTCTCATGTCTCCTCCGTTAGAGCACTCGTAATATCACAACATTAAGTGTGATTTGTTTTATTGTCAATTGTGCTGCTATTTATTTTGTCGTATTTGTCAAACATATTGTTTTCCTGTTTCTGCTTCCTTCACTTTGCCTCAGTTCATACAATCATTTCCATGCTTCTCTGTATTCATGATAGTCATCATTTCTTACAATTCATTGGTACCTCATTACAATTATGTACAACAACTTGTTTAGCCATTACTCACATACTTTTTTTTAATGAACCACTCTAAAGAATATTTCAGTACAGTGTTGATTCATCTTTCCTTCTGGACTTTTTTTCTTTTGATGTTTTTATTTGGTTTCTTTTACCCCTTCATATTTATTCTTTGTTTTTAAGCCCTTTTTTGTCTTTTTTTTTTTTTTGGAGGGGGTATTGCAGCAAGCACCCCAGCATACCCAGGATGGCTGCTAGCACAGGTTCTTAGATCTGCTTTTCTAAAGGAAAGCAACTCAAAATGGGTTAACAATCTTACTTTAATCAAACATGTGTGAGATGAAAGAGTTCAGAGTCTGAATCCAAGGTCAGACAAGGTCTTTATTCTTTCTCATGAGAAAGGACTCTGCCCCTGTCGCTCACATGGCATCTGTAGGGAAAGAGTAACAGGTAGAAGCCAGCCCATGGTGATATAATCTTCTAATGCAGAAACCCAACCTCCTCAACTGGCCTTCACTCTCATTGGTAGAGGGGCTGACCCACAACCTAAGCACGGGTATCTATCTCTGAGACAAAGGACCCGGAATCATGTGGGTGTCCAATGAAAGCAGTCTTAACCTTATTTGGTATATCTTGTGCTGAGGTGGCACTGGGGAGGGTCTCCATTGCTCTAAGTCCCAGATTGCTGAAAGGTCAGCTGACTTCTAAACCTAGGCCTAGTGAATACTGAAGCCATTCTAGATTTGATTTTTCAGAATGGGGAAACTTCACTATAAATGATCCCTTACAAATATATCATTTACCTAGTTCAGAGGAAAAAGTCAGTACCCTGAACTTCAGAGAATATAAACAGAAGTTATAAGCAGACGAAAAAATACAGACAAACAGATGTGCAGATAGGGCTTCCAGCTGTCAGACCATTACATCCATACTTAGTTAGTTACCAGAGAGGGAAGCATCAACATCTGAGTTTTCAAAGCCAGGGGGCTCAACGGCTTCCCAGAGTCTCATCTGGCCAAATCACCCAACTCTTCCCAAAGTGAGCCCCAAAGAAAAACCTCACATCAGGATATATATAGCCTTCTCCTGGGTGAGAGAATGTCATAACCCTCTTGACCCACTGCCCAATCACAAAGTAAGAAGGTGTGGGCATTCCTGAAAAACAAGCCTCCTGCCACAGGCTCCTTGAGACCAATTCAGTCTATTAGGGGGCAGAGTATATTTTCATATCAGGGAAGGTTCTCAGATTCACTCAAGCCTATCAAGGAGCCAAGGGGCAGGGAAGGTCTTGAGATTCCCATTACCATTACAGAGGGTAAGGCAGGGCAATTAGGGTTAAGTGACCTGCCCAAGGTTACACAGCTAGTAAGTGGTGTGTCTGAGGTGAAATTTGAACTCAGGTCATCCTGACTCCAGGGCCAGTACTCTATTCACTGAGCCACCTAGCTGCCCCTTTGAGCCCTTTTAAGATTTGTTTTCTATTCATTTCTTCAGTTGATCTTTTCCCCCCTTTTCTGTGAGTTAATGTTCCTTGTAAGGAGCATTTTTTAAAAATTTTCTCTTCTTTTAATCCAACACATTTGTTACTCTTTTTAGATGAGGCAGAAGAGACTTAATTTAATTTTTGTCTTATTCTTTCCTGGGAAGGGTTTTTATACACCGAAAGGTTTCGGAAACTTGTTTTTAAAAATGATGCTGTTCAGGACAGCCACTGTAAAGGAAATGAGTTTAAAATACAAAAAGGGGATTTAGGTGAACCCTAATAAATAACTGCCTACTACCAGGAAAGTTTGTTGAATCCTGGAATAAGTGAGAGAAGAATTAGATTTCTGTATAATAATCCCCAAACAAGATGGCACCCTGTACTTTCCTTTTTGTTGTTGTTGTTAAGTCACTTCTGACCCTTCACGACCCCATTTGGGGTTTTCTTGGTAAAGGTACTGGAGTAGTTTGACATTTCTTTCTAGGAAATTGAGGTAAACAGAGTTAAGTGACTTGCCCAGGGTGACACAGCTAGTGTCTGAGGCTGGATTTGAACTCAGGTCTTTCTGACTTCAGGCCTGGAGCTCTATTCACTATGCCACCTAGCTACCCACACTTTCCTTAAGTGTCTCTAAAACACATAGTTTTTGGTCTTTAGAGATAGCAGGTGCCTATCCCACTCTTGACAATTCTTTATATTAAAAAAAAAACAAGAAAAACATATTGTGTTCAAATTGTATCTTGTTCTGGTGCCCCTCCAAATTAATGTAATAAGTTTATAAGTAGCCACTATAAAGTAACAATAACAAGAAGTAAGATTGCAAAAGAGAACCAAGAAGTCAGTTACAGACATTCTCATAGATCTAGGAAGCATGATAGTTACTTACAAATTGCATCATAAACTAACTAAAAATCACATCCTGAGACTACGTGCTAAATCAGGAGAAGACCACAAGGCCTTTTTCTAAGTGTGTTTTGATCCTATTAACCCCCAGTGGTCTAGAAGCCTTAGATAAGCTTCAAACATTCACAACAAGATTAGTAGAAAATCAAATGTTGCTGATAATTTTGAAATGATGTGGATCTTTCAATGAACCAACTCCAAAGTGGCAAGGATAAGAGTTAGATTGTCCCCCACCAAAACTCTTTATATAAATGAGACCTCAAACTCCTGTCCCCAGAATGTGTTTCCATTTCCCAGGAGTCCGTGCTGCTCACCTGCTCCCAACTCTAATCAGTGACTTGTGAAGTGGTTCAACCCTTCCTTTCCCCTTCTTCATTCTCTTCCTATGCTACCTGCCTTCCTCCACCACCCCATCCTAGTCCCCATACCATCTACCTGTATTGCTCCCCACCCCTGTGCTATTTGTCTCTATACTTTCTATACCATTTGCCCCTGTACCTTATAAAGTATGTGCCTTATAAAGTACAATTGTGCCTTATATAAAGTACAATCTGTGCCTTATAAAGTACAATTGAGACATTATTCCCCTCTGTGATCATGATCTCTCAGCAAGTACCCCCTCCAAAAAAAAAAACCAAGAGTTCCTGCCTCTACTTAATAATTCCATAAATTAATTAGCAATTCATACATCTTGCAGTACACTCTGAAAAAAAGTTTAATCTGCATTACTAATATTTTCTCAAGTCTAGATAAAAAACAAAACAACAAATCACATCTTTGCAATTTCCAAGGTGTAAATGATCACATTAAAAATGTAATAAGCAGTATTCCTCAGCCTGTAGATGCTGGCTCCTAAATACCCCAACCACATATCTTTCTGAGATGACTGAGGTATGACCTTGGCTTTGAAGCAAGATGCTGAATAAAATTAACACCAAGAGTCAATATAGATTTGACTCTGATTCCAAGTAGCAATCAAGGGGATAAATGGGCTCTTCTTTCATGTTCAGAATCACTGTGTTGGGGGAGGGAGTGTTCAGGGGCCTGGCTCAGGTGAAGGGTGATATACAGAGCTACCACCATCCATCCAGGAAGCAGTAGATGGAGTACTGGACCTGGAGTCAGGAAGATCTATAACCTTGCTTCTTACACTTACTCTCTCTGTGGCCCTCGGCAAGTCTTTTAAATTTTCTTTTTTTTTTTTTTTTGCTTTTTTTTTGGAAGGGCAATTGGGGTTAAGTGACTTGCCCAAGGTCACACGGCCAGTAAGTGTTAAGTGTCTGAGGTCAAATTTGAACTCAGGTCCTCCTGACTCCAGGGCTGGTGCTCTATTCACTGCGCCACCTAGCCATCCCCATCTTTTAAATTTTCTCAGCCTCAGTTTCCTTCTCCATAAAAAAAAGAAGAATATCACTTACTTCACAAGATTGTAATAAGGATTAAAAAAGATAATATAGGTAAAGGGTTTTGATAATCATACAATACTACATTCTAGTTATTATTATTTTTATTACTAGTAATAATAACATCTGCTGCAGGTTGATAGAAATAGTCCTTTGTCTTGCTTGTAGGCCCAGCCCAGTAATTAATTAACTATTACCTTCACCAAGTCACAGTGCTTCAGTTTTATAAACTGTAAAGTGATCTTCCAGGTGCAAGTTCTCTTTTCTTTTCCAGGGACCTTGGAAAGTCCCATGTGAGAGTAACTAACACCCTGCTAATTCCCTTCTGTGCATCAAAGCCAAGAAGTCTTTCTGACAGCTATCAAAGACAGCCAGCCTATTATAGAAAAGGCAACCACTCTCCCTAACCCCAATTTGAAAGAGGAGGCATGTTCTTGCTAGGCCTGATTGGGCCATGAGGGAGAGATGAAAAACAAATGGTGTTCTAAAAATTCCCTGTGTTTTCCTAATGACCCCTGGCATTTTTAGCAAGAAGGGAAAGGAACTTTTTTTTCTCCTCTGTGTTGGCAACATGTTGGCAGATTTCCCTTGAAGCCAAGGAAAATATTGTTGTTATGGTACTGTTGAGTGCAGGCATGTTAGGGCAACCACAGAAATGATTGTGGGCCCCCTTGCCTGAAGAATGTCTGATAGCAGTCCTAATGAGAACTTAGAGGCAGGCCAGAAAAGAACGAAAAC